>CM017569.1:51908948-52123948 GCA_007844125.1 Sinonovacula constricta | reverse complement strand
GATGACATTGAAATTATTGAATATAGCGCCATAAAATTGCGAAGATAGTTGTGTTTTTTACAAGTTGACTTGCGAAATTTGGAGAAATATTAGAATTGGAGGTGGTGTGCTGGTGTCCATGTTTAAGTCTAGAATCTGTGATTTATAAGGACATTTGTCAAGATCTTTGCAGTCAGCTGTATTTGGTTAAACTTAAGATTGAGCTTCATCTAAACCATTTGAATGTCCATTATGTAACGACATTTGATCATCAGGATCTGTCCTCAGATTAGACATCTGATTGCTGCATTATGAGACAGTCAGAGATTCAAGATCAATTATCAATTTCCTTCTCAAAAATGTTCGGATTAAAGCCAAATTGTTCCTCGAAATCCTCGTAGCTCATTTCTACAACACTGCTTAGGTTTTCCCACGATTCTTTATCACAATCTTTCAATTCACACCAAATAACACCAAAACAACAAAACAATAGGGACTCACATAATCTGACATTTTGACAGTTGTTTTTATTTTTAGAGACTACAAATTCGTACTTTTATTGATTTTATGACTATTCCTAAACAGTTTTAAACATTTTGTTCCAGATTTTTGCAAGTTTTTGAATTGGAAACGTGTACATTTTGATTAAAAAAGCTTCTATATATTTTTTTGTTTACAAATTGTCTATGTCGTAGTTAAAAAAGGACTTCGGAAGATCGCGATGAAGTGTCCGGTTAGCTCCGTCGGTTAAGACGCCGCTACTTAAATTTTCAATCCTTCAGGACAGAGATCGAAACCGTGATCATCCCTTTTTAATGGCCTTGTTTGCTCTATTTAACCAATCCTTATATAATGGACAATTATGGGGTGACCACAAGCATAATTACGCAATAAATGAGTTTCGTTTATGATCTATTTCGTCAAATAAGTAGTCTGGCTTAGAGCAGGTGCGCTAATATCGGTTGATAAAGCTTATCTTTATCACACGGGTTATATCAACCGATATTTACAGAGATGGTAGGATAAAAGTAGTGTACTTCTATCTACAGTCTATCATTTTCAACTTCCTGTATAGTTCCTCATTTTGCGACTTTGTTCATTTCGTAGGACCAGCTATATTTCTCTTTTTGGTAGTAAGTGTTACATCCCACCAAGGCCATTTTAAACTCAGCAACGTTTTATTCATTTATTTCATTCTTACTATAAAAAAATGTATCAGTGAGCTGAATGGAAGTCTAGATTTTGGCAAGTGTGAGTTGATTTTCAAAGAAAAATGCGGTTAAATGTATCTCTGTTTTACTGATAGTGTTTTACAAAAGAAAGCAAATGTTGTTCTCTTTCAGCTCACATGTATACAGTTGAACTCGCTAGAGGACCACCTCACTATGTGGGACACCCCGCTAAAAGGGATACTTAGTTTCGTGGCTTATTCCAACACAAATTTAAACTTATACAATAAGTCTGCTGACATGATTAGAGAATCTATTCATTTCCATAACTATTTGTTTCTGAATGTATAATCAATTAATGCATATAACATGCGAGTTTCAGTTGTTTGACAATTATACTACTTATTTGCAGTTAAAAATGAAATATAGAGTATCTTCTATGTTAAACAAAAAACGGCAAAATGATTTATTGAAATGATTATAATCGGGTTTTAAGTTATAAGTACAATTATTATATTATTATTGCTATAACGTTTTATTATAGTCTGCAAAAGTAACATTAATTTCTACATCCAACCTCATTATAACCTTAATATATATTATTATATATAAATTATTACATTATAACAACGTCATGATGTAATGCTCAAAGAGAGGAGCTTAACCACTAAGAGAACCACCTCATTAAATGTGACACAATCTAGACTAACAAACAGTGGTCCTTCTATAAACGAGGTTTCGCCGTACTTGATCGTTTAGTGGGTGATTTGTAAGCCGGGTACTTTCTTCGCCATAGTTACACCCACATGTGATTCTTTTTACCATGTTTCATTCGAATACCATAGAGAAATTTTGTCTGTTTATTGCGAAGTATGTGAACAATTCAACGTTTCGGTTACAAACACACTAATTTGAAGATGTCCAGGAGCACCGTCTCACACAAGGGACACAACGTTTACATCGCCCATCCCCTCGATGTTACTGTAACCAGTTGATCGTTAGTCTGATGATTTAGTCCACAGTACGTTGGCAAAACATTTAGATAAACTGCACATACTAATTCCGACGCATAGTACGCTATATGCAAGTGACACTCAATGGTAAAAAAATAAATAAAAAATTAAAATATAACATATGTACTGTATAGTGACTATTAAACACCATCTACAAGCATCTACAGCAACTTAAGACTGTGCAGCGTAATTGCTTACAGCAGTGGCGAAGCGCGGGTTGCCCGCATTTTAAAGGTTCTAGAGAGTTTACAGCACTTAAAGATAGTAAGCGAGAGTTCCGGCGTGCGCACCGAAAACGAGTATACGAGTATCTATTTATTCAAGACCGCGAGCTAGAACGACTTGCTACTGTCGACAATGTTCGGTTCTGGAAGACAATTAACAGTAGAAAACAAAATAAGCGGTCAGCTTTTGGTGCTGGAATCAAATTTGGAGAAACTGTATACTGTAGTCATGAAGATTTGTGTACACAGTGGGGCTTGTACTTTAAAGAGTTATACTCACCTGCTGAATGCGATACATTCGATGAGCCATGGAAGGATTATGTGTCTTCCTGTGTCAGTAGTGTGTTTAACTCGATTAAGCCAGATCAGTCCGCTTCAGTGTCGTGTGACCTGATTAATAAGACAATCGTGTCCTTACCTTCTGGAAAGGCCGGTGGCAAAGACGGCGTACTGTACGAACACTTAAAGTGCGGACACTCAGTAATCTCCACGGTGCTGTCACGTCTGTATACAGCAATGCTTCGTTTAGGACACGTCCCGGTTAAGATGAAGGAAGGCGTAGTTATAACATTATATAAAGGGGGTAAGAAACGGAGAGACGAGCCGTCAAGTTATCGGGCTATAACGTTATCCTCTGTTATCCTTAAAGTTTACGAGACAGTGATTCTGGAACGGTGTCAAGACAATGTATTGTCTCATATCTCTTTACAACAGGGTGGTTTCCAGTCAGGATTAGGATGTCTGATGACCTCATTTGTGCTAAGAGAATCTCTGCAACTCGCTAGGGAGCAATCTAGCAAAGTGTATATATGTTGGTTAGATGGGAGATCCGCCTTTGATTGTGTGTGGCAAGACGGGCTGTTCGCCAAACTTATTAATATGGACATCGATCACACGACTTTGACAGCCCTGCGAGCGATGTACCAGAACACTCGGTGTTGTGTCAGATTTCAAGGGCGATACTCGGATTCGTTCCCTGTACTGCAGGGCACAAAGCAAGGAGGGAAAGCTTCACCACTGATGTACTTGGCCTTCATTGATGGCCTTATCCGGGAGCTAGAGGAGAGCCGACTTGGAATGTGCATGTTCAACATGGATGTAGGAACGCCAACGGTCGCTGACGATATGGTGTTGGTATGCTTTACCAAGAATTCTCTACAAGAGATGCTCAACATTTGTGATGCATACTCAAGACGGTGGCGTTACTTCTACAACGCATCCAAGTGCAAAGTTTTAATATTTAACAGTCCTGCTACACGAGCAGTTAACGGACCTTTCTATCTTGGCTCTGAAGTCCTGCCGGAAGGCTCTTCATACTGTCATCTGGGTGTCATTTGTGACAAAACGCTGTCGAACCATGAGTGCATGAAGGACGCAGGTGTTAAACTTCGTGGCACGTTTTTGAGCCTCTATAATAATGGCATTGACCTGGGATCCGTTAATCCGGAAACGATGTGTATTTTGTACCGCACGGCGGTGTTGCCTAAGGCCTTGTATGGTTGCGAACTGTGGTCACATTATACACGCAGTGATATAAACGCTCTACAAAGAGACCATATGTTTTGCTTGAAAACAATGCAAGGACTTCGTATGTCTACGAACTCAATGTTTGTTTTGTTAGCTGCAGGCATGCTAGATGTGGAGACAATAGTAGATAAACGAAAACTTATCTTCTTTGGACAGCTATGTAGATTGTGTGACAAATATCTCGCCAAGAAAGTGTTTATTCATAGGCTGGTACGGTACTTTAACATAGACAATCAGTGCCTCGGTTTTATTCCAGATATTGTAAGAATACTCTCAAAATATCAGTTGACAAACTGTGTAATTGACTTTCTTAATGGTGGCACCTTCCCCTCCAAGAATGCGTGGAAACTAACTGTGAAACGCCACGTTGAAGATAAGTCCTTTATTGTTATGGCTGACAAGCTGGGCGATGCCGAGTGGTTGAGGCCCAGTATCGTGTTGCCAGGACAGTGTTCCCCCTTATACAAGACAGGGATTTATGTGCCTACATTGTGTCGGACTTTAATGTGTGCCGTGGGTAATTTAGTTTCTAGAAAATTCCCTCAGAAATGTAACCTTTGCTCGTTGATAACGACGGACCTAATACAACATAAACTGTTGCTGTGTCACAAGAACTATTGTGAAAGAGAGACTCTCATTGTTTTGTACATCAACAGAGTTGGTTTGATGTCTTTTTCGCGATTAATGCATGACAGCATCTCCGGACAATGTCAGTTGCTGATGAAAACAGCTTTAAGCAATGATCTACACAGGCTTGTAAATCCATCTCTAGCCTGGTGCCTTTATCGGATGCTGCATTAGTGTTGATATGCTTACAGATACACATCTTTGTGCAAAACAAATACTGACAATTCTAATACTCTATACGTGCATATATGTATGTTTCAGATCGTGTCTTCTGGAGTTCAGAAGGTCCAACAATTTCACCAACATTATTGCTCTTACTTACAATGTAAAACTTTTCATTTTTAATAGTACGTTTTCATTACTTGTTGCGAGACTATGCTTCTTGTGATAAATTTGTATAATCGGTTAATGTTGTAACCATTGTTGTCTATTCTGTTCCTATTAGTTATGGATCTTACTTTTCGTTTCGGTAAGGTCTCTTTTATTTTATTTTCTCACATTAGTATTGTACTAATGCAAGCGTGTGTTGTTTTGGCAACCGCACTCTGTAAATCATAACGATTCTTCCATTTCGTTTCGGAAAGAATTACCACTGTTTTACAAGTGCTAGTATAACGTGTATTAATCCACTTTCTGCTAAACCAGAAGCACTTAGCATATGCACGTACTTGCTGCTAATGTCTACTCTTATTAGTGTGGTAGACTATGAGAATTACTTCTTAAGAATGGAAATTGCCTTGTTAACTTAGCAATAATATAATAACTTAACTTAACAATAATCCTGCTTTTGATAAACGTAGAACATTGCATACATTCTTGCAGCTGTATTGATTAATATATTGTTCTGCTTGCCATTGTCAACCTTGGTAAATACGGTTCATATTACATAAGAGGTTTAAATCTGAGTGTAAATTCTAAATAAGTAAATACAAACTCGTATGAACTTTTTTCTGTTATGAGTTTACTGTCTTGACTCTATGGTCAAAGCTATGCCTATTGTCTATTTGTAAGTTGATTTAATTGTTTTGTTATAACTATGTATAATGTTGTTGTTTTTTTTTCGTTTTTCTTTTTTTTTTTTCTTTTTTTTTTTTTTTTATTATTATTATTTTTGTCACGTAACATCTTCAATGTAACGCATTGTAGTGTGTAAATTGTAGTTCTATTTAAATAATGTATTATATTGTTCTTGTATTGTACATATGCATTATGCTCTCCAGTATTTGGAGGTAATAAAAGATATCTATCTATCTATCTGGTGTCCATGTTTAAGTCTAGAATCTGTGATTTCTAAGGACATTTGTCAAGATCTTTGCAGTCAGCTGTATTTGGTTAAACTTAAGATTGAGCTTCATCTAAACCATTTGAATGTCCATTATGTAACGACATTTGATCATCAGGATCTGTCCTCAGATTAGACATCTGATTGCTGCATTATGAGACAGTCAGAGATTCAAGATCAATTATCAATTTCCTTCTCAAAAATGTTCGGATTAAAGCCAAATTGTTCCTCGAAATCCTCGTAGCTCATTTCTACAACACTGCTTAGGTTTTCCCACGATTCTTTATCACAATCTTTCAATTCACACCAAATAACACCAAAACAACAAAACAATAGGGACTCACATAATCTGACATTTTGACAGTTGTTTTTATTTTTAGAGACTACAAATTCGTACTTTTATTGATTTTATGACTATTCCTAAACAGTTTTAAACATTTTGTTCCAGATTTTTGCAAGTTTTTGAATTGGAAACGTGTACATTTTGATTAAAAAAGCTTCTATATATTTTTTTGTTTACAAATTGTCTATGTCGTAGTTAAAAAAGGACTTCGGAAGATCGCGATGAAGTGTCCGGTTAGCTCCGTCGGTTAAGACGCCGCTACTTAAATTTTCAATCCTTCAGGACAGAGATCGAAACCGTGATCATCCCTTTTTAATGGCCTTGTTTGCTCTATTTAACCAATCCTTATATAATGGACAATTATGGGGTGACCACAAGCATAATTACGCAATAAATGAGTTTCGTTTATGATCTATTTCGTCAAATAAGTAGTCTGGCTTAGAGCAGGTGCGCTAATATCGGTTGATAAAGCTTATCTTTATCACACGGGTTATATCAACCGATATTTACAGAGATGGTAGGATAAAAGTAGTGTACTTCTATCTACAGTCTATCATTTTCAACTTCCTGTATAGTTCCTCATTTTGCGACTTTGTTCATTTCGTAGGACCAGCTATATTTCTCTTTTTGGTAGTAAGTGTTACATCCCACCAAGGCCATTTTAAACTCAGCAACGTTTTATTCATTTATTTCATTCTTACTATAAAAAAATGTATCAGTGAGCTGAATGGAAGTCTAGATTTTGGCAAGTGTGAGTTGATTTTCAAAGAAAAATGCGGTTAAATGTATCTCTGTTTTACTGATAGTGTTTTACAAAAGAAAGCAAATGTTTTTCTCTTTCAGCTCACATGTATACAGTTGAACTCGCTAGAGGACCACCTCACTATGTGGGACACCCCGCTAAAAGGGATACTTAGTTTCGTGGCTTATTCCAACACAAATTTAAACTTATACAATAAGTCTGCTGACATGATTAGAGAATCTATTCATTTCCATAACTATTTGTTTCTGAATGTATAATCAATTAATGCATATAACATGCGAGTTTCAGTTGTTTGACAATTATACTACTTATTTGCAGTTAAAAATGAAATATAGAGTATCTTCTATGTTAAACAAAAAACGGCAAAATGATTTATTGAAATGATTATAATCGGGTTTTAAGTTATAAGTACAATTATTATATTATTATTGCTATAACGTTTTATTATAGTCTGCAAAAGTAACATTAATTTCTACATCCAACCTCATTATAACCTTAATATATATTATTATATATAAATTATTACATTATAACAACGTCATGATGTAATGCTCAAAGAGAGGAGCTTAACCACTAAGAGAACCACCTCATTAAATGTGACACAATCTAGACTAACAAACAGTGGTCCTTCTATAAACGAGGTTTCGCCGTACTTGATCGTTTAGTGGGTGATTTGTAAGCCGGGTACTTTCTTCGCCATAGTTACACCCACATGTGATTCTTTTTACCATGTTTCATTCGAATACCATAGAGAAATTTTGTCTGTTTATTGCGAAGTATGTGAACAATTCAACGTTTCGGTTACAAACACACTAATTTGAAGATGTCCAGGAGCACCGTCTCACACAAGGGACACAACGTTTACATCGCCCATCCCCTCGATGTTACTGTAACCAGTTGATCGTTAGTCTGATGATTTAGTCCACAGTACGTTGGCAAAACATTTAGATAAACTGCACATACTAATTCCGACGCATAGTACGCTATATGCAAGTGACACTCAATGGTAAAAAAATAAATAAAAAATTAAAATATAACATATGTACTGTATAGTGACTATTAAACACCATCTACAAGCATCTACAGCAACTTAAGACTGTGCAGCGTAATTGCTTACAGCAGTGGCGAAGCGCGGGTTGCCCGCATTTTAAAGGTTCTAGAGAGTTTACAGCACTTAAAGATAGTAAGCGAGAGTTCCGGCGTGCGCACCGAAAACGAGTATACGAGTATCTATTTATTCAAGACCGCGAGCTAGAACGACTTGCTACTGTCGACAATGTTCGGTTCTGGAAGACAATTAACAGTAGAAAACAAAATAAGCGGTCAGCTTTTGGTGCTGGAATCAAATTTGGAGAAACTGTATACTGTAGTCATGAAGATTTGTGTACACAGTGGGGCTTGTACTTTAAAGAGTTATACTCACCTGCTGAATGCGATACATTCGATGAGCCATGGAAGGATTATGTGTCTTCCTGTGTCAGTAGTGTGTTTAACTCGATTAAGCCAGATCAGTCCGCTTCAGTGTCGTGTGACCTGATTAATAAGACAATCGTGTCCTTACCTTCTGGAAAGGCCGGTGGCAAAGACGGCGTACTGTACGAACACTTAAAGTGCGGACACTCAGTAATCTCCACGGTGCTGTCACGTCTGTATACAGCAATGCTTCGTTTAGGACACGTCCCGGTTAAGATGCAGGAAGGCGTAGTTATAACATTATATAAAGGGGGTAAGAAACGGAGAGACGAGCCGTCAAGTTATCGGGCTATAACGTTATCCTCTGTTATCCTTAAAGTTTACGAGACAGTGATTCTGGAACGGTGTCAAGACAATGTATTGTCTCATATCTCTTTACAACAGGGTGGTTTCCAGTCAGGATTAGGATGTCTGATGACCTCATTTGTGCTAAGAGAATCTCTGCAACTCGCTAGGGAGCAATCTAGCAAAGTGTATATATGTTGGTTAGATGGGAGATCCGCCTTTGATTGTGTGTGGCAAGACGGGCTGTTCGCCAAACTTATTAATATGGACATCGATCACACGACTTTGACAGCCCTGCGAGCGATGTACCAGAACACTCGGTGTTGTGTCAGATTTCAAGGGCGATACTCGGATTCGTTCCCTGTACTGCAGGGCACAAAGCAAGGAGGGAAAGCTTCACCACTGATGTACTTGGCCTTCATTGATGGCCTTATCCGGGAGCTAGAGGAGAGCCGACTTGGAATGTGCATGTTCAACATGGATGTAGGAACGCCAACGGTCGCTGACGATATGGTGTTGGTATGCTTTACCAAGAATTCTCTACAAGAGATGCTCAACATTTGTGATGCATACTCAAGACGGTGGCGTTACTTCTACAACGCATCCAAGTGCAAAGTTTTAATATTTAACAGTCCTGCTACACGAGCAGTTAACGGACCTTTCTATCTTGGCTCTGAAGTCCTGCCGGAAGGCTCTTCATACTGTCATCTGGGTGTCATTTGTGACAAAACGCTGTCGAACCATGAGTGCATGAAGGACGCAGGTGTTAAACTTCGTGGCACGTTTTTGAGCCTCTATAATAATGGCATTGACCTGGGATCCGTTAATCCGGAAACGATGTGTATTTTGTACCGCACGGCGGTGTTGCCTAAGGCCTTGTATGGTTGCGAACTGTGGTCACATTATACACGCAGTGATATAAACGCTCTACAAAGAGACCATATGTTTTGCTTGAAAACAATGCAAGGACTTCGTATGTCTACGAACTCAATGTTTGTTTTGTTAGCTGCAGGCATGCTAGATGTGGAGACAATAGTAGATAAACGAAAACTTATCTTCTTTGGACAGCTATGTAGATTGTGTGACAAATATCTCGCCAAGAAAGTGTTTATTCATAGGCTGGTACGGTACTTTAACATAGACAATCAGTGCCTCGGTTTTATTCCAGATATTGTAAGAATACTCTCAAAATATCAGTTGACAAACTGTGTAATTGACTTTCTTAATGGTGGCACCTTCCCCTCCAAGAATGCGTGGAAACTAACTGTGAAACGCCACGTTGAAGATAAGTCCTTTATTGTTATGGCTGACAAGCTGGGCGATGCCGAGTGGTTGAGGCCCAGTATCGTGTTGCCAGGACAGTGTTCCCCCTTATACAAGACAGGGATTTATGTGCCTACATTGTGTCGGACTTTAATGTGTGCCGTGGGTAATTTAGTTTCTAGAAAATTCCCTCAGAAATGTAACCTTTGCTCGTTGATAACGACGGACCTAATACAACATAAACTGTTGCTGTGTCACAAGAACTATTGTGAAAGAGAGACTCTCATTGTTTTGTACATCAACAGAGTTGGTTTGATGTCTTTTTCGCGATTAATGCATGACAGCATCTCCGGACAATGTCAGTTGCTGATGAAAACAGCTTTAAGCAATGATCTACACAGGCTTGTAAATCCATCTCTAGCCTGGTGCCTTTATCGGATGCTGCATTAGTGTTGATATGCTTACAGATACACATCTTTGTGCAAAACAAATACTGACAATTCTAATACTCTATACGTGCATATATGTATGTTTCAGATCGTGTCTTCTGGAGTTCAGAAGGTCCAACAATTTCACCAACATTATTGCTCTTACTTACAATGTAAAACTTTTCATTTTTAATAGTACGTTTTCATTACTTGTTGCGAGACTATGCTTCTTGTGATAAATTTGTATAATCGGTTAATGTTGTAACCATTGTTGTCTATTCTGTTCCTATTAGTTATGGATCTTACTTTTCGTTTCGGTAAGGTCTCTTTTATTTTATTTTCTCACATTAGTATTGTACTAATGCAAGCGTGTGTTGTTTTGGCAACCGCACTCTGTAAATCATAACGATTCTTCCATTTCGTTTCGGAAAGAATTACCACTGTTTTACAAGTGCTAGTATAACGTGTATTAATCCACTTTCTGCTAAACCAGAAGCACTTAGCATATGCACGTACTTGCTGCTAATGTCTACTCTTATTAGTGTGGTAGACTATGAGAATTACTTCTTAAGAATGGAAATTGCCTTGTTAACTTAGCAATAATATAATAACTTAACTTAACAATAATCCTGCTTTTGATAAACGTAGAACATTGCATACATTCTTGCAGCTGTATTGATTAATATATTGTTCTGCTTGCCATTGTCAACCTTGGTAAATACGGTTCATATTACATAAGAGGTTTAAATCTGAGTGTAAATTCTAAATAAGTAAATACAAACTCGTATGAACTTTTTTCTGTTATGAGTTTACTGTCTTGACTCTATGGTCAAAGCTATGCCTATTGTCTATTTGTAAGTTGATTTAATTGTTTTGTTATAACTATGTATAATGTTGTTGTTTTTTTTTCGTTTTTCTTTTGTTTTTTTTCTTTTTTTTTTTTTTTATTATTATTATTTTTGTCACGTAACATCTTCAATGTAACGCATTGTAGTGTGTAAATTGTAGTTCTATTTAAATAATGTATTATATTGTTCTTGTATTGTACATATGCATTATGCTCTCCAGTATTTGGAGGTAATAAAAGATATCTATCTATCTATCTGGTGTCCAAGTTTAAGTCTAGAATCTGTGATTTCTAAGGACATTTGTCAAGATCTTTGCAGTCAGCTGTATTTGGTTAAACTTAAGATTGAGCTTCATCTAAACCATTTGAATGTCCATTATGTAACGACATTTGATCATCAGGATCTGTCCTCAGATTAGACATCTGATTGCTGCATTATGAGACAGTCAGAGATTCGTCTTTGGATAGCTTGTTAAACTACAGATAGCTAGAGAAGTAATAAAAATACTGAAAATATATTTCCACATGTTAATAATTGAAATTTTCAGGGATTCAACAACTCGTGGAGACGCGTCTATGTATAGGTTGAAAAATATTGGTTGTGTTGGTTAAGAACTAAAATAAGTATGAGAATAATAATGAGAATAAACGATATCGTAATGGAAAGTACAGAGTACGAGAAATAGAGATTAAAATGCATAAATTGTAAAATGGATATCCACATGTATCCATATGAGCTGGTAGTGCGGAAGTCGACAATAAGGATAGAGGAAGAGAGCTGATTTTATTATAATTATTATTATTATTATTATTATTATTATTATTATTATTATTATTATTATTATTATTATTATTATTATTATTATAATTATTATTATTATTATTATTTTGTTATATTTATTATTATTATTAGTAGTAGTAGTAGTAGTAGTAGTAGTAGTAGTAGTAGTAGTAGTAGTAGTAGTAGTATTTTATTATTACTATTATTATTATTGTCATCATTATCATTATTATTATTATCATCATCTTCATTATCATCACCATTATCACCATTATCATAATGTTCGTATTTTTTACACATTAAGTACATACATATGTATAATTCCTAATTAGACTGTACATAATACTAGAACACATTTTTAAATTTTGATATTAAATGTAAACATTTTGAAACAAAGAATATTTACAATGCACGAAAGAAAGATGCTACTTGTAAACAAAAACTCTTCTTGTTAAAGTATTTACGCGTTTGCAGCGTTGACAACATATCTATAGTATTGGTTTATTTTGTTGAAGTCTGTCGTAGAAAACCGCACCAAACCTAGACGAATTGGCTTTGTATTTCTAAGAGGGATTCTGCTACATGAAGTACATGTAAAAGGAAGAAAGAAAGGCGCGGTGTTCAATGAAAACGTATCATAAAACTCCTCATTGATAATTTGATAAAGGTTTTCACACTCCTTAAGGAAATAGACACATATTTTTGTTATAGGCACGCACGTTATATGTACGATCATCATGATAGTACAATCAATTTTCAAAGTGGTAATTAAACAAAAAAATGATATTATAAAGGTCATTTCCACACTTTCAATTTAGTTATTAGTGAATTGTTTGCAAACGAAAGTTAATGGAACTTTAATGACAAAGGTCTTTTTTCTTTAATGGCCAATCTGTGTTTTTAATGTTTCGTTTTGGATTCAACTCACATGGAAATCCCGGCATTATCTTGATAGGTCTAGCAGCATTAATATGTCATTAAAAAGGAACGATTTAAAGCAGACACGCATTGAATACAGACTTTAGACTTTGGAAAAGACGCAATATGCATTAATCATTTCTTGTAAAACTGTATGATATATATCGTCTGTGTTAATGAACGTATAGAAAGAATGCCTGTACGCCAAAATCAATTGTATGGTCTGGTAGATGTTAAGTTAGTTGGGCTTTTCTGCGTCCCGAATACGAATAAAAAATTGGCAATCGAGATTTCTCCACCTACAGGATTGTCAAGCAAACAAGAATCAAGAATCAAGAAAAACAAATGTTATGTGGGAGAAATGCGGTTAATGATGGACTGCTTGGGAATGTGTAGTATTGCATTAACAATTATTGAATAACTTAAAAATGGAAATGTTGAATTATATTATTGTATTAAACAAATGTTGTTTTTGTTAACAGCTAGTTACACTGCTAAGTCCTTACCTTACAATGCACAGTAACTCGCATACAAATGTGCGGTCAGCGTCTTCTTAGCTGCATGAGCATTTACTACTTTAATGTTTAAACTGACATTTAAGTAGCTTTTATATCGTTTAATTAACGCCATACTAACTCACAAGAAACACATTTTTCACAGAAAACTAAATAAAACTATAAAACTTGAACTCTCCTTGTTTCTATTTTAATCTAAACAAATTGATACGCGTCGCTGAACATCTGTCCAACTCATAACATAAATGTACATTATGTTAAAAGTTTTAGTAAACTTTGTGCCTATCGCTATCATAAAGCGTGCATAAAACATGCATAAACAAAATCTCATTGGCGCAAATGGTAAAGTATTTGAATGTCATAAAACAGGTCCCGGGCTCGAATCATACACATCAAGTCTTTCATTATTCTTTAACATTTTATCTCCTTTTTACTGACCATAGACTTAACTATTTAAAGTGGTGACATGTTCGCTTTATATGTATAGTATTTTTTAAAACTGAAGGTGGTGAAGGTAAAACAATTTTCAGCGACAGTTAAAATTGCTGTCTATATTTTCAAGTTAAAACGCGTGTTTTCTATTTTACTGACACTTCAAACAGGGAATGCCTTCTTCCTGTGAATCTTTTTGCGAGGTTTTCCAATCGTAATTTTGGGAAGACTCTTTAGTTGCTTTTTCAGGTCTGTACTCCTTATAAAATAGCGAGGTTAATTTATCTTTTAACTTTTTGGCAATAAAAGCTATATATCACATTTATATATGCGTGTCATAGTATAAGTTTCATCTAAGAAAGTGTCATTCAACCCATTGGTCTTTGCTTTTTGTGCCTGAACATCGACGGTAAAGAAATGTATCTGGCAATACATTCAAAGAGGTCTTCATTTTTTTGGCGAATGAAAAGCTTTCGCCTTCGCTAGGAAATGTGCGTAACATTATAAATCGAGATTATGCTTCTTCAGCTATATTGTGGCTTCTAAAATCATATTCATCGGGTGTTTGTACGAATAATGTGTATCTGTATTGTTTGTTGGGTTAAACGATTCACCAGTTTGTTCGGTTATGGTGCTTGCGTGTAACAAGTAAAGCGTGAAAAGCGTGACTTAGCACGCTATTTCCAGCGACAGTTATCATGGCACCTGACAGAACAGACGTGAGGCTATTAATAAAACTGGATGTAAGTAGGTCTTTTATACCACTTGCACGTTTACAACTTATCTCGCGACGTTGAATCAAACCCAGTTCGTCCAGTATATTTGGAGACTTATTTTATTGGCTTCTGTAAGCAAATGAATTATTTTATCGGTGACAGATTTAGACCAGAAAACTACTGATCTCGTTTTATGACATAGCATTTAAGCATTTATTTAGTCTCAGATATTGTATAAAGCCAAAATAGCGTAAATTTACTAAATATCTGCATTTTGGATTATGCATTTACTTTCCTAATTTGTTGTCAGACTACACCAATTTATCATGATTATAGTGATATGAGCTTTGTAATCGTGTTACGAAAACTAATGAAGAGAAATACATCGAGTGTATAAAGAGACAATCCATACCACATCAACACCAAACAGAACATGAGGTTTTGGCAAACCGCGAGAAGCAATCAAACAATGGCTATATATCAGTTTAATATTCAATAATATTTAAAAAAGGTGTTCAGCTAACATGTCTTCAATGTTAAAATATTAAGATTTATTCTGAAAGTAAAGAACAAAGTTAAGAAAAATGGTAATAAATCACTGTCCAACTTACGAGACATGTATCACAAAATCTGCATCGTTAGTTGATATACATAGAATATTGGATATTCATTTTAAGTGCAATAGCGCACTATATTGCATGTATTATGAATTTATATACAATGCCTGGTAAATGGTTAAATAATATAAGTTACAATAATAACGAATCTAATCTAGTGTTATTTTAAAACAGCGTTAATTGTAAATAACACATATTGTTAGGGTTGCTTTTTAGGCCAGGTTGATTTCCTCCTGTATGTCAATATATTGTTTCGTTAAGTTGTGCATATTTTGCTTTGATATTGTGTTCCTTGCTTTAACGTGTCATACGACCTAAACTCGTTGCAAACATTCTACAAATATAATGATCAATTATGTAGACATGCCCGTTAGTGGTATCTGTTCAATATACCTGCGCTCACCAACAGACATGCTCTCTCATTTACCACCTGCTATACAACTACTGCAGCAGCTATCCATTATTGACAGACTTGCACATCAAATACAGTTGATACTCATTGATAACCTACCATTGTTACGATGGTCCATGTATTTGTCAAGTATGCAATAATAAGCATTCAGTTATTTCACTCTGAAAGGTGGGGTCCGACAGTTTGGACCAGTTTTTATCTCATGCAAATGAATTATTGTTATTTGAATGGTTCTCGCGAAAGGTTGTTTATTGGTGCCATTAGAGAAGTCAAGCATAACACACTACTTGTTATACAAAAAGGGTTTTTCCAAGCCAGGCCGCTCAGTGAGCTAATTTAGACTTAAAAACCTCATGGCCATTTACTTTTGACTTTTACTTTCAAATGAACATCCGGATATCCTACTCTGACATCAGTATCTATTTTTAGCTAAAATCCCTATCGTCATTATTTATAGATTTTATATATAGATTATAGAAATAATAGGCATTCTAAGGGAAATATTTCACGATTTGTACTGTCTAACAATTAAGCTTTTTCAATAAAAAGCTTTCACTTAAATATGAGTATACCTGTATGCAGCTCTTATGTAAAAAATTTCAAAACAGGGTAAGATGTGTCCTACGTAGTCACATTGTCGGATACTACCGATGTTAATGTTTATTTGTATCTGATGATGTTGAAAATAAGATGTTATTAAACTGATCATTTTGCAACTTGTAATAAATGGCAATTAACGTTCATGGATTTAAAAAAACAGCATAAAATAATAATACAACTCCTTCATTGAAATAAAGACCGGTATATTTTGTTGTATTGTGATTCATTGTAATAGGAACTATTTCGGAAACGACAGGAAAGGTTAATGTGCAAACATACGAAAATATGTCCACGTCATATGAGTAAAGCAACATAAATTAAAATTTGCAAAGCCACAAGACAAAGGTATTCACATACCACTTAATTGTAAAGTTGGCAAAAAAAAAAAAAACATGACATAAGGTACAATATACCAAAACCGAACATTTGCCGCATTGGAACGGTCAGACGATAAAATGGCTAACTGGGGTACTGAAACCGATTTTCAGAGATCTACCCTCGCATCCCCAAGAGGTATCTCAAAGACAAACAGTGAAAAGTAAACAGATCAAATCTGAAACATTAACAGTCGAAATGGAGGCAATAACTTGGGGTAATTACGTTATAAGAGGCAAAAATTCACGTCATTTAAACTTTAATGTTCACTTTGTAAGTATAGGGAGAAGTATAACTTTTTAGTACAGCTGCATGAAAGATTAGATTGTCGACAGAAATTAATCGTGTATTTTCATGAAAGAAAATGCACCAGAGAAGAAGTGTTACATTTTTGACGAAGCATGTTTATGGTTAGATGGAATTGAAGTATGAAAGTCCAATGTAGGTCAAAGAAAATACCCATAACAGTCCTTGTGGGATTAATTAAATGGCAGCATAGATAACGTACACGAGGATATTTCTAACGACCGACACACTGCGCAAGAAACGTTTTTGTGATCATGGAAACAGCGATATGGCAAGGTCCTGTCAGTACTGAAGCATATAAAAGTTGCAAGAAACACACGAAAACATATCCACATGCCACTTAACTGAAAAAACGTCTAAATCATACAATTTCTTCAATGGACACATTTATTACGATATTGACATCCAGATTATATGCTTACTCCCAATAGATACATTTCACCGCTTATTAAAACAATATATTTCATTATTGTTATATTGTTCACTGCTTACATGCTGCACAGATCTAATTATGATCATAGTCAATGAAGCACGCCTAATCTATATCGGATCAGATACGTTTATCAAAGCATTGGGTTTAGATGAAATAGGACAAGCAATGATAAAAGCGGTGTTATTTTCGCCGATAATGACGTGGCTAGATCGAGAAAGAGACAAAGGAAATATCTTGTTGTTGTTACTGTTGTAACAACTGCTACTGCTGCAGTTATCGTTGTAATTTGTTTTGTTCTTGCTACTATTGGTTATACTGATTTTGACTTTAGTGTCGTTTTCGTTCTCGTTGTTGTTGTTGTTGTAAATGCGGTAAATGCTGCTATTGCTGATATCTTCATTTTCCAACAAGAACAAATGTAAGAATCATTTTTAAGAGAACCATCGATATGTTTATTTCTGTAATACATGCATACATTCTGCAATCATTTTCAGGCGACCTAAAAAAAATAATTTCTCAAATAACTCGGAGTCCAAAACAAAAAGATCGTATAATTAGGTATATTAACAAAGTAATAAATATGTAAAATATGTTCAATGTGATCGCATATTAATTCTTTCCGTAACTATGTACCGATCCTCGTTCCTATCGCCAGAGTTGTAATAAGAGCAAAGAAAATAAAAATTGCCCATTGTTTATATATCTAAGAGCAAACTGTTTCGTTTGTACTCAGGCTAAATGCATTGTTGATATCAGAGCTCGTACAGAAATAGATTTACATTGTATTTGCTTTACTATCTAGAAAGTTTCATACTTTGGCACCAGTAGTCTGTAATAAATAGTCACTAAGTTCTACAGTAAATATGTTATGAAAAGTAACTCTGTTAAAATCGAGACTACACTCTTAATTAATAATATTTTGGAAAAAAACGCATGAGTGATCATGTTACATGTTGGGTATTAAAGATGGTATCCTACAGTTTGGACCATTTTTTTCTCAAATAACCCAATAATTCATTATCTGCAAAGGTCCGTTAATATGATCTTCATTTATGCAACGCTGCAGAGATGGCTATTTTAAAACTTAGAAAACCACGTGATAACTGACTTTTGAGATCATGTTATATCGATATCCGGATAAGTCGCACTGACTGGTGTTATATGTTGTTGCTGCTGTTTATTTATAGATTTGGAAAGGGTTAACATTGTGTAGCAAGGTGCAGTTTTTGTTTTTAAATTACACTGCAGCGACCGATTATGACCAATAAAGCATCGTACAGCAATTTTGATGCAGGAAGTCCCCAAACAAAGGTCTGGGTAAAACCACAGAAATGATTTTTGCGATTTTCTCTGCCTAACAATATAGGTAGTGTTGAATATCGTCTTTCCTTTACCTTAGGTATACGTTTATACAGAGACGATGCTTATAATCCCCAAACATGTATTTACTTTAGGCAAAATGTCGGATACCACCTTTAATCTTCAAAAACTATTATTCCGTTGTAAATTGACGCTGTTATCCAATTAAATTTTACAATATAAAGTAAATAGAAAGATTATCTGTATTACAATTTGTAACGATGGTCTATCTGGCAAAAAATACGCTTGCGAAAGTAACACAGTTTGGGTTAATCATTATCTTTTGTATCATGATGAGACACCATGTAGCACTAAACTTAGTAAAGTAAATTATTTCTGTTTATGTTTTTTATTTCGAGATACGAATGTTGATGTCCATTTTAGCAGGTTGTGCTACAGCTAAATAAAAGTGTGTGTTCTTTTGTTGTTGTTGTTGTTGTTGTTGTTGTTGTTTTTTAAACAGTATCTTATATTTTACACAGAAGAAAGAACATGACTGCGATTTGTTAAATTATTTAAAATGGAAAGTACTAATCTCTACGAAGCAGATCAATATATGACTATAAGAATATGAACCAAAAAGCAAATTATGTTTTTTTGGAAACCGCTTTATTCAGTTATATAATGACATAGAACTATAGATAATAATGTCCACAGTGTTTAGAAAAGAAAGCGGTATTATTTCGATTAGAAAAAACTAAACAAACATGGTTTATTATAAGTGAAATTTACTTTTTAATCAAGAAAAACACGAACTGAGAAGAATAAATGGTTGTAACATAAAATGTTTGTAGCATCCAGTACATATGAAGATGGAATTGAGGAACCAAAGTCCAATGTTTCTTAAAGAAAATACACATAACAATCATTACAGGTTTAATTAAATGACAACATAGATTACATACTTATTTCAGATTATCTTAATTTTCATATACAGTTTATTTCTTATTTAATCTTAATAACATGTGTACTATAACATTATTGAATTAGCTTAACTTACAAATTTTGCCTAAAAATTTTCGAATTATTTTAGGCTATGACAGTTCTGGCCTTTATATATTGTTCGGTTAACAAAGAGTTCTACATTTATTAATGAGGTAAATTTATTCTTTTACGTATAGGAATGGTGATTAAAAGGTAGGTGCGTGATCTTGCTAGAACTACAGATGGAAAAGCACTCGTTAAAGAAATATAATTGATATAACAAACATCGTTTTCTGATTTTCAATGTTCTTGTTGTTGTATTTGTCGGGGAATGTAAGACTTTGGAATTTTGATAACAAGGATTTCTGTTATTCATTATTTTCATTGTTTACATTGTATAAAACAAGTAAATTTGCACCATTGGGTGACCGTGTATTTTCTCGTAAATGATAAGAAGATGGTTCAAGACATAAACATATTAACAAAACAGGCTTCTAGCTACTGAAATGTTGTTATGAAACTCGGACATTGAACTTCTGTTATCATTAAATTAACGCTAAATTGCATTTTCAGAAAACTTACAATAGGTGTTCGAATAAAAAAGATGTGAGTTTTTCATTTAAGTGACGAACGCTTCTTGTTATATTCTGCTCCTCTTAAGCATGGATATATTATTTTTGTGTACATATGTTGATAGTTTATCATAATGATAGTTGTTTTACCTATATACAAGTTCCTTTTATCTGTTTTATATCCTGATGCAGGTACTTGCTGTTAGTTTCTCACTTTGATGG
The DNA here is from genome assembly GCA_007844125.1 of Sinonovacula constricta. Taxonomy (NCBI): domain Eukaryota; kingdom Metazoa; phylum Mollusca; class Bivalvia; order Cardiida; family Solecurtidae; genus Sinonovacula; species Sinonovacula constricta. The sequence continues at coordinate 52,103,543 of CM017569.1, read as the reverse complement.
GATACTTTTATTTACACAGTTTGTTGTATAGAATAATCTTTAGGAAGTGCGAGGCAGAAGCGCTCCACAAACCAGGTTTAAGAACCCCAGTCAGTCCTTTTGCCGACTGAACGTTCCAATGCGATAACTGCTGGATTTGTGTATGCGTGTGTTATGTCTTATCTTTGTTTTTGTCACTTTTACATGTACACTGTTTTCCTTTGTTATCTTCCTGAGCTACGTTCTTTTCTGTATTAGTTCTTCAGATTACCTAAATACATGATTGTGACTTTAAATCATAAGTAGACAAAAAAAGAAGTTCAATAAATTGATATGTTTACTTCATTGCTTAGCTTATCAAGCCAAACACAGACATTGCCGAAGTCCGCATTCTGCTTAAAAGATATGCGCATAATTAGTATAAGCAGTTTTAACATAGACTGAAGTATTTTATCATTCAACTTTTCTTGTATGTTATTTAGCACATTTTGTGTATCGCTATCATAGGTTTCTTAAAACAAGCATAAAACACAATATATGTTTTCTTTAAAATCCTTTTAAGACTAAAATGTATTCTTTATGGTTCGGTGAAGGTAGTAAAACCATAACTTTGTATGAGAAGGCAGTTGTGTTAAAAGTCATATTTGCACCTAAACATTGTTGTATCATTCAGGACATGGAAGTGTAAATTGTTTATCACAAAATAATAAAATATTCTACTCTAAGATTTTTATTCCAGAAATCATATTTGACAGAAATGAAGAAACAAACAATATTTTATGTAAAGGTTTTGTTTAAATAATGGAAGTTCTAGTAACATGTAAAGAATATACTTAATATTCAATGAAATATAGAGTATTTTATGTTAAGGTAGACAGAAATGGCTTGATTTGTGGGTATATAGATGTACCAACGCATTCTTACTTTGGTTTTGTAAATTTTACAGTATCATTTACTTAAATAGCCATATCTCAATTTACACTTAGTAATCATCAGTCATCATAATTCAACTAACACATTTTAATTTAATGAGCCTATTCATAATATTAATATTGTTCTAAAAAAACTACTAATGTCTACTTTACAAAACAGCCAAACAATGACAACAAGGCTTCTAAAATGACCATTTGAGACATCTGCGTCATATTGTAGCAACAGAGTATTTAACGAAGAATATACAAAAATGAAAAATGTATATATTGACAAATACCATAAACAGCCAATTAAATATAAATTACGCCTTGTATTTTACATTTATTTCTATTCTGTCACAGTCATTACGTATCTGACTGCCTTGGGATTGTGAAATAACATTTTAAATGTTTTAATACTGTCGATGCCAGTAATTATGTGTAAATAAAATACTTTCAACTGGAAATTATGTGAATGAGACAATTGCGAATTGTTCTTTCATTTACATGGAGTTATATATAGGGCGTTTATAATCTGCTTATAACATTATATTTGAGGTTCAGCAATGCAGCAACACGAATCTATTTATGCTTACATTTTAACACAATGAACTGCTTTATAATGCTGAAATGAAAGCCACGAAATAAATATTATTTAGAAAGGCTACATATTCGACATTTCTTTGATAACAGGTTGGATTTTGAATACGAACAAATAAACAGTTCTTTTTATTATATTTTTTCTTTACGTATGCTATATCTATACTCTAAAACTAATTTATCAAAGACATTCGGCTTTTAGCGGCAACACAATCACCAAGTGACAGGATAAATTTATCCCGGAGGACAATAATATGTTCGAGTCAATGCCATATCTGTCTTTTTCTTTCCATTCATATTAGCGCTGTTTCTGGCAAGTTAGCTCCTAGTAATTAGCGTAATAATAATGGTTGCTAAGCAACAGTGTCATTAAAGATAAAGGTAATGTTTTGGAAAAAAATGAAAACACCACTTTTAACCATATATTTGCGTGTTTGGAGATATCTTCATTAAATTTTATTATATTTTATAATATTTTTCCTAAAGAACAAGTTGAAGAGATTTTTTACACATAAAAAGATTACGTGTTATTAAACGTACAATATTTTAATGCATGTTAGCATAATATTTTATATATGTAATTATGTTGTCTGTACACTTGCCTAAACAAATGCAAAAGAAACTTAAAAATATAATAAAGAATTGCTTTAATATAAAATGAGTGTTTAATTACGTTCAAAATACAAAACACAAAGATCCATTGTCACCACCACAACTCTTGACAAAATTAAACTATATTATCACCTATGACTTTACCAATTGGTCTCAATTGGTCTCATATCAATGTCTCAACAGATCAAACGACCAGTCTGTGTGTAAAAGATCCATGGTCACTGAAACATTACTTACTTTTAAACGCTCTGCACTTAGCCATTGATGTCTGTTTGCAATTTATTGCACTCTACATGTTATTTATACAATTGTTTATATTTGTTTTAAAATAAATTATAATATAACTTTTTTACTTATACACGGAACTATACACGGAACTATTTTACAACGCGGATGCATTATTTCCCAAATCGGCTAATTGTTAGGTGTCATAGTTCATTTGTGACTAATATCGAGTGGCGTAACTGTCTATCTATAGAAAATATGTCATAAACAATATAGTTAAAAACTCGCATTAACTTTCGTGAAACAATGTAATAGATACATTACGACTCACAACAACAACAACAACAAATTTGACACATACATATGTTAGACTGGCCAGAATAATAATTGACCTCTCCTTGTCACCGACTAAACCAATGAACACCGCTTGAAACCCGTTAAAATTCATAACAAATATTTTGCTGGAATTTGATAGTAAATGTTCTAGCAGTCACTATGTTCATGTGTAACAATTAACATGTAAAAAAAACCCAGAAAGAGCAGCACAGTCGGGTTTTGGACTGCTATGTACATGTAAGCAGTACCTGTTTCGAATCAAACAAAATCAATAAACTTACTCATTATGTTTCTATTTTTTTATTTTGTCTTTTACTTACCATTGTAATTGCTGGTATAGATTGGTGAATGTAGAAAATTGACTGCGACAAATATTATGGTTTGTAACCTAACGTATCTCTAGATCACGAGCATGTTGTCATTTAATTGACAATCATAAAAAAGGACATGCAGTCTCACCGGACATGTTATTTAGATGGTTTTAAATCGCAATTTCGAGAGATCTTGTACATGTTGGTCGCCTGAACAACAATATTCTTCGAAAGATTGCAAGGTTAACTTGTCCTAAAAACATCTAAACAGTTTCTAACAACATGCATGTTTCCTTTAAGCTTCAAAAGTAATTCTTTATGATTCAACTTAGAAGTTATTGTCAATTCAAACCCTTCATCAATAGGGTTGAAAAGTGATATTTATTTGAGATTTTCAGAACAATTAGAGCTGAAAGTCCCTACAAAATAAAACCCCATAGTGAATCGATATTCAAAGGCTTGGTATTTGTCAGATTTTACTTTTATGAAACATATCTGACAATACATCATTAGGCATATCGTTAGCTATTAGTTTTAATTCATTTGTTCAAAGTCATTTGGGAAAAAATCCATTATATTGTTTGTTTGTTTATTGGGTTTATCGTCCCACCAACAGTATTTCAGTTATCTGGAGACGGTGTCAACTTGAAGCAGATGTAGTGCTGCCTTCACTGTGTATAGCATGCCGTGAACACCTGGCATGATACCACACCCAGTCACATTATCCTGACACCGGGCCAACCAGTCGTGGAACTACCCTTATCTTTGCTTGAGCGTTAGCAAGGGAGCTATACCACTACCATTTTTAACGACTTTGGTATGTCGCGGCCCGGGATCGAACCCGGGGCCTCCCGTACCTGGAGCCGACGCTCTACCGATTGCGCTACCAGGCCCGGTCCCATTATATTGTATTTACATTTAAAATAGTCCCTCTCAATGAGCAATCTTCCGTGTACAACCAAGCTTTAGGAATTAATTATCTTGTGTAAGGTGAAGGATATTGTCTTAAACCCAAGTCTTGCATTTGCTAGATGGCCAAGGGTGTAAACGCTGGAGCCCTACGATCCAGACTCCCATGTAATAATCACCGTAACCTCTGGACTACGGATCCTCACCAAACAAACCGCAATCTCATCTAACATAACGGAGTAATTATCCTTTTTTGACTGCATCTATTTATAAGACATTTATTGCATCCTTCCACACTGACTGGTGACTTAATGAGATAGAGGAGTACACCAAAAGACCTTGTTAGGCAATAATTGGCAAGAATGGTCGAGTGGTAATAAGCTACTGTCTGTGGTTCACTGATGCCAAGACCGGAGATAAAGCCCTAATAAGATGTCACTCATTGACGTAGTTACGTTTTGATTACCTTTGGGAAAATCACAATTCGTTGAGAACTGATCAATTAAATCGTATTCATACATGAGAAGTATATTGTTATATATTTTGGTATAGCTTTACTAACAGGGAATTTCCCTTTTAAGCAATTCCAAGCTTTACGCCTCTTAGCGTAAAATGGAATTCGTAAAATCCAAAGAAAATATATATCTTATTTAATAATGCATCGGCCGTTTCTGTAGAGTCTTATATAATTAAAAACAACGTGATGATTGTAATGATATGCAACTAATGAGACGTATTTTTAAACTGGAAATCAAAGTTTTAAAGTTCATAAGTACAAGACAAAAAGCCAAATCATATTAACAGAAAAAATACCTCTCCAATAATCTGCCGAGTTGTTTTTGAACGAAAACAGGAAACAAATTGTTGAAAATGCCGCCTTGTCGAATGGCACAAAATACATGTATTCTTCGTATATCGATATTTCATGACTATCAAATAAACATTAAGTAAACGAAACAGTGACAGAAATCCACTAATCAATTAAAGCAAAGTAATTATAATTGCAAATTGCAATTCGACAAATTTCATGGGTGAATCAGAGATTTTGTCAGCAAATGTGCGTTTTCAACATAAGCTATGTGGAAAGACTGCGTTAACAATCTTCGTGTTTGAATATTTCATGAATGCCATGGATGCGTTCAGAAATGTATCCAGGCAAAGAAAAACTGATACTATTAATAACTATTAAGTTATTTAAATTACTTTTATAATACAACAACACTGTATGCATGTTCAAAAAATGAAAGAATGGGCGCACGACGGGTTTTCCCCTCCTTCATATCCGCTATACTCCATATATGTTTGTCCATTGAACGCTGAAGTGCCAAAAACGTGCATTGTGTACACATACATGTGCATACATATATGAGTGTTGTAATATGTTGCTTTTTCTAAAAACAGCATCTGCTCGATCGTAGCATTGGGGTATTAGGCTGGTAGAAGCCAGTGGTCTAATGAAAATGCGCGTTCCGTCGACTTAAATTGAATGTTAAAAACTATTTATCACTGTCAAGATTGCCGCACTAATCTGTGGCGCCTGTTGTTTACAAATTGTTATCATTTTATTGGCTAAATTTCCATGAATTTTTGGACACGCAACCCATAAAATGTTTCGTTTTTCTGGCCAAGTAACACACGGTATATCTATGTAGTGTTAACAGAAAATATTACCGTCGGTTTTAATGATGCAAAAAACGTATGCTTACTACGTTTTGCGTAAGTACACAGTCCCACCATCACACTCATAGTTATTTAACAATCAGTTATTTACTGATTGAAGACCCTTAATAGAAGTGTGGGTTACAACCAACGGCGCACGGAATGTAAGCTGAGATACATCCCAACATTAAAATTTACGGCCTGTCGGGAATTCGAACTCTTTGGCATAGTGCCCAGAACACACTTCGGTATATCTCGATAGCTAGCAATGACACAAATATGGAAATAATTTGTTAATTTCAACATCCACTTAGCGAAAAGATCAAAACAAACTAACAAAAAATAACAGTTACGAAGTTCAGTTACGACAAAATGATGCTGGGTTTCCACTTGACCGTGAGATGCTAAGAAATATATTTTCCTCGTGGAACGTGTTTACGTCAGTTTGAGACAAAACCCTATATCATAATGTATTAGGAAAACCTTCCTTTGCAATAGAGAAAGCAACCTCACATTATTTTAATTGTTGTGGTATTGCATTAAATCCATAATATTACAAAACTTCACGCCCTGTCCCACATTTATACTATTTTGCAAAGTGCAGCTTCTTTAATACAGAGACGGATACATAGTTCGCACTCCAGACTGATATGACTTGCTGAAGATTATTTCCAGTTACCAACACTGACATGGAAGACTGTATGTCTGCTCCCAGGTCATTATTGCCAGAAGTGTTTTATTAAGCTCCATCATAGATTTGCAGGAGCCAAGACGTAAATTAGGTGACATTGATTGACACCGTAAGTGTTAAAGTCAAATAGACAGACAAAAAAATCTAATATTGATGGAACAGCCCAATCAAACCCACAATAAAAACAACCTTTCTCTTATTGAACTAGACATTCGTCATGATTTTCGAAAATAATGAGTGTATGTTATCATCACTACCGGTTAATACAATAATTTTGAAATGTTTGTAGCATCGTTTGACTGAACCCTACGGAAATTAAACCAACGTAGTTTTTTTTCTTCTAAATTCCTCAACTAAAGAAAAACTAAATTGATAATTGAAATCCGTCGACAATATCAATAAAATTATAATACTACATGTACGTGTTTGAACACAAATCTAACATTTTCTTTGTCCATTTTAATTTTAATTTGTCAAAGTCTCAGCGATTAACAATGCTACAAGAGTTTGTTCTCTAGTTAATGAATCAAATCTTAGTCTTATATAACTTATCTTATAAGTCTTATATAACCTAGAAAACCCCTAATGCACAACGAGTCTAGATCCATTATTGTTTATACCTGGAAATGATCTTCAGGTTATCTGTGACGTTGTCTCTTCTATAGAGGAATACGAGACAAAGACGGAAGTCGTTAATAACTGTGGTAATATAACAATATCCTTAGTCTGGGTCATAGGAAGGAATTTGAGATACGGAAATTACTTTGGCAACTCTGTTTTACTAGTTGTATTACAAAGACATTGATGCAACAGATGATCATATGTTTATGTTAATTTATATTACCTCCATACCGGACCGGTCAGTTGCCTTGCTCTAATCAAAGTCCAACATCTTACGACACGAGCCCTTGATTAAAAATGCCAAAATGTATATGTGTACATTTATATTTATATATCTGACATGGTTTAATTTTAATTTTTTAACATCATGATAACCATTTAAAACTTTTTTGATCATTTTCTCTGCATAAGCCTGATTGTTATTAATGTTAAACTCCCAACACGATATCATAATTCCAATATAAAGACCATGCATATCTACAATATTGAGGTATAAGCAAAAGGTAAATAAAAGAACAAATCCCAATTTTTGTTTCAACAATTTGCAGAATTGCAAGAATGTCATATAAATACGATATTCCTATTATAAAGGGACCGACTGGAATACAGTCAAGGTAAGCTGATTGAGACGATTAGAACTGTTGATGAGTAAAATACATAGTTCCGTATTGTAGTTCCATATCTTGGTGTCTGAAACGATAGATTATTCATCGTAAATACATGGACTAATAAGGCGAACAGAAATTATTTTAAGAACTTGACAGACGTTATGGAACTTGCTTTTTTTTTCCTGGAGACATAGCTTAGCAACGATTTTCATTTAGAACAAAAATATTAGGCAAAACAAGTTTTGAATAGCTTGTCTATAGTGTGACAGAGAACGTGGATCATACATGTACTTCTTCTGATGTAATATTAATATTTGTTTGATTCTTACCAATTGGTTTTACTGTTAATGAAAATAAAGCAAGTGTTTCTATTGGTAACTGAACGCAACAGGCAATACAGAAATAGGGGACACAAACACATAACTGACATACACTGATCTGACTATACATCCTCTTAGTAGCTGAATTAATGGAAATTTAGTTCGCTTTGTAAGAATAATATATATTCTCATTAAAAACCCGCATTTCGACTTAAATGTAAGCTTTCTGGTAGTAACTGCATAACAAAGTCTCGAAGAAGAACTGTAGGACATAAAAATAAAGAGTGAATTCTTTTCATCTATTAAATGCGATTGCGGATGGTACTTTCCAAACGCAAGTCCTGCGTCTTATTGTCTAGATAACGCACACTCATAATACAAGAGTAGTCTAATCTACGATAACGGCGCATATTTTCTCTTACCGTATCCCTATATACATATTTATTTCATCTTGCCACACTGCCTGGTTACTTAATGAACTCATGTCCAACACCCACGACCGTGTAAAAGTCATTAATTGGCAGATGTGGCGTGTTATTAAGTCCCCGTCTGGGGCTAAGTGGGCCAAGCCTTACAAATACATTCAAAATTAGATGGCATTTATTTGCGAGTTTTGTATTTTTCCAAACTCAGAGAAGTACTAAACGAAGCTTTATCTGGGTCCTGACGTCAATAACGTTGGAAATGAGTCTGTGGTAGTTCTTGAGCATCTTATTGGTCAGAATGTGGTTCAAATTTAAAAATCTGATCAATAAGATACATGAAGCTGGCTTTAGACTCAAGGTAAACGTTTTGTAGCCTGGGGTCAATTTAGGTTGTTTCGATTGCATTTATAGCTGAGATTGTATATAGAACTGTCGTGTCACGAAATGAAGAGTCTTTATTGATAGCGATGACGTCATCATGGACAGACGTCATAATTTCGATGATCTTAACGTAAATTGTTTTTAAATAGTATATTGAGCGTTCTTGCTGCCGTTATATTACCTGATTGATATCTTCATATAAGATAGTTAAAATACATTTAACATCGGATCTCGGCACCAGCTTGTTTTAACTGTGAACAACGATATAGTTAAAGATGCTTCGAAAGCGATCTAAAATAACACCACGTTAAACGTTCAGCTGAACTCGTGACAAACTATCAAGATTAAATGCCAATGAATTAAGATAAATGTATACATTCTTGATTTAACAAGAAAAATGAAACTTGTTATGTTTCTAGGTTCATGTACACCATGTAAACAGATTCATAAACACTGTTTTTCCATATTATAAAGGAATTGTATTTGCTTGTTAAACTATATTTATCACATCAAGTTCTGTCATACCTGCCTCATTAGAAAGGTCTTTATTTCAGAATAATACTTTGTTGTCGGTCTACGAAGATGAAAATCTCGATAAAAAGTTTAACCTGAAAGTATTAGGGCAGATGTTTTTGTGTGCATTCTGTCTATGAACGACATAGCTAAAAGAAGACAAACACAACATTCTATTTGATTTTTTTCTATACTACATCTCTTAAGCGAAATGGTTAAAACCAACGAATACAGCATGCGTTTAACAATTAGCTTTGTTCTCCAGTAGATTAAGTATTCGGGTATTTTAGAAAGACCGGTATTTTACAAAGACCCGTATTTTACAAAGACCGGTATTTTACAAAGACTCGTATTTTACAAAGACCGTTATATTACGAAGACTTGTATTTTATAAAGACCGATATTTATTTAAGTGAAACAACATCATTTGATTTGTCAAGAAATGTCAAAACACCGTGGCTTAAAGAGCTGCTTTGTTTAAAGGAATTTTAAATATAATTAAGAGTTTTTGATCATGCAGGATGGCCGTATAAGGAGAACATTGGCAGACATACGTGAAAAGCGGATGTTTGAGTTGTGCTGAAATCAAACCGTTTTACCAGGCGTAAATGATTCGCATTTTACGTCAATCATTCTGAAATACAATAGGCATATTTGACATCAAACAACTTTCTAACAATCGCAAATTATAGACCAAAAATAGTTTTAGATGCTTAAATAGCTTCAAGTTACGTGTTTCGTAATTGCAAAGGGATCGGTTCGGTAACAGTGTACAATTACGTCATGGTTATTTAAATAGCTTGTGCTGATTTCGCTAAACATAAAACTTGCCATATCAATATTTCCAGGCTTGAATACTAAAACACAACGGGTTTCATGAAAGTATTTATAAAGTTTTACAATATCAACTTGTAAGTACTAGTGAATGATTTGTAACAAGAGAAAAACGTAAAACAATATCCTCAAGCAACAAAAAATAAGCGTTGTAATTTTTACGTGTCGTGGTGTATATAGCTTTTAAGTGCTCTATCCTTCATACTTCATAGAAAAAAAGCTTTATTGTGCTCTTTCCTTCATACTTCATAGATAATAGCATTATTGTGCTCTATCCTTCATACTTAATAGATAACAGCATTATTGTGCTCTGTCCTTCATACATCATAGATAATAGCATTATTGTGCTCTATCCTTCATACTTCATAGATAATACCATTATTGTGCTCTATCCTTCATACATCATAGATATTAGCTTTATTGTGCATATATAAAAGCTTTATTGTGCTCTATCCTTCATACTTCATAGATAATAGATTTATTGTGCTCTTTCCTTCATACTTCATAGATAATAGATTTATTGTGCTCTATCTTTCATACTTCATAGATAATAGATTTATTGTGCTCTATCCTTCATACTTCATAGATAAAAGATTTATTGTGCTCTATCCTTCATACTTCATAGATTATAGATTTATTGTGCTCTATCCTTCATACTTCATAGATAATACCATTATTGTGTTCTATCCTTCATACTTCATAGATAATAGATTTATTGTGTTCTATCCTTCATACTTCATAGATTATAGATTTATTGTGCTCTATCCTTCATACTTCATAGATAATAGATTTATTGTGTTCTATCCTTCATACTTCATAGATAATAGATTTATTGTGTTCTATCCTTCATACTTCATAGATAATAGATTTATTGTGTTCTATCCTTCATACTTCATAGATAATAGATTTATTGTGCTTTCATTCATGCCTAACATTTGCGTTGTCAATATTTTTATATCAATCTCGTCTTTTTTTCTTTTTTGAATGTCTGAAAGTACAATCAATATTTCATGACCAATTTTATGCCAGCAAACACTTCCAACTATTACTAACCTTCCACTGACCCATTTGCTTTAGACACAATTCTTTTGTAAGAAATATATTTATAATATGAACTGTTTTATCCAGTATGCACTCAAAGTATCAGCAAATTGCCATTTCAAGAGTTATACAGTATTCTAATATGGCTGGGTCCTTGAACGTGTGCAAATATGTAAAGAGAGCAATTGTGTGGGTTTTACTCTTGAAACAGGCAATTTGCCGAAGCTTTGAATGTGAGCGGTTTTTAAAAAAAAATATTATTCTATAGTTCCCTATGGAACAGTTTACCGCATTGTATCATGTATGATCGTCATAAAACAGTGTTATCTCATTTAAACTTGTTTATAAGTGGAGACCTATTTAAATTTATAAGATCCAATGATAAGTTGGTATCATACATGTAGAACTATGATTTTTCTTACTAGTTTTAAATCTTGCTTCACTTGTATTAAAGTGAATGCGTGTCACGCAACGCGGCAACCGTACAGTTGTGCAGAAGAGGATCTGTATTCCTATGTAAAGAAACAGGTCATCAGTATGACATTTCGCTAAAAGCATCAGCCTAATCAAGCAACGTTTCTTTAAATAGAATGACAGATATTGTTTAGAGCATTTGTCAGATTAATGAGGAATGTTTGATAGACCTAATCATTCAGGCAATGTTTGCTTTATGAATTGACGTCAAAGACCACGATGATGACGATATTAACGTTTGCTTTTGTTTTGTCTTTTTTTTAGAAAATAATTTTACATAAAATATTTCGAATGTTTCACACTGGCTTTACAATAATGCTGATTGTTGGTGTGTAAGTCGAATTGAAACAAATCGAGATGGAAAAAAATACCTTATAATCACATGGTGGTTATTTAATACAATTAATTAAAATCATTTATATTGGAAATATATTTAATTTATCAAAACCTTCATGTAGAATTATATCACACCTTATATAATTCCTTAACATATTATTGCATGGGGTTGCTGCAGTCTGATGACTTCTAAATGTGTTAAAGAGACGAAATCTAGTACAGACACTATATTTGAAATACCTTTCCCCTAAAAAGGCGAGAACACTTTGTAATTCGACATTTGAAAATATGTAACTATGGCAATTCTTTTGTTAAATGAAATGCTTGCGGCTTATTTGGAAAGAATCACAAAAGTCCCTTATGTCATTGTCATTGGGAATCTTCATATAGAATAGAGGATATTCGTCGATTTTGGTCATGATCGTGCCGTTTTCTTCTTGAGTGCTTTTAGAAAAGTGTATATTAATGAATGGCGTAGGCATTTTATTTTATGCTTATTTCGTCTTTAAACTTTATTATGATCAATAGTCCCTAAATACCTCGCTTGAGACCCAGAATGAAAAAGATAACCCTATCATTTCACTGTTGGCCAGACTAAAATGAGTTTTCTTTCACTGACATTTCTTACCCTTGCACCCCAAGGGATGAAATAAATAATCATCTTATCTTTTGCTCTGATTGGCTACAGAATGAGACGCAGAATTCCAACTGCCCTGCTACCGAAAACCCCTTGATAGTGACGATGATGACGACGATGTTGCTGGAGCTACTGTTGTAATAGCTAATGCTCATCACATATGAAACTCGGAATCTAATCTAAATCATACATTGGTATTGCACAGTAGTTTTTGTATAATGGATTTTCTTATTCTAGAATGATCTCGAATGTTATAGAGAAAATTTTTGTCACAACATAGCAACTAAAATGTTCATCTTTCAGCATATTTTCTGCTAAATAATCACCTTCATTCATGAAACATATGTCAACAAACGGGGTTAACATATGGCACACACATATGTTAAATTCAACTAGGATCATGAGACGCTTTGTTTACACGTTACGTCATAGATGTTAAAGTCGTTTTCATTGACATCCCTTGTGTTTTACATAATTTATTTGCAATGGAATTTGTTATGTTCTAATATTTGTATTGTATGTTAAATTGTTCATTCACCGCATAGGGCGGTAATGGGTTCATTAAAGTTGAATTGAGTTGTAACAGCAGCATCTGCATTTCTCCATCCGGAGTTTAACTCTGCTTACGCTTAAATGTAAATGCAGCACACAGAAACCTATTTCTCCAGGCCAAAAACAAAACAGAAACACACATATAAAGATTGTTCAACGATTCTCGCTGTATTCAAAATGTATTCACAATTTTCAGGTCACATTTGACCAAAACGTTTTTGAAAACAGTGAATATACAATAAAACCAGACTAATTACTTATATACTACGTTACATATTCTTGATATGTTCATTATTTCAGCTTGATGACCAATTTAAATGCACGAGACTGTCAAAGCTCGCTATAATTAGTTATAGAAACCTCTTTACCACATTGGACTTTTAGAAAAGTCACCTCCAAAACACAACATCAACTCTTTAGTCTCATCAAAGTTAAAACGGTGTAAATAAATGATTCAGATGTGTCGTGTTTATTACGTGTTTATAAAACTTACTTTCATTCCAATATTAAGAACAATACCGACTCTCCTATAATTATCTTTAATATCAAGGTCAATTATAACGCACATCGCTTTAATTAAGTTAAAAAAGACAGGTGTAACACAACACATCTTGAAAAATATATATCAAAATGTTCAATTACTGTCAACTGATCTGAAATCTGGTGGGTGTGGTTTTGAAATCTAATTCAGCCAATGTTTTTTTCTTACTTCGTTCTCCTTTACCATATTTTTCTGACTCACCTATATCGGATTTGAAAAAGTGTATTTTATTTTATTTAGGATATCCTTTTATACATTATGCTTATTTGATAGCAATAGTAGTCGCTCTGCGAAGAAAAAGAAAAACGTGAATTTGGTCATGATATCCATACAACACGTGAATACGGTAGTCTACATTAAGCTTGTTTTACCTTCATTCTTGCCTGCAAAGTATGAGCCAAAACACCCGAGGCAAATTGCACCGAGCCAGTGCCTCTGTTTGAAGCCGTGAGATTACATTCTGCACTACAAACTGCAAATATTATCTCTAGACATCTAGTACTTTTCGCATGTGGCTATCCAATAATTAAGGTAGTCTTTTTACAATAAAGCACATTTAATAGCACATGACAAATAGACAACACTCAAATTATAATCTTATTTGTCAGACGGCATGCACTTGCACCTTGTATGCATGTTTCTATTGGGGTTTTTTAATCACACACCAAGAAGTTGAAATATGCTAGATCGATTTGCGTTTCAAATGAAAGCATCTGAATCAGCCGCAATGAGTGCAATTTAACTTGTCATAACATTCTTGATAGCGCTACAATTCGTGCAGTTTTACGTGTGGATGCCACAATATCGTAACTATAAATTAACGATACATGAGATAAAATATTGCTGTATTCACATGGCAATTTATCGAAACCATAAGCATTTCTGCTTGGCATAAGAAGAACATTCTTGCAATTGCCCCTTCTTCTATAGAAAAAAAGGATTCTTGACATGGTGACATATTTTTATTCCGGTTCCGTGCAAAACTTTCCATTGGTCTTATTGCGCAGCTGTTGCTTTTACATTGTTGTGTTTTTCTTGTTTGTGTAACAGTGCTATCGGTTAATTAGTTATGTGTTTTTTCATCTGATGGATTTTGCAGAAAGAAAATACAAAGTTATGTTACACAGATTATTATATTTGGAGTATACATGTATAGATTAATAAATATAATAGAATTGTGGTTGTACAGATTCGGCCTTATCAATTAATCTATGTTCTAGTTCTTGTTTACAGGTACATGAGCATGTATACAGTGTATGTATAACCAGCATCAACAATGTCGGATGTGTCCATCGAAACCCATACAGTGCCAAACCAATACAACAACACTGTCGATTATTGCCCAACAGTCAGTACAGTCTCCTTATGTGTATGCTGTTGCAAAACAAATTCCCTAAAGTGCTTGTAGATTAGACGTAAATGTATTTCTGTTGTTTGTGTTGTTTTATTTGTTAAGATAGGACAAGTTTTGGATGAAACAATGTGCGCGGAAATGTGGTATGAAATAGTGAAATACATGTACATGCTGTTTTACGCCCGGACCTGGTCTCGAACTTAGGAAGACATTTTACAAACGTACTTCTGTTTCCTTCTGTTCATAAAATTGCTACTTAATGTGTCGAGGATTATTTACTTTCTTCCAGAAAGAATATCATCATCATCATCATCATCATCATCATAAACAACAACAACATTATCATCAATAACAACAATTTATCACTATCATTATCCTAACCATCGTGTTCCTTTAGCACGAGAGACCACCGCCAAACGGTATAGTCTGCCTTTAGGTCATATCTCAAAACATGTTCTTCTATACCATATTCTACAAGAGAAAGAACACTAATGACGCCAATGCTTTCAGCGATATGTTATAGTTAATGATATGTTTCACACCCTACGTTCATCCATTAGTTTTAATGAATGGCATTCTGCGGAGTATAAGGTCGTATAGACCTTCTTGCGTCGTGAGAATGTGTAGTTTATAAAGAATCACATGTATCAAGTATAAATATGTATCATTTTAATATGTATGACATAAATGCCACCACTGGGGTGTCGCATGCGTGCTTAATAAAAAGAAACAACAGCAACAACAAAATCAATACTTTATGTTACAAATTTTGGTAAACATACGTCACAGTTGCACACACACTTCACGTTTCAAAGCCTCATCAACGCCGCATATTTAAATTAAAGGTATATTTTGTTTCACATTGACAGGTGTGAACGATGATTACATTTCTTAATGTTCTTTAAAAACTGCAAAAATAGAAACTAAAACATTACCCTAACAGCGCCATTAGCAATCTGATTGTTTGGTTGATATATCTTTTATATCCGTCTACAGCTTGAAATATATACATTAGCAATTTTATCGGCCGTTTCTATCTTTTCAGAGAGGTGCTCTTTACATGATTCTTCTAAAACTGGTTGACCAAAGTGTAGGTTCAAACTGACATGTCAGAAGTTTAATGCATTCTTTATTTAATTCTTAAATGTACAACTACTTATTAATTAACCTTAAACATTGTATAACTTACTGATATTTTACGTTTTAGAAATATTAAATAGAAGAGATCAAATAGTATTAAAAGTAGAACCACAAATCAATTATTACAATTGACGACGCAATATTGAAGATAGTGTAAGTCTAATCTTTTTATATTTATATAAACATTAAAAAAGATCAAAAAGAACTAATTTCTAATCACTCAACTGGCAGCACAGCACACTTTCACATACATTCATAGGTTCCCACGACAACTGCATATACTCATTATTTCGCGGGGTCAAGTTCGATGAACCTGTCACGTGATCCCCAGCGGTGTTGGTGTTGATGAAAACCTTATTATCCACCTCTACCCTGCTGCTGTCCCCGTCGGAATGTGTGATTATCCCGGCAGTCCCTCGGTCCCGAGTCCGACGGAAACGATACATCGACTGCCAACAAAAGTTAGTGTTTCCTTTAATCGTATATCGCTTTTTTGTTAATAACCCCTTCTATTTGTTAATTATTTAGTTTCAAAAGATAATGTACCACGTAACCATTGGATAATTGGGATCTACACTGTGTGTCCACACACTTGAAGAATTTAAATATGTACAAAGGTCCATGATGAAATCAGTAATAAAATAACAGGCCGGTCATTTGCAAATATATTTGTAAAATTGTTGTTATTTGTATCTAGTTTCCATTTTTGTACTACTACTCAAAATAATCTTTCAATATATTTCTCCAAGAAGCCAATCCTACTTATTGCGTTTTAATTCGCAAAAGCCGGGTAAACCGGTTTGCTATACTAAAATATTTATCTCATTTAACATTTCTGAAAAGTATTCCCTCAAGTAAAAATGTAATTAAAATAGATATAATAACACTATTTCGGTTAAAAGTATTAGTATTAGACGCGATTACACCGATTTTATGTTTCGTCTAATTACTTTTCCTTTGAGGGAATTACTTTTAATATAATTATTTTAAGCCTTAGGCTCTGGTAACGATCATTATAACAGAAAAAATCCAAGTACAGAAATAAAAACGTGGTTTTGTTTTGAAATATTTAAGAAAAAATCTTAACTAATTGATAGAATGTTTTATGTCACGTGATATTGATTTGTAACAGCTAGTAGAAAATTCTGAAATATTGTGATAACTTGTAACTTGTTGTTCAATGAGATATATTGTGTTTTAAAACTT
Organism: Sinonovacula constricta; assembly: GCA_007844125.1. NCBI lineage: Eukaryota > Metazoa > Mollusca > Bivalvia > Cardiida > Solecurtidae > Sinonovacula > Sinonovacula constricta. The sequence goes on along the minus strand of CM017569.1, from coordinate 52,086,327 downwards.
GTTGCTGGCTTTTTCTTTCTGTTGCGCCAGTGAACGTAAGAGGATTCTATATGAATGAGCAAAGAACACTGAAAAAAGAAACCCACTGCATCAGTGCCGCCTTTTATTCCATTTATAAAAAAAAATCTTTATCTGCGCAGGCAGCGTTAGTGAAAGTAAGATGGCAATTGTCCTAAGTCGTCGATGCCTGTAAGGATTTCATGGTTGATGGTAAGGACTGAACTGGTGTAGTGTCGTTGTTTAATTGTTTAGCCCCGGAAAGATGTACGTACTTGAGATTTATAAGAAAACATGCGAAATATCATGTTGAATAGGACTGTTTTGTTCTGCATAATTGTGTCTAATGATCGATTGACCAAAAGCGTGCATTTTATCAACACAGCGTGCATTGAAAACTGCCAGAAGGAAATGCTTTTAAAACTGTTGTCTTTTGTACTATAATTACCTTAGCAGACTTCTTGCTTTTAGAATTTTAACCGAGCCATTGACATGAAAATGGAAGTTTTGATAGTGCATAATTAAACTTTAAAAAAAAGAGACCGAGAATTTCGGAATGTAAATTGAAGATTATTTTTAAGGATGAAAAAAAATGTGATAATTAGATTTAAAATGAGCTAAATGCGCAGTTTTTGCCAGAAAAAAAATGTTTAGACATCAACTGTTGCCGGGTTCACACGGGACCATTGAAGCGAACCGGATATCTTTTATCCCAAATGCTTCAAACATGTTTTGGTTCTTAACAGCAGTTAAAATGCAAATAGAATATAATACTTGATGACTAAAATATGTGTTAATATATTGTCTTTCAAAATATTGTGTTGTTTTAATGTTAGAAGAATTAAAACCATGGAGACGATTTTCAACATTTTAAAGCCGTGTAAGCTTATTACAATAGAATATCTCCGACCTTCGCATGCCGTATTATACTCGAGTATAAACGTCAGTTTTAAACAATACGCATGTTGGTTCGATTGTTGCGCAATATTTTTATACATTTAAAGTTAAAGAGTTATATGGGTCTGTGTCATGTACATTAGCATTTAACAGTGACTGGGTAATTATAACAATTTGAAATGTCATTAACTTTCACGGATGGATCCAGGTGGGTGGGGGGTGCATTCCCCCACCAACCAGCTCAAAGAGGAGGTCTGTGAAAACACATATGTCAGTTTTAAAAAAATACTTAGCTTTTAAAGTATATTTTGTCTGCTGACTGCTTAGGTTGAAGTAAGCGTCCCTTACTGTGTATAAATATCTAGTATTTACAGCGATAAAGGTGAATAGATCCATGATTCATACCCTCCCGCCATCGAAATATTTTGGATCCTCCCTGTTAACTGTTTCTAATATAAACTATAAAAACACATACTTAAACCATTAAGTGTACCCTGACCAGTAAAAGAATCAACCGTAAACGCAATCTACATGCATTAATTATTCAAAAATACATCAATGTCTCATAAAATCGTGCCAAGAAAGAGAAACTGTCTTTATAAAAAGAGTTACTGTTTCAAGATTTCAACAACCATAATCAGGTATAGAGTCGGCAGCGTCACTGCAACTGAGACGATAATTGGCCCCCAATCACCGATGCCGATGATGTTTTGATGGCTCCATTGACTTGTTTATGAAGACTGATGGGATGTTGTTTCACTGGTTAGTCCTGAAGTATCTCATCGATAGAGAGACACCACAACCTTCAAACCAGACAGGATTGTGTGGTAATGAGTATTCAGTTCTAATGGATGTTTTCTATTTTACATTTTCTCTGGTATTTGCATCGACAAAAAACGCGAAAATGTACTTCGTTCAAAATGATTGCAACAAGATACATGTACCCATTATAAACATTTGATTGATGTGAGTTTGAACGCTTAAACAGTATCTTTGGGGTTACATTAATTCAGAAAGTTTTCTTACAAATATACAGTCTTGTCACATCGTCCATTAAATCCCAATTTGTCACCTTAAGTCTGGTGGAAATTGCCAAGATGGTGTGATAAGCTGGAGAGACGTATAGGACGAGTTTACCCATTTAACTGGGATAAATGCGCTATCTCGATGTTACCATAGCTCGTTGCGCGAATATTGAACATGTTTCCAGTCCGAAATGCGCTTAAGAAAATACATTCTGGTAACATTTCGAATGTGTGCTTAATATGCAAATATTTTCTTAGATTTTTCCATATGTTGCTTTTTAGCCTATATAAAAAACAAAATAGCTTTAGAGAGTATCCAACAGTTTGCCTATATCAGATTCATGTAACAATACCTTACCATTGCTGTGGAGAATTTGAGCATAATTGCATAAACTCATACTTTAGCATAAGTAAAGATGACTTTGAACACTGCCTACATTGGTAGAATGTACAAATTGCGATAAAACCACTCTAAAGTTCTATCATTCCAAATCTATACATAAGCACGATAGTGATCTCTGCTAAAAATAGATACCGACGTCAGAGCGGATTACCTGGATGACGATATAAAGTAATCTCAAAAGCAAGATGTCACGTGGTTTTCCTGGTTGAAAATAGCCATCTCTGCAGCGTGACTCAGATAGAAAATACCTGTTTGCAATGAGGAATGTGGAATTATGTTTCACTGTCCACACTGATCTAGGGCATCAATGAGCAGCATTTTGCAAGATCTGTTCAGGTAGCAATGACATATAGGGTATTGCAGAAAAATAGTTTGGTCCAAACTGTCGGATACCACCTTTAAATGTGACGTACAATGCTAATATTAGTTGCCAGCTAATGTCAGTAATGAATTTTCATTATCTAAAAAAAGTTACTTAGATTAATTAAATCTTGATTAAGAGGATCAGTGTTGAGAAAAACAAAGATGCAACTCAGTATTAAATGAAAACATGTTCACAAAATATAATAGGACTTAACAATCTCATTTTTGTGGTCAGTTTACACGTACAATAAATAAATAAACAAACAAAATAAATGTATTATATCTGAAGTTGTGTACTGTAAGTTTCTTCACGTCTACGCAACCATTTCTCTTAATAACGTTCTTTAGAGCAAATGTAAAATACTCACAAGTCAGGATACATAATTAATATTTAATCCTCACATTTAAATTGTAATTTGAAATCACATTTGAAAACGTTTCTTTCGTTTCTCGTAAGAAATTGCATTATTTTACTTTATTTCATATAAACAGAATACATTCGTCTATTAACGATGAAAATTACAAATATCAACTTACACAGTTTGAACGTGTTTGAGGTCTATCCCTGCCTACTTAAGCACTTTATACACGCACCCACATTACTTAACTACTACATGATGCAGGCTTATGCGATTTAGGTTTGGGTGCCAAAAGAAACAGGGGATAAACATGTATACCCTGTTTGAATCTGAGGTCCTTATCAGGTGTTGGAATTTATTTTGTATGACCAAAGTCCACAGAAATGACCCCATAAGCTGACGGCGACTTTGTACCCATAGACTGTGTCCATTACACGTGTGATAAGCTATCATTAACATACGGATAAATAAAAGCTTGATTGCAACTGCAGTTTCAATAGGAAAATATATGGTCTGGCATTGTCGTTGCTTTGTGTTATCGCTTATAATTGTGTATACGACGAATACATTTTGGATATAAAAAATGCTATTAAATCATTAATAAAATATATTGCATTATTGGAGGGGCACAGCTTATTCTGTCTGTAAACTTGTGTACACATTTACACGTGTTATGGGCCGGTGGTCTAATGTTAGTTAAATAAATATTTTAATTTGATTTTGTTTATTGGGTGTATCGTCTCACCATCAGTATTTCAGTTATCTAGAGACGGTGTCCACTTGAAGCAGATATAGTGCTGCCATCACTGTGCATAACATGCCGTGAACACCAGCCATGATACCACACCCAGTCACATTATCCTGACAATGGGCCAACCAGTCGTGGAACTACCCATATATTGGCTTGAGCGGTGGCAAAGGAGCTATACCACAACCATTTTAACGACTTTGGTATGTCGCAGTCCGGGCTTGAACCCGGGGCCTCCCGTGCCTGGAGCCGATTTTCTACTGTTTGCGCTACCAGTTCCGGTCCTGATTTGATTTTATTATACATGAACTGATTGGTGAATTAGGAACGTGTTTATTGAAAAGAAACAATGGCCCTACATCATTCCCCTAAGTGCCAAAGACATTTAGATAAAAAAGTAAAAATTATCAGCAGTCTTAAAAGAGACCCAGAATAATTGTAATACATGAACAAATTCTTGATACATGGTCATGTATAAAACATGGCCACACTCCTGGTGGTCATGTTTTTTATGTATCAAAATTCTTTGACCACACTTGATACGAGAAACACCCAAGAAACATGTATATTAAATATTAAAGATCCAACTCTAGTAGTTGCTGACAAGAAATTTTTCAACTGTCTCATTTACCCATTTAAACTAGGCATTCATTTATCTATGAACTGGTGCAGTTCGAACATTTCACAATAATGCAAGAAGAATGCCTGGTCAAGTTTTGAACCTTGGACCCTCTCCTTGGCCCTATCTCGGTCACACCTGTCAACAGGACTGCTCCAGCTCAGGTGCCAGTTTGAAGGCCTTCCGGTACAGTTCTGCTGCCTTCATACACTCACCTGCATTCTGAAGAAGAAAGGAATATATTAATAAAATTGTATGATTATAATAAACAGGTGACATGGAAGCCATCACAGACATTTATTGATGTTAACTGATGCTGCCCCATCTGAAGAATGTACTGAGATTAGGGGCAAAACTTTCAGAAAAGAATAAGTTCTTGGCTGATAATGTCTTCAACAAGCAGTCCCTGCAGAGTGAAATACAACAAACATCCTATCATATAAAGTGTGATATATTGGAATATCAACTGGGTCTGGAATACAGCAGCAAGGGCATCATTCAAGTCATAGTTTAAGTTGTAAACTAAGTTTCCTAAAACCTTTTTGATGGGCATTAGGATTTGTTATTACAAATTGTTTCAAAAAATGATGGAGTACTTTTCATCTTTTTATTTAAGGATTTCTGACTCTAATAGTGATGTCTCTGAATCAGGAAATGGTTATTATTTCTAGCAAGTATATGCTATAACTCACTTATTGGCAAAGTTTAAGTCAAATTTACCGACTGATAATTTTTTTATACATAACTGAAGTTTACTACCCTTGATCGCCAGATTGACCAAAAAAGTCCGACCACCATGCCAGACAAAAGTTTGTATGTTTTCCTTAAAAAATAAATGAATAAACAAAACATGTATCTGTGTGTTAGTTTTTAATAGTACATTACAAATAAATCAACAAAATATTTCCCAGACATAGAATATATAGTTTAGAACAAGATAAATGTTGCAGATCGGCTGTGGATAAGAGGAAAAATGCACAAATGCTAAAAAACATATGTATGTTTTTTACTTATTTTACACTGAATAATACTGGTGCAACAAAATTTAAGTACATATAAATTAACTAGGACACCTAATAAATAAAATAGTATAAAAATTAAGAACTTTTACCGTACTGTTAGTAAAAAATAAATAAATATGAAGTTCATCACCCCTCAATTTATTTTCAACTCAATGCTACTGGAAAAGGCCAACGAATTACAATTTTGTCATTTACAAGAATAAAATAAAAAAATGTACATATTTCTTTCTCAATCTGGTAGAGGAATACAGAAATTATTGTCAAAGTGAAAATGTAGAAAGAAAAAAAGTTAGCCATTCGTGCCCATACTGGGATTCGAACCCACAACCCCCTGTTTTCAAGTATTTTAACTCTTAACTTTGATGCTCTTCAATTGGAGGTGCAGTATTAGAGTCGGAAATCCTTAAATTATGTTTTTTATGCGTCGGTGTAGTATTTTAAAACAATCTGTTTATGTAAGTATTGTAATTTATCACTGTAGTCGAGCTAGAGGAAGCTATTTTTATTTAGTAATGCTCAGATGCATCACTTGGTTAAACATTTTGTATAATGAGGCTCATATCTAAACCAGGGGCTTCTGAGATCTGAAGCTCTTCCGAATGCGCTGGGTCTGGAAAACAAAAACAGGCACATCTTACCTCTAATGTCTCAGCTTGTTGAATAAGGTTCACTGCCCGACTGTACTCTTCGCTGAGTTGCTGGGAAGTGTTCCGGAACATCACGTCTGTCCGCAGAATATACTTCTGTCCCTCTCTGTCATAAAAAATATAGTTGGTTGTTGTATTTTAAACATTTTGCAGGTACAGAAAAATTGTTATGAAAGCTTCAGCCAGCCTATTTTTTTTAATTAGGAAGATTCAAGACAAACCCACCAAGAAATGACAACAATGACAACAAAAAATTTTCATTAACAATACCATTTTAAATGTATGAATGCCTACGGAATCATAAACAATTTAGTATGAGATATTTTGGTTAACATTCTTTCCTACAGTGACAATGGTGAAAGTAAAGAACAGCACTGTATATTGGCACCTCAAAAACACTTCCCCTGATCTTATAAATTTTTGTATAATATGTTTAGCTTTTTTTAACCTTCAATCTTTGAGTTGGATGCATTCAAAAAAGTTGAACAAGGGTAATTTGTACAGCTATGTCACTCAGACTCAATTTTAGTGGAAGCATCTTCTATACTACTAGAATAACAATCTCTGTGACCACATGCCTTTCAGTAACCTCTGCACACTGCTAACCACAAAGGCTGAATGTCAAACCCAACTGTAATTCATCATTTTCATTTTTCATACCTTCATATCTTTATTATATTATCTAATTATCTTTTTAAAACAATTATCTCTTATTAAAACAATTATTTATTATGCATTTTTTTTTCAAATTAATATGGCTTTGTTATCAATAATCAATAAAGTAAATAAAGTGTTTGATTTTAGAACATTTAAAAGAATGATGCACACACAGCATTATCTCATCAAATAGTTTCATACTTATAGCAGATGTTACTGGAGCGCTATATGCCCCTGATGTAATCGCGGGTACAGAAACTAAGATGAGAGCAGTGTTACCTGAGTTGTGCCCCTTCATGAAGTCGGAAGTGGTTGAACACAATAGCCAGGCCCGTCTGAGGCTGCACGGAGTGTAAGATGTTCTTCTGTTCTGCACAATACTTCCCTGATGCTTCATCCTGGTCATACAACAGGAAGAATAGCATGTGAACTTATAAATTAATTAACATGGGACCATCCGATATGGAGTTTAATATCTTTACCTAATGAATATATCCTCTAAACCTGGTCAACACTTAATCAAGCAGGAAAAATCTCCTCTGCATATTATTTTCCAGATTTATCATAGAAATGTAATGAACAGAACAGAATATTTCTACTTATCTGATAAAAAATGTCTCTATATAGCTTTTATTAGGACAATAATTATGTACAGAACACTTTGTCAGTGTTTCCCATGGGGGAATGGTAAGTTTACCTGATACAGCAATTAAATTGCCATACCTTTACTAGTTACCGAGCATCTATGGAAATCTACAACCACAATCAAAAAAATAACATTGTCAGGTCAAAAGTGGGATACTGATAAAAAACAAAATTTTGGCAAAAAATAGTGTCAGAAAAGCTTTGATGAATATTTTTTCATAAATGCTGATCATTAAGAGTATATTTTAAATTAATAAAATTAATGATTAAAAATCAAAGGTGGGTTTAAAAGTAAAAAAAATGATATATGACCATATCATCCCTGCAATTAAGTTAAATACTTTTTCTTTTTCTTTTATTCGTATTAAATTCATTAGATATCGATGTGAAAATTATTTAAAAAATATTGAAACTACCAACTTATAATCCCTGTCACACTCTCTTGATCAGGTCTTAATAAAAAGTGAAGACCAATATGCAATCACATGTACAAGAACAATCGCAATGTATTGGGCTTCAAATAAATTAAAATTTACATATGGTGTACATAAAAGGTTGTATCTGACAGTATGCCTATATCAAATACATGTTACATATCAGACTACTGTTTTGGGCACATTGTATCTAACAGTATGCCTATATCAAATACATGTTACATATCTGACTACTGTTTTGTGTACATTGTATCTAACAGTATGCCTATATCAAATACATGTTACATATCTGACTACTGTTTTGTGCACATTGTATCTGACAGTATGCCTATATCAAATACATGTTACATATCTGACTACTGTTTTGTGTACATTGTATCTGACAGTATGCCTATATCAAATACATGTTACATATCTGACTACTGTTTTGTGCACATTGTATCTAACAGTATGTCTATATCAAATACATGTTACATATCTGACTACTGTTTTGTGCACATTGTATCTAACAGTATGTCTATATCAAATACATGTTACATATCTGACTACTGTTTTGTGCACATTGTATCTGACAGTATGCCTATATCAAATACATGTTACATATCTGACTACTGTTTTGTGCACATTGTATCTGACAGTATGCCTATATCAAATACATGTTACATATCTGACTAATGTTTTGTGCACATTGTATCTGACAGTATGCCTATATCAAATACATGTTACATATCTGACTACTGTTTTGTGCACATTGTATCTGACAGTATGCCTATATCAAATACATGTTACATATCTGACTACTGTTTTGTGTACATTGTATCTGACAGTATGCCTATATCAAATACATGTTACATATCTGACTACTGTTTTATGTACATTGTATCTGACAGTATGCCTATATCAAATACATGTTACATATCTGACTACTGTTTTGTGCACATTGTATCTGACAGTATGCCTATATCAAATACATGTTACATATCTGACTACTGTTTTGTGTACATTGTATCTGACAGTATGCCTATATCAAATACATGTTACATATCTGACTACTGTTTTGTGCACATTGTATCTGACAGTATGCCTATATCAAATACATGTTACATATCTGACTACTGTTTTGTGCACATTGTATCTGACAGTATGCCTATATCAAATACATGTTACAAATCTGACTACTGTTTTGTGCACATTGTATCTGACAGTATGCCTATATCAAATACATGTTACATATCTGACTACTGTTTTGTGCACATTGTATCTGACAGTATGCCTATATCAAATACATGTTATATATCTGACTACTGTTTTGTGTACATTGTATCTGACAGTATGCCTATATCAAATACATGTTACATATCTGACTACTGTTTTGTGCACATTGTATCTGACAGTATGCCTATATCAAATACATGTTACATATCTGACTACTGTTTTGTGCACATTGTATCTAACAGTATGCCTATATCAAATACATGTTACATATCTGACTAATGTTTTGTGCACATTGTATCTAACAGTATGTCTATATCAAATACATGTTACATATCTGACTACTGTTTTGTGTACATTGTATCTGACAGTATGCCTATATCAAATACATGTTACATATCTGACTACTGTTTTGTGCACATTGTATCTAACAGTATGCCTATATCAAATACATGTTACATATCTGACTACTGTTTTGTGCACATTGTATCTGACAGTATGCCTATATCAAATACAAGTTACATATCTGACTACTGTTTTGTGCACATTGTATCTGACAGTATGCCTATATCAAATACATGTTACATATCTGACTACTGTTTTGTGCACATTGTATCTGACAGTATGCCTATATCAAATACATGTTACATATCTGACTACTGTTTTGTGCACATTGTATCTAACAGTATGCCTATATCAAATACATGTTACATATCTGACTACTGTTTTGTGTACATTGTATCTGACAGTATGCCTATATCAAATACATGTTACATATCTGACTACTGTTTTGTGTACATTGTATCTGACAGTATGCCTATATCAAATACATGTTACATATCTGACTACTGTTTTGTGTACATTGTATCTGACAGTATGCCTATATCAAATACAAGTTACATATCAGACTACTGTTTTGTGTACATTGTATCTGACAGTATGCCTATATCAAATACATGTTACATATCTGACTACTGTTTTATGTACATTGTATCTGACAGTATGCCTATATCAAATACATGTTACATATCTGACTACTGTTTTGTGTACATTGTATCTGACAGTATGCCTATATCAAATACATGTTACATATCTGACTACTGTTTTGTGTACATTGTATCTGACAGTATGCCTATATCAAATACATGTTACATATCTGGCTACTGTTTTGAGCACATTGTATCTAACAGTATGCCTATATCAAATACATGTTACATATCTGACTACTGTTTTGTGCACATTGTATCTAACAGTATGCCTATATCAAATACATGTTACATATCTGACTAATGTTTTGTGCACATTGTATCTGACAGTATGCCTATATCAAATACATGTTACATATCTGACTACTGTTTTGTGCACATTGTATCTGACAGTATGCCTATATCAAATACATGTTACATATCTGACTACTGTTTTGTGCACATTGTATCTGACAGTATGCCTATATCAAATACATGTTACATATCTGACTACTGTTTTGTGCACATTGTATCTGACAGTATGCCTATATCAAATACATGTTACATATCTGACTACTGTTTTGTGCACATTGTATCTAACAGTATGCCTATATCAAATACATGTTACATATCTGACTACTGTTTTGTGCACATTGTATCTGACAGTATGCCTATATCAAATACATGTTACATATCTGACTACTGTTTTGTGTACATTGTATCTGACAGTATGCCTATATCAAATACATGTTACATATCTGACTACTGTTTTGTGCACATTGTATCTGACAGTATGCCTATATCAAATACATGTTACATATCTGACTACTGTTTTGTGCACATTGTATCTGACAGTATGCCTATATCAAATACATGTTACATATCTGACTACTGTTTTGTGCACATTGTATCTGACAGTATGCCTATATCAAATACATGTTACATATCTGACTACTGTTTTGTGCACATTGTATCTGACAGTATGCCTATATCAAATACATGTTACATATCTGACTACTGTTTTGTGCACATTGTATCTGACAGTATGCCTATATCAAATACATGTTACATATCTGACTACTGTTTTGTGCACATTGTATCTGACAGTATGCCTATATCAAATACATGTTACATATCTGACTACTGTTTTGTGCACATTGTATCTGACAGTATGCCTATATCAAATACATGTTACATATCTGACTACTGTTTTGTGCACATTGTATCTGACAGTATGCCTATATCAAATACATGTTACATATCAGACTACTGTTTTGTGCACATTGTATCTGACAGTATGCCTATATCAAATACATGTTACATATCTGACTACTGTTTTGTGCACATTGTATCTGACAGTATGCCTATATCAAATACATGTTACATATCTGACTACTGTTTTGTGCACATTGTATCTAACAGTATGCCTATATCAAATACATGTTACATATCTGACTACTGTTTTGTGCACATTGTATCTGACAGTATGCCTATATCTAATACATGTTACATATCTGACTACTGTTTTGTGCACATTGTATCTGACAGTATGCCTATATCAAATACATGTTACATATCTGACTACTGTTTTGTGCACATTGTATCTGACAGTATGCCTATATCAAATACATGTTACATATCTGACTACTGTTTTGTGCACATTGTATCTGACAGTATGCCTATATCAAATACATGTTACATATCTGACTACTGTTTTGTGCACATTGTATCTGACAGTATGCCTATATCAAATACAAGTTACATATCTGACTACTGTTTTGTGCACATTGTATCTGACAGTATGCCTATATCAAATACAAGTTACATATCTATCTACTGTTTTGGGCACATTGTATCTGACAGTATGCCTATATCAAATACATGTTACATATCTGACTACTGTTTTGTGCACATGTTCTGCAGAAATTCTTACTATAGTATATGGAGAGAAGACTGTGAATTCTACTTCAATTGTAAAACAGTACAACTCATCGAAAACTCACACTGTGTGCTCTTTCCAAATCTATGAGTGGGCAGTTTTAAGATTTCTGCTAAAAACAGACCTTGTTGATTACCTGATGATGATATTACATGACCTGAAAACTAAGTGGTCAAAAGGTTTTCTTAGTTTATTAATAGCTAACCGTGCTGCATGGCTTAGATACAAAATATATGTCTGTAATGATGATTGGTGTATTATGCTTCACTCTTTAACATAGATGTAGAACAACAATTGATAGCATTTCACAAGAGATGTTCAAGTAACAATAATTTTTTTAAGTAACAATAATTTTTTTTAAGTTATTTAAGGAAAAATCCTTCGGACCAAATTGTCTGATGCAACCTATAAAAGATAAACACAAAAATAACTACCATTAAAAGTTAGACCTTGACTATCATACCATGTATAACGTCTGTTGCTCATTGACAAAGTTTGTGGCCCCTCCTGTGAAGTTTCCATTGAGATAGACCATGAATGTCTTCAAAGAACGCTCACTGCAGCTCTTGTCAAAATGACCATCAAAATGTGGCGCAAAATGTCCTCCAGGAAGGTAACGACACAATCGAAAAAGCTGCAAAACAGTAATAGTGGGATGCTTAACAACCAAACAGGGATTTTTGTCATTTTTGTAGTTATTGGGTCAAATAAACAATGAAGATAATATATTTCCCAGTTTAAAAAAAAAATCCAAACTGGGACAAAATAAAGAGTCCTTATATTCATGAAAAAAAATAGTTTCTATACAAACAACAACAATTTCTATTGTCCTGAGTATGGGTAACCTTCCAAAATTTGTCACAAAAACCTCATTAGTTAAAAAGCAAAGTATTACTTCTGATATAGTCAATACAATCATGAAGCAGATAATAAACAATATAATAATGCTATAAATGCTGTGGTGTCATGAGATCCCTATTTTTCAGCTAAGAATTTTCATATTAATTAGAATAATTTGGGCTTCTTATTATTTGGTAAATATCACTAACACTACACTACTTAGGCCATGTTTAGAGATGTAATCACCGATGGGAGCATTCTGAGAATTATTTTTGTGTTGTCAAACAAATTGTCTACTGCCAGATGCGGTTACAAAATATAGTGTGACTTGGGTAAACAATATTCATGAAACTTAAAATGTGTCACTCTAAATATGTGAATACACAATTAACACATTAACACAATACTTAGTGTTAATGGGTATCACAATGTGTCACATTTGGCTAAGTATTCATGGAACACACAATGTGCAACATTTGACTGAGTGTTCATGGAGCTTACACTGTTTAATCCAACTGGTGTCCATGTCCCTTTCATTAATGATACTGGTCCATGAATGTGATGTTTATGTGGATCTCCGTCAATTGAAATATCATGTACAAAATTCTTAATTCTTGACCATAATACATCGGAAAGGGCCTTGCTCTCCAAGGTTATCCTGAAACAAGGACACATGCTTGTTCTGTACTTTAATCACATCACAGGCACTTTCATAAAGAAAGGAAAAAGGCAAAGAACTCAATAAAATTAGTACAATAAAGCTTGTTAATGAATAGGCTAACAACTTGAAACAGAATGCACATAATTTTATGGTTTTTATATTTAATTTGTGAATAAATTCTACTCATTAAATAAATATAAATAGACAAAGCATATTTTGACTTAAACTGGGCACAATCCACAGCACAAGATGTAGGTTATTTGGAAGGACATTTTATTTCATATTGTCCAGTGGAGAGAAACTTAAATTACTTTTTTAAAAAAGTCACAAATGGACCTATATCGCTATGCTGTTGACATCAAAAATAAAAGAGCAAGGAATAGAAGAAAGTTTAAACAGAGTAATTGAAATTCATATAGACAAGCAACATTTGGACAATCAGTTTCATTTATTGACTACATATATGGAAACTGGCCACACCCCTGGTTTCCATGTATTTTGAAGGCTGATCATTCATCACCAAACTTGGTAGAGGGCCACCAAAGAAACATGTATTGTAAATATCAAGGATCTAGCTTGAATAGATTCTGACAAGATTTTCAAAGTTATCTACTAAAACCATACTGAGTAAACTGTATGGAAATGGCCACACTCCTCGTGGCCATGTTTTTTGACAGAGCAAAATTCTTTTAACAATCTCAATACAGGGCCACCTCAGGAAAACGTTTTCCTATATAGCCCAATATGGAAAATGGCCACGCCCCTCGCAGTCATTTTTTTAAACGGATCAAAGCTCTTTAACAATCTTGATACACTCAAGGATCATGTGCACCTCTTACCAAGGCTTTAGATATCTGACAAGAAGTGTTTAGGGATCAACTTGACAAGTCTGAGTTTTGTTGTTATTAATAAAAATGATTACAAAGCATAGAAGTACCTGGTGCAACTTCTGTAGTCATCTCTCACACCACGGATAGCCTCGAATCCAGCTTCTTCTGCTTTCTGTATACAATCCTGACATTCTTCTTCTGTGAGGATATTATGCAAAAGGAACCCTTCATCCCCAAAATCCAGAATGTCTGACTGAGTTACCTTATCCTGCTTAAAATTCTCATCAAATTCTATCTCAAATAATTTTAGGTCATCAACAGTGATTTCAATGTTACCCTCCAATGAAACACCCTTCTCAAGTCCCGGTACAAATGGAATACTCATCTTAGATAAAGAAGCTGAAAAAACAATGACAATAAAACAAGATTATTTATTAATTAATGTTTGGTTGCCATGGGTTGTTGGCAAATATACCACTGTTAGAAGTTGAGGTATGCAGACATATAACAACAAAGGTTGAGGGCTTAACAGCTTGAAATCTATCAATAGATTAATAATTATAATGGATTAATGCATTTGTTTCTTCCAACCTGTAAGGTGGTATCCAACAGTTTGCTGATATCTAATACATGTAGCAATAACTGACCCCTGTTTCTGATATTTGTGCATACTCTGTACAGATACTCAAAGTTTACTCTTAAGTAATGATGGTTTTTAACACAATGTGAAATGTAAGACAAAACAAACTTGTTTAAAATCACTTATTCTTAATTTGTTCCAAAGCTATAAGTAATCACAACTGTGAATTATCCTAAACTCGACATTGATATCGGAGCAGCTTATGCGGAATGATGATATAACGATATTTCAAAAGTAGGTAGTCACATTTTTTTCTTAGTTTTCAAATAGCTAAATAAATAAAAAAAATTAATAAACAGTGCAGCATAATTAAGTAAGGTATGTTTGATATGGCGATTGGAGTATTATGCTTGAACTTACTTTCAAATATATGTAGCCTGTAGGACATTAATAAACAGCATTTTGAGGTATTTTTCCAAGTACCAATAATTTATTTGGTTGCATTTGGAAGAAAATATGGTCCAAAGAGGTATGCCTGTACAAGCTTTAAGAAAATATCATTTTGGAGGACAGCTTGTCTTCATATAAGCAACTACATAATCTAATGTAAGATACATGTATTTTAATCCAATAAATACCATGGTTTGACAAAGTTATTCATTTTATCGACAAATAATCTAAGTTTAAATATCCACTCACCAATTAGTGATTACACTTTCAGTTTCCGTGGAGTCTTCTACCTCTTCTTTATGCAATTAAACGAGATATAATTGAATACAATATTTTATTTTTTCATCAGAACGCTCACTTTACAAATCACTGTAGTTAGTGTAAATTAAAACCCGGAAATATAATACACTATATGTCATTTCGTAACTTTTATTTCGTTATGTTGTGAAATAAGGGAAGCGGCTTTTTCTCTGTAAATAGAAATCCGGAATTATATACAAGTTATTACGGTAGTTTATATGTCATTTCGTAACTTTCATTTCGTCTTGTTGGGAAATAAACAAACTGACTCCCGCGGTTTCTGACCGGTGTAGGCATATAAATGTCCTCATCGTACAAATAATCAACATTTCGTGCAGCAACTCTTCTCCTACCGCATGCCTTTAAAGGCTTTATAAATGATGCACGCTCGTTGGTACGTGCTGGGTAACGTTAATGTTCGAATAGATAGTTTCCACATCAGTGAAAATCCCTAATCTTGGCAGCCATCTTTGATGGTAACTTTAAGGGATTTTCATATGAATTGTATAGAATGGTAAATTTTACTTTCATGTAATTTCTTCATTTGTGGTCCAAAAATTAAAATATATACACCATTGGAAAGCTCTTGAAATTCATATTTTTAGAATAAAATATTTTTACAATTGCACACAGCATTAATACAGAAAAGAAAATAAAACTATTGGCACATACTTAAAAACAAAATGAACAGTGTATCATTTTCGGTTGTATTTCTTTAACCTTTTAAATTATCAAAATATAATTTTGGTATTTAAAATACAAGCCTGGCAGCAATTATGTCACTAATATGGGAATATATAATTCATTTTTGCTCACCGGAATTTGTACGCAAAACGAATGATAACTCTTCAAAGGGAGATAACAATGGTTATTAAACAGGACTATAAAAGCTGTAAAATTTTATATAAAATTCAGTTAAACAAACTGAAAAATAAAAACAGTAGTGAGTTTAATACAGCACATATTTCCCGATTTCGGCCTGCATTAGCTTCTACCCACAAAGATGGCTGGCTTAAACTGTCTTATCAGTGTCGATGACATCACATGGAAACTATCTATTGTTTAGATAAAATGAAAACACAAAAGATTAAATCTGCAATAAAAATCTTACCCTACAGTGTGTATGGGTAGGTGTATATTTGATAAATCAACAACGTGTACCCCTAATTGACCGTGAAAAAATAGACATTTTTGACATTGTTTATTCGATTAGGTAACATTTCTGTAGCTCCGCTTATTTGAAATGGTACAAGTTATGTACGTTTCTATTTCAAATAAAAAAAACAAGAGGCCGTCAGAGACGGGTGATGCTCCCCGAATGGGTACTTTGTCACAAAAAAAGGTTAGTTGTATGAATATTGAGGTTTATTTTGAAAATGTTGTAGGACCTTCAAGGTAGGGACTTAAGTGTTGCGCGCAACACGTCGTCTCAACATGTTGGTCATTTCTGTGAAATAGTTTCGAAATCGGACTTCAAATAACGAAGTTATGGGCCGGACACGATTTTTCTGCAAGGTCGCGGTGTGACCTTGACCTTCAAGGTAGGGACCCAAATGTTGCGCGCGACATGTCGTCTCCACATGGTGGTCATTTCTGTGAAAGAGATTCGAAATCCGACTTCAAATAACGAAGTTATGGGCCGGACACGATTTTTCTGCAAGGTCGCGGTGCGACCTTGACCTTCAAGGTAGGGACCCAAATGTTGCGCGCGACACGTCGTCTCAACATGGTGGTCATTTCTGTGAAATAGATTCGAAATCCGACTTCAAATAACGAAGTTATGGGCCGGACACGATTTTGCTGCAAGGTCACGCTGTGACCTTGACCTTCAAGGTAGGGACCCAAATGTTGCGCGCAACACGTCGTCTCAACATGGTGGTCATTTCTGTGAAATAGTTTCGAAATCCGACTTCAAATAACGAAGTTATGGGCCGGACACGATTTTGCTGCAAGGTCACACTGTGACCTTGACCTTCAAGGTAGGGACCCAAATGTTGCGCGCGACACATCCTC
Source organism: Sinonovacula constricta (assembly GCA_007844125.1). Classification (NCBI taxonomy): domain Eukaryota; kingdom Metazoa; phylum Mollusca; class Bivalvia; order Cardiida; family Solecurtidae; genus Sinonovacula; species Sinonovacula constricta. The sequence continues at coordinate 52,068,721 of CM017569.1, read as the reverse complement.
TCAACATGGTGGTCATTTCTGTGAAATAGTTTCGAAATCCGATTTCAAATAACGAAGTTATGGGCCGGACACGATTTGGCTGCAAGGTCACGCTGTGACCTTGATCTTCAAGGTAGGGACCCAAATGTTGCGCGCGGCACGTCGTCTCAACATGGTGGTCATTTCTGTGAAATAGTTTCGAAATCCGACTTCAAATAACGAAGTTATAGGCCGGACACGATTTTGCTGCAAGGTCACGCTGTGACCTTGACCTTCAAGGTAGGGACCCAAATGTTGCGCGCGACACGTTGTCTCAACATGGTGGTCATTTCTGTGAAATAGTTTCGAAATTCGACTTCAAATAACGAAGTTATGGGCCGGACACGAATGGGACGTACGGACGGACGGACGGACAAGGCGGCGACTATGTGCTCCCCCGAAAGTTTTCGGGGAGCATAAAAATCAGATAATTCCGTTTTCAGGACGATCGCACATTGGGTAGTCTCTTGTGGAGGGATATGTATCGAATTGCAACTTTTTCGTCGTCATTTACAATTTTACTTATCGTGTTTCTGCATTTAATTGACAGACATTTGTCTTTGTTAGGATAACGTACTAGTCGCTGCGTCAGAGGCACTGACTTCTGTTTAGTCACGAGGCTTATTGACATTAATCCAAGCGAAAAGTCGGGACTAAATTATTCTTGGCTTTAAATCAACTTGACTTACCCCATTTGGACCATGTTGTAGCGGCCAAGCTCGCCCACTGGCTGATAAGCACCGCGCGGCTAAGCCCGCCCATTGGCTGATAAGCCCCGCGTCTCTAATCCTATAAGGCTATTGCATGCATGTTTTCAAGGGTAACTGTTGTCGGAGAATGTATGTGTGAGCATCTGAATAAAAGTGTAAACCAACATTGGGGTCTTGTATAACCATCCCTTAAGGGTCTGTATATAAACAACAACATTACACATGTATCTGTTACGATTTTCCACGTTGAGTAATAACAATCTTCGCTTTCTCAATTTCATTATATTCTGCTTAAAGATGCGATAATAAAAATACCTTCGCGTGGCAAGTGATTTATTTCTTGTTCAAATAAACAGTGTGAATCAAATTTCACCTAAATGACCATAACCAGAAAATTGGCGCTGGTGTTTTGTATCGCTTCTCTGTTGGTATAAGGACGTTTGTCATGATTAAATACAATTCTTTGTTTAATATTGTCTAAATTGGCGGACTCGGCGCACGCCCCTACTCTAAAAACACCCAGACGATACGAAAATACATATAATAGGTAAACAAGAAAAGGCAATATCAAAGTTGCCAGAGATATTTAAATCTAAACTATCTCTAGACAAAAGCAAACAGGGTAAATGTAAATGTAACAAAAAACAAACACAGAGACGAGACATAACACACACACACACACAAAAAAAGCCAGCATTTACCGCCTTGGAACGGTCAGTTCGCAAAAGGACCAACTGAGATGCTTAAACCTGGTTTGTAGAGCGCTCCACCCTCGCTCTTCCTGGAGGTTTAGATATAATTGAATTATTAAACTTACTCCTACAAAGCTAGGATCATTAACCAGCCCTTGTTAGAGACTGATATACTTTTCTCTGATTGCTTGCTTATATAAGAGTAGCTTGTTTAAGGGTCAGCATATGTTGTAGTTGTTGTTTTATTTCTTTTTAAATACACTTTCTTTGTTATTATCGGAAGACCCCAAGACAAATGGCTAGATAGTACAATCGGTCCACCGCAGGCCAATTCGATGACATGCACATGCAAGTTCTATTTCCCGATTGGCACTCAACCCAGTTACAAAGACCAGCTTTAAATCCAGTATATATATATATACCTTTTCAAAGAATCGATGGGTATTTAATATTCTGGTACACATCTTTGCCTTATGGGTGTCACGTGCAAGAACCTCTTACTCCACAAAGATTAATAAATGGATTTTCAAATCAGTCAATAAAGTACAAATGTTTATCTAATAAAGACGGAGTGTAGTGCATAAGAATCAGACGGCTACGCCAAACGTCAAAGCCATGTTATATGTAACAGGTCAAGACTGACTGAAAATTTATCTATAATTTAGTAAACAATACTGAGTACAAATAAACATACTTACAACACATTTTTTACCAATTTTACATATTTTATTTGGAAATTTCATTTTATGTCAATGTTATGTACAGCATACATGACTCATATAATATAATCAAAAACATGAGAAAGAAATCCACTAAAACTGGAAAGAAAATGTCATTTTATGAAGGTACTCAGAAAATTAGTGCTGCAAATTGATCTTAGAAAGTTGAATTTTATATGCAAATTTTACAGATTTCAATGGTGAGCTGCATATGTAAGTTTATCAAACAATATTTCATTCATAACATCAAAGCTATCAAACCAGGTTATTTTGTACAAAACTCACCCACAGTACACTGCTGGGAGACACGAAAATGTATATAGTATATTGTTTAACTAGAAAAAACCCAACATTTTTTAAATTCTATTAAATATCAAAAATTCTTTTTCATTCACAATTTTCATTAAGGTAATTACAGTTCTTGTTTCATTAAGGTAATTATAGTTCATAGTGATATGGATAAATCTATTTTTGTCCCTTGATGTTTTTAACAACTGTTTACTTTTAACATTTATATACCAGAATATACTACTGAAACATCCAAGTACCCACTTCATAGATATCCAAACCACAACTCTATGCTTATTAACACATAAAGACCTATTGAGGCATTAGGAAAAGAAATTTGAATTATATTTTTTTTGCACATTTTGTTAAAATTATTTTTAGACATATGAAACTCAACAAACTTGTACCACACTATTTTCGTCATATAAAAGACAACAAGCTTGTATCTGTACATCATGAAACTATACATGCAAGAATTAATGTATCACTTAACCTATTACATAATGAACACAGGCTAAATTTTGTCCAGACATCATTTACACACAACCTCCTTTCCACACAACAACCCCCTTTCCACACAACAACCCCCTTTACGCAACAACTCACTTTTCACACAGCAACCCCCTTTAAACACAACAACCCTCTTTACACACAACAACTCCTTTTACACACAACCATCTTTACACACAACAACCCTCTTTACACACAACCTATCACTCATCCACATATCCCTGAGACTCCACATACTCTAGCGCTTTCTTCTTTACATCAGCAATGTCCGATTTGCTGCCATATTTCTCCTCAAACTGTAGGAACTTCTTGTAGAAAAACTTCATCTTCTTAGCTCCTAACTTTAAGTTAACCACTTTGTTGTAAAGGTTTCTGCAAAACAAAACAACAAACACATTCTTTCAAAGTCATTTTAACTGAATAATTGACTTATATAAGCCATAAATAAACAGAGTGGTATGTTTTTTCTAGCTTGTTGGTCTCATAGATAAGTCCTATAGACACAATTACGCTGATAAGAAAGTTTAGAATAATGAAAGTCTACGGTGTATTTATCCATACATTGTTTTGGAAACATAATGGCATAGCCAAAAAAGTTTTAAGAAAGAAAATGTAAAAAAACAAACTAGTTATTATAGATAAAGGTACTCGTATATGAATAGTTCAGAAGGATAAAAATAATTATTTAAAAGCTTGTTTTCTAATTAAATTTTTTACCTGGTGCAGGTATGATCCCCTAGTTTGGTTACCATGTCAAGGTACACAGACCACATGTCGGTGCGACCAGGGTAGCTGCTTAGGATGTTGTCATACATCGTCTTCCCTCTCTCTGGCTCACCAAACTTGAACTCCATCTGAGCAAACTTGGCAATGGTCTCAACATCTGAAATGCAGGGTTGTGAAACAAGAGGTATTAACCAATCAGATATTAAAGCTGCAGCAGGTATGTCCTCAGTGAACCAGGTGCAGCGTATCTTGTTTAATTTGCATGCACAGATGTACGCCAAGGATTCAAGTAAATCAGATTTGATGTAGCCAATCATCATTTTAACCCTTATTATTATGATACATTTTGCTTATTTTTCTAAGTTATCTTCTTATATTGGCATGCAGGTGAAGAACATATTGTCAGAGACTGTAATTAGGACAGATCTTGATCAGACAGCTTCCAGCAGGAAGCTGGTCAATCTGGACAGACACTATTTGCCTTATAAATACATGCTAAGCTGACCAAGAGTTGTTGGCATATATATTCATTAAAATTGCACAGTGAGACCAATTTAACCAAAATAATAATGATACTATTTTTCATTAAAGCAAACAATGAAGGTCATTATGGCCAAGTCAAGATATTAATGTTTTAGACAGACAATAGCCGTAGTAGATCTACCAAGGCACCAAATGTCAGGTAGAAGAACTCCCCTACAATTAAGTCCTTTCAAGACCAGGACTAAAACCTCATTGGTAAAAGGCTGAGGAAGAGATTGTTGGCTATGGGTTCCCTCATAAAAATCTTACCAATCACATGCTTTAAAGTTGTGTTTATCAAAATCAGACCATGGAAGGCTTGAACATGGTTGTTATAAAGAAATGACAAATCAAATGCTTCAAAATGATTTTTATTAAAAATTGACCAATCAAATTTTTTAAAATGTTTTGCTGTTTTCTTGTTAAAATTTGATTAATCAAGTGCTTGAAAATGATCATTTATTAAAATCTGATCCATCAACTGCTTGAAAAATGATTTATTTGAATGATATCAAACTCAAAGTTGTATAACCTCAACCACAGGGATAACTATGACAAGTGTCCACTTACGGTGTTTGTCATTTAAGCTTTTAAGGCATCTCTGCAGCAGTTTGCGGGCTGACTCTAGCCTCTGTTGTTGGAAGTAGAACTGACCAAACTTCACCCAGATATCTTTGTTGCTACTGTGCTTTTTCACCAATATGTTGAATAAATGCTCAGCTTCCTAGTATTGGGACAGGTGTTTAAATAAAATACTATTAGTTTATTACTTGATTTTAATCAGAAACTGGGTCTGTATAAGATAAAGTGAAATGTCCATCACAACAAAAGGATCATAATTAAGAATGATTTAAAAAATATGTACCTAAGGTAAATAAATGAAGAAAAAATAGCTAGTCAAGTGTGATCAAATTAATCCAATAAGGAGGTTGCAAGTATTATTACTACTATTAATATAAAAATAATAATTCATAGTTACTGCTTTTCAGACGCTTTTTATAATTATTTTCTTTCTCCCATCACGACAATAACATTTAACATGCATACCTCAGCCTTGTTTGACTTGACATAGATGTCGATCATCTGAGTATAGATGGCAATCTGGTCATTCTGCTGTAGAGCTCTTGTCAGCACCTTGTTCAGTGTGTCATTTGTACCATACATGTTCTCAAGGTTCAGGTATGCCACCCACACATTCAACTTCTCCTGCTCTTCACTGTGGAGGCAGATATAGTAATTTATTTATGTGTGTCAATTGTAAAAATTAATATTTAACAAACTATCAAAGGCAGAAAGAGCATCATATTTGTTGTGACAGGCTGCCAAAAACATCTGATATGATAAACAGTCTAAAGTATCCTTACAATATTTCTTGTTATGATTATATAACATTTTCAGACTTTGGTATGTCAAGGTCTGTGCTATGTGGGTTGTTATCAGCCTACATTACAATATATAAAATACCGTTTGTGCTATGTGGGTTGTTATCAGTCTACATTACAATATATAAAGGAGATTTTTTTCTCCATTGACAGTATAACTGGTGATCAGAAATAAATTTTATGATTACAGACTATATGCCTGTTGTTGCAACTGACTGTGGGATTCAAATATAATAACAAAATCCTCCTTAGACCACACAACTAAGAATTGAGTTTGAATAATTAAAGAATGCATTTTGTGTGGATTTGCTACATCAATTGTGTCCTTTTTAACTGCTGTAATAATTCAAATTTTGAACACTCAAATCATGTTATCAGTTTTGACTCTGGAAAGTTGCTAAATGATTATAAAAAGGGCATGTTGAAGACACAAAAAGTGCAGAGATATTCAGAGTGAACAAAAGCTGAAGTAGCACAATTACACACTCATTAGGTTATGATTGCGCCAAATTCGTTGTGGATGGACCATGGAAATCCAGAAGGTCAAGGAAAATGTGGCTAGAGAATAAAGACTCTTGGTGTCACATCATTTATTGCCAATGACAGATATAAATGGCAAGTTAGCGGTGAAAAAGCAGCGCTAAACTGGGCGCAACAATAAGATGATGGTACTTACACAAAAGAGATTGTTTTAAGAGCCCGCTCTGCGACAGCACGGGCCCGATCAATCTCAGAGGTCTCTAGATGGAAGGCCATGTATCGCAGCCAAACAAGGGAACTGTTGGGGGACTGGAGCACCAGACGGTCAAAGTCGTCAGCTGTCTCTGGCAGTCTCTCTCCCTCTAGGGTCTGTCTTTCATACTGCACAGAAAGTTAAGTAAGAGGAATTTTAGTTCGGGAATAGGAGAACTGTCAGATCATATATGATGTTTGCAACACTGTCATTTACAAGGCTTTCAAAAAAGAATGACATCACCCTAAATTTCAGGGTACCATATAAATTCATAAAAGCAATCTTTATTGTGCCTGTTTTTGCAGAACAAATAACGAAACATTTCACAAATCGTTAAACTGAGTAGCAATAACCCCCCCTAAAAAGACAAAACAACAGTCTTAATCTGGCAAAGTATATTTTACTTACTTCAAAAAGTTTTCTCTCCTCATCTCTCTTTTGCTGGCGGATTTCTTCCTTGCTTTTCTTCACTGTTTTCTAATAAAAAAGTTTTTATTGATCATCATTTTCGTCATTTATGTGCCTAATGTGTATCTTCAGTGAAAATTAAATCATTTTTCTTATTTAAGTTAGTTAAACATGTATCAAGAAATTAAATGAAATAGAAAATGACAGGCGCATAGCTAATTAAGATAATGACATTAAATTTCATGGAAACATTTATCAGTTAAAGGAAAATTTAGTAGATTAATAGTGTCAGAAACAGCAAGAAGTGCATTATATGCCCGTTGGTCAGGCCACAAGTAGAAATAATTATCATTCATCTGTGATTATATTCTGCTGAGAAGGAAAGAGTTATTATTTAAAATAACAAATAATCTGAGTTATCTACCCTTAATAGCACAACTATCAATAACAATATCAATCATTTATGTAGTAATGAAGAAAGTGTGATGAATAATAAAGGAATTGTTGCACAAGAATTTGAAAAAATAAAAAAGACAATTATGCCAGAGTGATTTTTGCTATTAGTATTATCACCTTTACGCACACGAACACATAAGTACCCATTTTTCAAATATGAAGAATTACAGATGAATACTAGGAAAGGAGTTGTCTTCACAGGAATTTGTTTAAAAATATACATGGCAATATCTTTGGAGCAAACAACATAATCATAGCTATCTCACATTTATACACAACTGCAATATCAATATCAATCATCTTTGCAAATATGACGAAATTTTGATGAGAAATAGAGAAGGAGTTATCCACACAAGAAGCTGCTGACAAATGGATGATGGATAAACAAATGACATGCCAGTATGAAAATTAATACAGCAGACACATATAAGAAACATTGCGACGCCAGGTTTTCATTTCAAGTATGATTAGAAATCTGAGTACTTTTGTAAAGAAAATATCTGATTGATAACTTTAGAATCTGACACTTAAAAAAAGAAATGTCTAGTTTTAGTAACAGTTTACATTAAAAATACCTGTATTGGGGTAGTAAAGATAGGTTACAATGATCAACCCAGAACCCCACCCTTGAAGAAATGTTTGTCAGTTTGAGAACAGAAAGGAAAGAAAAATGTCAGTTTGAGTTTAGTAATTAAAGAAGTAAAATTGTAATATTTTATAAATTTTATTGAGATAGAGGCTACTATGTAGACATTTTTTTGGGGCACTTAATAATAAAAATAATAAAAAAACTTAATGAAAATGCTATTTGAAAAAGGGGCATAACTATGACAAAATACAGTAAATAGTTATGAAACTTGTCCTGATAATTGCTAATGTAATGTCAGACAACTGTGTTAAATATCAAAGCTCTTTTTGTGCAAGGCAGATAACCCCGTTACCTTGTCCTGTTCATCCTCCGATTCATCACTACTTGTCTCCCCTTTGGTCCCAGGTATGGAGAAGTTGGTATCCCATGAGAAACCTCCCTCAACCTCCAGAACTGGCTTACGGGGGGCCTCATCTGCCTGTGTTACAATAAGAATAGGATGAAGAAATTGAACAGAACTTACTTTACATGTACATTTTGATTTTTTTTACTCATAATTTTGTAAAAATAAATCAAATACGGCATCTGCATGTTGCATTTTTTCAGAACATGTTTAACATAATGGAGTTAGAAAGCTGGTGCATGTATCATTTAACATAAATCTGGCATACATAACCCAAGCATCAAAAATCATTTAAAAACTGTTTAAAAGATTTAAACAATTGACATCACACAGAAAATGTGCTATTTTATTTGTATAAATTAATAGCTACTAACAAGGATATAGATTTCTGATTACTACATGAAATAATGTGAATAATATATTTTTAATTATTAAAATAAATCCCAAAATTTGGAAAATTGCTATGTGTGTGGGTTTTTTTTTTGTAAATTTTAATTATGACGGGAACAGCCCTGCAATGGCTCCTGCAGAGGGAGAGAAACAACGGACAATCCAAGGTAATTGTATAAAACAAATGGAAAAGCAGGGATTGACCATCGAAAGCAGCAGCCAGAGTCAAGTGGAGATCCCTTGCCATTGTCTCTAGCACCAGAAGGAATGAGTGAGCATGTAAGTAGGCTGTAATAAGGTTATTGTATGATAACAATTTAATTTAAATGCAAGTTGACTCCTTACTTTCTTAGTCACCCTGGCCACCTCAACTCCACTGTCAGAATCAGACATACTGTCCTGATGTACCACTGTCATGCCAGACTTCTTTTTCTCCTTCGATTTCTTTTCTACTTTCTTGTCCATTTTCTTTTTCTCTATCACAGGTTCAGAATCTGAATGGCTCTCAGATGTTTTTCTCTTCTTTCCTTTCTTCTCCACGGTGCTTTTAATTTTATTGTCAGATTTACTTTCAGATATTTTTCGTTTTCTCTCTGGTTGGTCTGTGGTTTGCTTTTCATCTTGTTTCGGTTTCTTAGTATCTGTGTCTTTACATTCTGATGTTTTCCGTTTCCCTGAAATCATTATCATAAATTAAAGTGTAACCACTGATTTTAAAACCAATTATGGCCAATATTCGACTCACTTCCTTTCTAAATAGAAAGTATTTGACTTTCACCAATTTACAACCTAAATTCCCCTCAAAAATGTCAAAAGACAAGCAGTAAAAACGTAACACTTGTATGCATCATATATTCAAGAAACAAATAGAAAACAAGCAACACAATTAGGTTTTGTTTCTGTAACAAGGTACCAACACAATTATGGTCATATTGGTGACATCTAGCAAATTATTAGTGAAAGAAGACCACAGTCGAGTCTGGGTAGAACTACTGGCACACCGCTGGTTAGCTGGAAAACCTCCTCGCATCACATCCCTACTGGGAATTAAACCCAAGCGGTGAGAGGCTGCGGAGTTACAAGTCTGTGACACTAATGGCTCAGCTATGGGCACTCCTAGCAACATTGTAAGGGAAGTGTATGAGACATTATTGTAACACAATAATAAAGACAAGCATGTGTATACGCTATGATAGTGATTTATATACATATGTAAGGCAGATTGTATGGTTCTATGTGTCATTTAACTATGCAAAACTTCGGCCATCTTTCTTAAAGTGATTAGCTGCCTTTATTTGGAACTGTTCATATAATACTTAACATACTCGTGGGTGAGGCCATGTTTGTATCTTCTTCCACGATTGATAGTGAGACCAGCTTCGTTTCCGTGTCCACCCTATAAGATTATACAAAAAATAAACATTGATCTGCATCATATGATTATGTGGCATTTTTGTTTGTTTTTATAGACAATAAAATAATACAATCCTTTATCATCAAGATGGAAGTTATATGCATTGAAGTGATCCATATTAAGAATGTTGAAGATATTTTTACGTTACACATATTTCTTGTATAAATTAATCCAATTAGGAACTCTACCGTAATAACTACATTGTATTGTGCATCTTTGATTATATTTTAAGTAAATTTTATTCTTAGGTGATGTAGGACATGTTCAATATACATTTAATTATCCCATCTTTAATCATTCAACAAGAATCACTAAGCCCATAATCTGCTATAATCCTACATTCTCCTATCAGAAAGTTTTCTGATATATAAATTTCATTTTTTGGTGAGTCATATATCATTATTGGCAAAACAGAAATGCTTGACATAGATTTTTTAGAATAAAGCACATTATCAATCTTCCAGTAATTCATTTTTTATGGATGAAGTAAGTATCAATAGCATTGCCAAAAGTAAAAGCACTTTTTATTTAATTATTATAAGTCCTTTAGACAAGAACTTACAAAAAATATAATTTAAACATATTGTTGAAAACCTATTGGATTTTTGCTAAGACTATGCTCATTGTGTACTGTGTTCAAAATATGAACCAACTTGTCAGCATATTTAGTGGTGTAACGGTAAAGTTGCAAAGTTTTTTCTACAGTAAAACCTCACCAAAGGACCAACAAAGTGCAACATGGCACTTGGGACATTTAAATGAAAATTCTTTTCTTTGTTTTAATGACCTACAGCCTTGCGAAGAGGAGGAGCTCACTACCCTCAACACTTATTTCAGAGACAATTAACATATTCACACCATCCTTAATCCATACCACTCACGCCATAACCAGGTGTCTCATTTACACACATGTGATGATTCTGCTGATCACGCTTACAAATACCCTTGGAGTGAATGAGACTGTTTGCACACTTTTTGACTTTGCACACTTTTTGACTTCTCATTACATACTTACAGTAGAACCTTGACCGTCACTACGGAGCCAGCTGGAAAAGCCTTCTCCAGTGGTTTATCAGAATCGGTGACCTGGTCACTAGCCACAAGACCTACTAATTCTCGGCCAAGTCTGTAAGGGTTTTAAAAAAAAAAAATGGTATGAATAATAAAAGAACAACATTATATGGGTACTCATTTGAATTATTTTTTAAATTTATTTTTTAAAGCTTAATTAAAATTGTTTATTTAAACCAAGAAACTGCACAAGGTTTTGGATAAACCCTTGTATTTGTTTATAATTATATGTATATGTGACATTTGTAACAGCCTATTTTCATATTCAGGAAGAATTATATTTATTTTCAGTGCATAGGTGTAACTTTTCCGTAACCCAGTTCCAATTTTAAAGAATATATGAATTGTTTGTTTCATTTGTCATCCCAATAACAGTATTTCAATTATTCAGAGAGCGTGTTTACTTGAAACAGATAAAGTGCCATCTTTACTGTGTATACTACACTGTTAAAACGTGCCATTATACTTCATCTAATCACAGCTTTCTGACCCCGGGCTGATCAGTTGGGGAACTAGCATTATACGTGCTCCAGCACAAGCAATGCAGCTATATCAATACCACTTTTAACAACTACATTATGTCGCTATCCAAGTTTGAACCTAACACCTCCTGTACCTGGAGCTGATGCTTTTAAATCAATAAATGAGTGAGGCAGGTACACACATTGTTATGTTCAGATCTATGGTCTATAAGTTATATCCTAAATGACTAACTTTAATCACTTAAATCCCATTTCTCTCATTTGGAGAGCTAGCTATAAGAACTAAGCTGATACGGATGATTATTATAGGCTATATTGCTGGTCTGACTTTTTAAGGCAGTTATACAGAGTTATTTAAATGCAGTGCTAAGAAAGGTGTTCAGAATAACAAGTTTACCTGACACTGACACCCAGTGCAGTTACCCTGGAAACGAAGCCTTTAAGCACCTGCCCAGCCTTGACCTGCGAGTGACTCACTACTTCTGGATCTGTTATACTTGATGCTGGGGTCTTCTTGTCAAATCTGGGAGTTTAAAAAGTGGAAAATATAAGAAACATGACAAAGAAAATAAAGAAAATAACAACAGGATTTTTGTAGTTTGTGTTAGTAATATCATCAGAATTCTGGAAAAACAATTCTCTATAGCTGCTCACTATTACCTTTTGCCTTTTGCTTCCTTCAATGTCAGCTAAAGTAAAATGTCAAAGAAATTCCATACAAGTTTATTCTGGTGATAATGTAAAAGCTTGTAAATGTCCATATTTTAAGAAATAGTGACCTGTGGGACTTCAAACGATTTCTCAGAAAATTCTCTTAAATATGGTACCTGACATTTTGCCTATATCTTTGTTACAATATATGACCTCTGTTTGGGATATTAGTGCAAGATTTCTGTAGACAAATATCATACTTTAGTCTAAGTTTTGACAATTTTCAATAGTATCTCAATTTCAGGGCAGTTAAAGTTGTTAATCAACACCTACATGTTCATTCTTTTCAAATCTATAAATAAAAATGATTGCGATTCCAGTGCGACTTAGACAGGAAATACATGTTTGAAATAATGATTGCGACATTATAGCTCACTTTTCAGACAGGTGTAGGACATCAATAAATAGCATTTTGCAAGCTCTGTTCGGGTAATAATTGTTTATTATAATAATCTTTATTATTTTTATATTCCTGGCAAAAGATTTTAAAATCTATCTTTAGTTATTTACAGTGACTTTGGCCGGGTTAAAACCAAAAGGAACCTCAGAACGCATCTTCCTACTAGGTAACTATCTAATACATTTGACACACCTCAGAAACAAAGTGCACAGTGATAAACACACACAAACACAATGTCAAAGCCATACAAAGTCTCACCAGTTAGGTCAAGCTTTGTGACAGTAACAACAACTGTCATAAAACCATGTTATTATTGGGGTATGTTTGTGTGCAACAAATTCTATGATAATTTAAAAAAAAAGTTCCAAATAAATAAATGAAATAAATTAGAAACACAATATATCAACATACAAATATTCATAAATGTTTTTCAATAATTGACAATAATAATGATGCAAAAATAAAAAATATATTTAAAAATCCGAACGAAAAATCATTTTTTGGCTCGAGTTCAGCCCATTTTCTGTCTGTGGTGGCATAGGTATATATATTCAAAAAGGCATAACCACAGGAAAATTGACAGAGATTTACCTTGAAGGTCTCAGTGACAAAGTAGCTTGTTTCTTGTCTGTGTCTACATCCAGAACATAACACTGGATCACCTGGTCATGGGTGTACTGCGATGTCAGCCCGGGTTCAAACTTATCAGCCATGTCTGTAAGGTCAATGGAGCCACGATAACCATCCCCAAGCTGGAAACCATAGCAACAAGACAATGGAGTAAGCGAACATCTTTTATGTACAGAGGAAACTCGACATTAGCAAGGAACAAATTTTGTTGAAAATAGAATAAGAGAAAATAATTCCATAGGACTAATCAAGCTACATGAACACCTTGCAAAAACATCTAAGAACCCAGTCTGTTGCAAAGTGGTCTCTGACATATTCTTGCTCATATGTTTATGCCATAAACTACTGTGAAAGCATTTTATTTCGTGGGGCATTTAATTTCGTGGAACTCGTGGGCAAGTCAATCCATGAATTTAAGTACCAACGATATAAAATCCCCTCGGTTAGACTTTCGAATGCTAGATTTACTTGTAAATCATCTCAACATATTTTTACTAAACAGGACATAAAGCTCAAACAAACAGACGATTTCACCACACTTTATTTACATTGTATTGACATAGAACGATAAACGAACATAAGCCATTTAATCATAAAAAACGATCTATGCTCAGTAATTTTATACTGTAATATATACATGAGCACTATAAACTTTATAGGTGTGGGGTGTTTACTCAAGGGTCTGTTTTGTGTCAGTTTGCATAGTATGCTAATTGGCGTAAATTGACAGTCAATGGCTTCGTTAAATTAGACCCTTAAAAGAACCCGCGCCCCTAACATCTTTATGAATATAATCCCTTAAATGACATGCTAATTGACAGGTGTCATAGTAGTCATCTGATGAGACTCGGCTGTGAAAACATTGACCGGCTGCCGTGGATCAATATCATTAGGCGTCACGTAAGACAATAGGCAGAGTCACTCGCTAATCCGTAGTTTCGCAATTGACCCTTTTTCAGTGTTAGGCCTCAGTTTCGCATCTGTCAAAAATCGAAGGTATTTTTTTTTTTTTTTCGTGGGTAGGGCAATCCACGAAATCAAGTACCCACGAATATGCCCGTCCTCTTCAAACAACGAAATTTCTGCCCCACGAATAAAATGCTTTCACAGTAAGATCTAAACCATTTTTTCCCATGCAATTTTGTGTTGTATTAATTACTAATCTTTTTGTGTAAATGTCTGTCTATTTACGGATAGAAAGCCTATTTACCAAAAGAGATAACCCTCTGTCCGCCTCTACAGACTTCACAATACCCAGGCAGGTGGAATTCTTTTTTAATTCACACTTCTTGTCTGAAATCAAATATAAAAAAAGATCAACAGATTGTTAGCAAACATAATAAATGACAAATAAAAAACATTGCCAAAAGGTCAAGGTCAACATATTGTTGCTGCCTCCATTTTTACTTTCTGAAAAGGTAAAGGTGTTGTTAACAAACAAAAAATCTCACTTTCTTTTGATTGAAAAATCAAAAGTTTGGATTCAACGAAAATTTAACAAATGTTTGCATTTTTATAAAAAAAAAATCACTCAAATAATAAATCCTACATATTATAGTTAAGTGAAAAAAATGGCATCTTCCTCTATCAGCTAGAACCATCAATGAAACCATCTACTCTGCTATATGATGGTAATTCTGGATAACAAAAATTTCTTAAGAAATACAATGCGGTGATCAATTATGACCATTATAGCGACGTCAATCCATTTTGGTGGAGGAAGACCCCAAACAAATGTCTATGTAGAACCACTGGCACATCTGCAGTTCAGCTGTTAAATCTTCCCACATTAATACCTTACCTCGAACGGACTTAACTATTGCCGACAGGACCTGGTAGCACAATTGATAGAGGATTGGTGCCAGGATACCCTGGGTTCGATCCTGGGCCGCAACATACAAAAGTCGTAAAAAATAGTAGAGGTATAGCTCTCTTGCTAAAGCTCAAGGGTAGTTTCGCGACTGGTTGGCCCGGTGTCAGGATAATGTGACTGGGTGTGGTATCAAGCCAAGTGTTCACGGCATGCTATACACAGTGATGTACTACATCTGCCTCAAAAGGAGACTGTCTCACTGATAACTGAAATACTGTTGATGGGTCGATAAACTACCCTTACATATGCTTGAGCGTTAGGTAAGGAGCAATGCCACTACCATTTTTAACAACTTTGGTATGACGCGGCCATCTTGTATCTGGAGCCAATGCTCTACCGATTGCGCTACCAGGTCTGGTCTATTCCAGCCTTTGTTATGGCTATTAGTTACAAGAATAAAAAAACATACTTACCACAAAAAGACACCTCGTAAAGATGGTCATTTACTTTCTGGATGATCCGGACATTGTAGCCTTTGTTAAGTTGAAAGAATGTCTCAGGTTTTTGCAAATCCTGAAAGAAACAGTTCAGATGGGTTTGGAATTTTTGTTTTCAAGAAGTCAACTAGTTGTACATTTTTTTTAATTAATATTTATAAGAAGAAGAAGTATGGTTTATGGTATGTTCTGTAGTATTAGCTCATTCAGCTAACTTAACAATCTAATTACTAATCATTGTGTATATTTGTTAATTCTTTTATTTACAGTTAACAAATGTATAATATACATGTATATTTTTCATTGAACATGTACATATTAAATTTCATAATGATGCATCATCTATCTTAAAATGAGTGTACCCTTTGATGGGTGAGATGATTTATACTCTAGTCTAACATTTCCTCATTCCAAGAAAACATAACCAGTTAACCAAGATAAAATTTTATTCCATTCTAATGTCTGATGAAGCCTGCATGTTTTCCTTCTAGAAATGTTTACTTTTATTTAGAAAAAGGACATCAATACAGCAGCTACCTGAATATTTTCTGACATGTTGAGCACAAAGAGTCGACCCTCAGTCTTTCTGTTCAGCTGGAACCACCAGCAGTTGCTTGAATACTGAAACAAATACAAACAAAATGCAAACTTGTACATTTGGCATAAAAATATAGCCTAAAATAAAAATTTCTCAATTAGTTGGCCTGGTGTCAGGATAATATGGCAGGAGGGTGGTATCATTCCAGATGTTCTTGGCATGGGATAAAAAGTGGAGCACAAGTGTAGACTGCACTTTATCGGTTTCAAGTAGCTACATCTCCAGATAACTGAGAGATTGATGGTGGGATGATGACCAATATACCAACATAACAGATATGTATCTTTTAAATCCACATTGAAGAATGTTAACGTAAACAAGTAGACTTACCTTCATGGCAAACCCCACAGCCATGTCTCCCACATTGAAGGTGTTGAAATAAATTTCAGGGTTGTCTGGAAAGTTCTTCAGTGCCAGGACACTACAAAATAATGCAAATTTCACATGTAAATTTAATCATATATCTTGGTTATAAAATCCCATTTCATCAAAAGGCCCATTGAAAAGATGACAGAATGTCAAAATGAACTATACTATCTATGAAATTGTTTATTTGTTTTTGTTATGTCACATGGACACAATATTGGCAATGTCCAGCTAATTCTCTTTAGTAAGACCACAGACACATATCTGAGTAGAACCTCCAATACACTGCAAGTCAGCTAGCAGACCTCCCCACATGAAAGTTCTCAACACAACCGAGACTCCAACACACGCAGTGTGGTGCTGAGGCATGTCAGGTCTGACTGTAACCACTAAGCCAGGGGCATCCCAAGTCAAAATCTTCCACTAACTGGGTTATCTCAGCAGCAGAAATAAGTTTTACATGTTCAATTTAAGTACTTTATGTAAATATATTGTGCTGCGAATATACTGTCCACATTCTGAATAGGTAAGTAAAAACAAAAAATAACAGAAAATAGGTTTACTCCATGAGAGACTACTCACCTAGGTTTAATTGAACACTCTGGCATGCCCTTCCTCAAGTTCCTTAATGTTTTCACAGGGCCTGTTGGAGTCCTGTAAAATAAAACGTAAGTCAACAGGTAAGACATCTTACAAATTTAATCTTTGGAAATATGAATGCAACCAAACAAAATCAGAATTATCAGTTAAACTTCATTTAATATTTTGAATATATACATAAATGAGCAGTGAACAAGAAAAAAGATGCTAGGTCCAATGTTATTAAAACCGGTACTAAGTAAATTACTTTTTGTAATTGTGACTGATGTCTCTTAACATACTTTTCTTTTTTGATAACACACATACAAGTATAAAGATTATTTATTTTTCAAATCTAGCCAACTCAGCCAAACTCACCAGTACACTGGTAACATTAATCAACTTAAAACAACTTTACATTCTGTTCATAAATATGTTAAATCACTATACACTAAAAGCATTAAAATTTAAAAAATTATCTTACCGTCTGAAGCCAATGACGCGTACCTTGATCTCCATATCCTTATTGAAAGCCCTCAGTGGGTTGTTGCCCTGAAATAGACAACACACCATACTTTCATATCATAGATGTGGTCTGTGCAGCAGACCAAATTACATTCAAACCTTGGTTACCAGAAGACAGGATCGATAGAATTGCCAGATTGGTCAAATGGAACTGCATGATGTCGTTAGTAAAACAGCTTTTCAAACAGGTTGCTGATCTATAAAGCTTGTTTAACCTTTTTTTCACACCTTATTGTCTGAACTGCAATCATTGTTTTTAGCACTGACAAACTTTCTGGATACATCCATATAAGTAGTAAAGAAGCCTGAAAAAGTTGGTTTGTCTACTACAACAATAGATGGCAAGAGGGCGATGATGGCATTGAATCACTTACCTGAAGACCCCAGCCTTCAGTTTGCTTTAAAATCTAATCAGTGAAATTAAATGTACCTAATTCTGCCTGTAGCATCTTGTGATCACAAGTTATTTGTTAAGCAACTCCTTTAATACACAAACCCATCAAGATGTCTCAAAACTTAGATTCAGATGACATTCTGTGCAGATTTGGTCCAAAAAGTCAATTTAGGGTCTCCACAGGGTTGATTAATGATTTGACCTAGTGAACTATTTTTTGATCCTATATAAACCAGTTATCATGCAGACAAACCTTCCTAATAAGTTTGTTGAAGATTGGCTCATCAATGTGGTCTCTAGGCTGTTCTTAAGGTTACACAATGCAAAACAAGAGTGGGGGGTAAAAAGAAAAGCTCACCTTGAGCATATTGTACTCAGCGGAGGTAAAGAAGTTAAACTAACTATGGTACTAAAGCAGTATGCTGACTGTTTATATTTGCTGCTATAGGAATCCTACCAGTTTTGTGAAGAAAAAAGATCCTGGCTGAAAGAAAAAAAAACCTCTTTACTTTTGGATTTTGCACCTTCCAAGACATGAATCCAGGTAATGAAGGGGCGCAAGGAGGGAACTACTTTAGAACTGCTGAGTGTTGTGAAAATAATAATCATGTGTACTTACACTGATGATGGAATCCACAATGTCTGTCTGATGCACACGTCCTATAGTGTTGGCCACCTTGATCTGCATCTGGTTGAGCCACACCTTCCGAACACTGAGAAATAACAAAATATTTTTTCTTTTTATTAGGGTGGCAATGATATTTGTAAAGCTCAAGAAAAAGCTTATGTATAATAATTATAGTGGATTATATTACTAACATGTTAAGAAGCCAAGGTAAACAAGAATTTTTATTTACTGATATTCTAGCCACAAAGCATAAGACATTGGGCTGAACCTATTCAGTGCAAAAAAAAACTTGGTCAGTGTATAGTTACACCATCGTCATCTTTCACCGAATGTGGTTTGCAAAGATCATAAGATCAATTTTGGGGCATCCAAGGCATAGTGTTAGAATCACAACTAATACTTCCGCTGACTTCATAGCCTCTCATTGTGTGGGTTCATGTCCTGTTCGGGGCGAAAAACTCAATGTGGGAAGGACTTCCAGATGACATTTGGTGTGCCAGTGGTTCTGCCCAGACA
Organism: Sinonovacula constricta; assembly: GCA_007844125.1. NCBI lineage: Eukaryota > Metazoa > Mollusca > Bivalvia > Cardiida > Solecurtidae > Sinonovacula > Sinonovacula constricta. The sequence continues at coordinate 52,049,551 of CM017569.1, read as the reverse complement.
TTTGTTAGGAGACTTCCTCGACCAAAATAGCCGGACGTAAGCATAATGATCATAATTGGTCGATACGCAGATGAAAAGATGGATGGATAAGGTTCTTATAGAAACTTTACCTATTTATAATGAAACACCATCTACAGAACAAGAGCTTTCACAAGACAGCCACTTGACCATTTTATTCCTTGATAGTGTGATGATAATTGTGTGTAGATATAATAAACTTTTCAACCTGATTCCAGGGTCAAAGGGTCATACTTGCTACTATTATCAGTACTTATGATCATAAGGAAGACATAGGATTCTAACTTATGGACTGATTACTGAAATCTATACTTGATAGTTCTTACACACATAAGGTTTTTACCAGAATATATTTACAAAAAATATCAAACCAGGATCATATTTTTCACAAAATCAAATAAAAATTTTTGCAATTTTATCATCATCTGTGGAGTTACATTCCAATCAATGCTGTTGTTATGAAGATATAAGATTGACATTATTTTTCTACGCAAAACTTTGACCCAAGTGTTACGGCAACATATGCAAATGCTACCATGAGGAATAGACCTTTTTATTCATTGAACAGTAAAAAAAAAATGACACAGTGTTGGCTGGATATTAAACAAAGAGACAGCATTTTAAAATGATTTAAGAAACAGTTTTCCCTTCTAAGGGTTGGCCAACTTTCCCCAAAAATGTAAAAAAAAAAAATCCACACACACACAGTTAAGCTAAGTATCATATTCTATGAATAACAAAAAATCATATTTTAAGCATAAAATGTTGACAACGAGCATCCTTACTGCCTTGGTGCTGCACATCTAACAGCCTCAATTATGACAGTCTTAAACAATATTTTGTTCATTAAAAAATCCAACTAAGTAAGACAGAGTTTGAGTAAAGGATGCAGACGTACGTTGCTGTGCAGATGTCACCAAGGTTAAGGTCATGTAGGGGCACGTGACTCTCGGTGTCTTCCCTCTCTTCAGCATTCATCATCTGTTCTTTCATCTCATGGATTTCAAGAGAGGCCATGATCACATCATCCTCCACGCTAAAATATCGTGGGAGTGAAAATATGTAAAATAGGATGGTGATGGGATTTGCAGCCATTTTTGCCAATACTGTGCAGCGACATTTCTATCATTATAGCACAGGGGCACTTATCAGGTGCCCAGGGACTGAACCCGGCCGGTCCATTATACTGACACCGATGAGTTAGGCGTAATGCTGTCTCCTCAGCCCCGAGCATTAGGAAGGAAGCCACTACTACCAACTTTAAAGTTTTTGGTTTGACCCGGGTGGGGTTTAAACCCGCTACCTCCCGATCTGCAAGCCGACGCTCTACCACCTGAGCTATTGCGGCCAGTTTAAAAGTATTGGTATCATCTGATTTAGTTATTAGGCTATCACTATAAGTGTTAAAAAGATTGTTCATGGAAAAGAAAGGATGAAGGTAATACTGCATTTCTATAATAAAAAGGGTTATAAAAGAATTACCTAAGTTGAACCGTATTGTTGTTACTTTATATCCAATAATATAATTATTTATGAGTGAATAATAATAAACAACAAAGTGTTTTTATTCTAGATTTGTTTTTTCTGTGATGCAAACAAGCAGGGTAGGGGTAAAATGGTATTACTAATCTCGATAATCAACATAACAGTAATACTGTTGTTTGTATTGCTTTAAATGTTTTATACAATATTTATTATTGCAGAATGGTCACAATGCTCATTGTCTTTTAATTCATAGCTTTGAACAGTACTGATGTTATATGGCTGTAATATTATTTTCCCACCCAGGCACGTGAAATCCTAATGTAGAGAACACACTCAAAATACACAGTTCATTAATAAAAAAACAGCTAACTATTAATCAACTAACCATTAATGAAAATATGTCTTTACGCACTGACATATCATGGAAAACTTAAATTGTTCAGCAAGCATACAACTGACTTCTGCATTAACAATTAGTTATTTAAAGTTGTTTATTTTAATTTCAAATTGTATAAAATTTTACAAATTAAGAAGTCAATACAATTACACAAAGAAATGAAATATAGCAAATATCTCAAAGAATATACAACTGTGTTTGTCTAGAAACAATAGAATTGGTAGAGCCGATGGATGCTCCCCAAATAAACACATGTTCCAAAAGGGCTTCTTTTTCCCAAATATGTCTGTTTAAATAAAAATTATAATACTGGATTACAAAGGAAAATGAAATATGCTTCTAACAGAAGTTTAGTATGAAATATAACAAAGGGGCAATAACTATCCTACATTATGCAAAAGAGTGATAGTTCTTGTGCACTGCACTTCTCATTTAGATGATATCTGATATTTTCATGAGTTTCATGTTTATCCCTCTTAAAGTTTAATAAATGTAATACTTCCAACAAAATTAAAGTATAAAAAATAACAAAGGGAAATAACTCTTACAGCTTTTTGTGTTGTGCTCTGGACAAAATTATAATGGATCATAAGACAGATGAAGAAACAACTAGACAAATGAACTAACAGGATCGGGTGGATAGACAGACAAAGAGGCGACTATATGCTTGCCCCTCGGGAGCATAAAAATTTGTCCGTCATCAAAGTGATGTCAAACAACTTTCGTGACTGATTAGTCAATGAAATCATAAACACAACATCTCTTTCCTCTCACCTTTTGATGACCACTTTATTTTCCTGTCCTATTCCATATTCATTGCACTCCAAAATATCACTAAGGTGCTAAAATGAGAATAAAATTATGATTATTAGCATAATAATTTTACACCATGGGTACATATAAAATTAGTATATACATAAATGTCATATAATTACAAACAATAACTAACACTGAAATAAAATTTCAAACATTTTGTTTTTATTAAATTTAAATTGTCATTTTCAGTATTGGATGTTTATTGAAAGGCAGGACTAAGCACATAGTATACCTAACAGACCTTAAAGTATAAAGCAGTAAGAAGTATCGTAACGTGTGTTTATTTATTTTCTTTTTCCTCTTCCTTATATCATTTTAAACATTGTATATAAATATTATGAAATGTGTTTAATGGGATCTCGGTTTTCCAAGTTCATAACATTAATAAAAATAAATATTTTATCAGTGACTGCCAATATACCAATACAAACTACAACTTTCTCTTATACATGTATCAATAAACATAGGGACAATAAAAAATGCATTATGATCTGCCTGTACCAATTGAATTCATGATTTTTGCTTCATAAAAATAAATATTAATTTCATTTGTATTCCATAATGTCTGCCTATTTCAGTATTCAATCTGCTGGTAAAACATCTAAAGAGAGCCAAAGCTTTATTGATGGAATGGTTTATCTATAGATTGTACTTTTCAGTACTTAGATTTGATTGAACAATTTCTATAGCTCACATCAAGTTGATTTCAAAACGTCTGAGAGAGTAGACTAATTACCTTTTTACCAGGTAGATAGACCAACTGTCCTGTACACTGACCCTTCAGACTGACCAGTACAAAGTCTTGCTTTACCAGACGCACTATGCTCTTCACATGCTGGTCAACCTCTACCTGAAACAATAACAATGGCATATTTTGAGGCTCGTGGTTAGGATTTTGGCTCATATTTGAAAATGGAAAAAAATAACCTTACATCTCAATTGTGACAAAACAATTCCAAACTTTTTACAAGTTTTATAAGTTCCCTTTTCAACCAAAATCAAAAATTTCATCAAGTAATATATAGTTTCTTGGTTATCTTTAAGCAATGAGCATTTAACATACTAACTATACTAACAACTATTTAAAAAAATTAAATACATATATCTTTCTAAAAGTTTTCTAAATTCATGTACATGTTTTCAAACAAAAAGTCACAGTGTCATTACATTGGATCAGATTCCTGATTGGCTGAGTCTATCATGCTGCAAGCCTTCTTTCTGTCATCAAAATCAAGAAAAGGTGCAAAAGAAACTAGACACACTGAAATGTTTACATGCAAGGAGCGTACCTTGTTTGCCGAGATCCCCTTGCTATGTCTTGTCTGTAGTTGTCTAAGTAGTTTAGGGTCTAGGCTGACCTCAACACACTGTTGTATCAGGTCCACATACAATACCACACACTGAAACTTCTGACCAAGATTTACTTCCACACCTAAAAATTCAAAAGAATCTTTTTTTATTTTAAATTAAACCTTTTGACTTAAAATAATTTTCCAATCTACTGAATATAACCACTTCAAATCTGCTGGCAACAATTTGTTCTTTAATTGGTACCCAATATACAACCACATGTTATCTGCACCTTGCAACAACCTGTTATCTGCACTTTGCAACCACCTGCTATCTGCACTTTGCAACCACCTGTTATCCTCATTTTGTAACCACCTGTTATCTGCACTGTGCAACCACCTGTTATCTGCACTTTACAACCACCTGTTATCCTCATTTTGTAACCACCTGTTATCTGCACTGTGCAACCACCTGTTATTTGCACTTTGCAACCACCTGTTATCCTCATTTTGTAACCACCTGTCATCTGCACTGTGCAACCACCTGTTATCTGCACTGTGCAACCACCTAACTTCACTTTGCAACCACCTGTTATCCTAATTTTGTAACCACCTGTTATCTGCACTGTGCAATCACCTGTTATCTGCACTTTGCAACCAACGGCTATCTGCACTTTGCAACCACCTGTTGTCTGCATCTTGCAACCACCTGGTATCTGCATCTTGCAACCACCTGCTATCAGCATCTTGCAACCACCTGCTATCTGCACCTTGAAACTACCTGTTATCTGCACTTTGCAACAACCCGCTATCTGCACTTTGCAACAACCCACTATTTGCACTTTGCAACCCCCTGCTATCTGCACTTTGCAACCCCCTGCTATCTGCACCTGGCAACCACCTGCTATCTGGACCTTGCAACTACCTGTTATTTGCAACTGGCAACCACCTTTTATCGACACTTTGCAACCACTTGCTACTGCACCTTGCAACTACCTGTTAATTGCACCTGTCAACCTTTTATTTGCAACTTGCAACCACACCTCAAAGAGTCAAACATGCCTTAATTTGACCTTTTAGATGACCATTTAATGATCTGTTCAATTACCTAATGATTTGCTTTGCTATGTGCATGTATATATATATTGTTAATAATCAACAATGAATTGTAATATGTTCAAGTTCATTGAATAAACTTTTGCTCTGTTCTGAACCACACAAATCAGATAGGATTACATCATCCATATAAATGACTGGCTTGAGAAAATTGTCAATCACTCATTCACACTTTTACAACCAGACATATTCACTTTAACAAGCAATACCTACAAGTCCAAGAAGAAATGAGTGGGGCCTCACTGTTACGAAAATAACTACCAACCATGGATTTCCTTAGTTTGCAATAACAGTAAATTAAAATATAACATTATATACCCTATGAATTTGAAGCATTTTGATTGGTCGGGAGCTTTGCAAGCACAAGTCGGTAAAAAGGGATAACTACCCAGACATTTGTCTGTCTATTCCTTCATGGAAGCCATTAAATGTAACCATAGAGAATAAAAAATGTGAATATTTCTTGTTTGTTCCCGGTAACTTGTATAATTGGTACAATACAAAAGAATTAAATATAACATCTTTTTTTCCAAAACAGGTGTTTTCTGTTTAATCAGGCAGTGCCCCTTTAATACAAACAAATTGAAAGTAGATAAACATTACCTTCACATTGATGGTAGGGGGCAACAGCCTTCAGTCCAGAATCCAACTCTAGAACAATGCCTGCATCATGCTTCAACTTGACAACAGCAGAGTAAAGCCCTCCTACCTTCATAGTACTGAGTTTCCTGTCACCTGGAAGGGATGAAGAAATAATGGCTCTTGAAAAATGCAGATACCACAATAGCTTTTGAAATGTGCACATTTAGTGGATTCAGCCTTGTGTAGCTGCTACATTTTATTGAAAAAAAAAACAAACATCCTGGTATTTTAAAGAAAGATTAATCCTTAACTATTACTCATTTTTATTTCTTAGAACTACATGCAAAGGTACACATAGTTAGACACATTGCAAGAGAATCAAAGCAAACAATAATGATTCTGATTTAGAACTACACCACATGCATTTGCCTAGGTATGGTCAATTTGTGCCCAGCAGGTAAAAAATGCAGACTCAAAAAAGTTTTCATAAAAACATTAGATTCCAAAAAAAAAAATGTGAAACATACCTCGTTCTGCAAGTAGATTCACACACAAGTTCCTCTCTGCAAGGTACTTCCTCAGTAGATCCAGGCCCACCTGTGTGTTGCCATGGTAACAATCTACAGTGCGTAGTGAGCCAAGGTAGCGACGTTTCTCCTTGTGTACTTCTACCACCTTGGCACACACTGACTGTCCAACAGTGTACAGTCCTGTGATGTTCTTTAGCTTCCGGTCACAAACATACTGTAATTGTGAAAGAAAAAATAAAATAAAAAATGATCACTTATTTTACAGAAAGGTTTATTGATTAACAGTTTTTTCTTCTACATATACTATTTTATAGAACCTGTTAGAACCAATGATTGACTATCGTTTCCTGTGAGGAGGACTCTGGCTTCAAACCTGGACTGTGACATGCCCAAGCACTAGTGGAATAGCTCCCTCGATCATGCTAAAGTAAACATAAGGGTATTTCTAAGACTGGTCAGCCCTGTGTCAATATAATGTGACAGGGTGTGGTAACATGCCAGTTGTTTATGGCATGCTATACACAATGAAAGAAGCACTATATCTGCCTTAAGTGGACATTGTCACTTAGTAATTGAAAGATTGTTGGTGGTTTGATACACCCCCAAAACAAACAAACAATATTGAGGATTGTGTTAAATTTTGTTGTTACTAACAGAAAATGGTCAATAAGTTTACTGACCTTATCACAGAAATTTTATTTCATCAAAAAATAATTTTTGGTACAAACTTTATTTTTTTAAACATTTCGATTCCAGCTTACAAATTATTTAAAATTAAAGCAAATGTCTGTATCTGAAACATCTCAGTTATCAAGCAGGAAGATGTACCGTTATCTACAGGATACATATTGAAGAACAGATGCATGCACAAAAATTATGAATTAGAAGCATGTTTTGACAAATGGTGTAGAATTTTTTACAATAAACAACTACACAGTAACCATAATGATGGTGTTACATACCTGTTTGGGAACAAGACCCACTAATTGCCCTGGTAGCTCAACAAACACCCCATAAGGCACAGTATTCTGTACCCAACCTAGAACAAGATTTCCTGGCTGAAACAAGAAAACAAGATGGAAAATAAAAATTGCCAATCTTATTTAAAAGTAGAAGAACACTTTGAATGAAAGTATTCAACAATTCCACAAAGACTTGAACAATTACCTTTATTCCTTTTGACTATCAGACTCTATCTTCAGGAACAAGCCAAGGTAAAGTTGTATTTATTTTAAAAGCTATACAAAGTGTCAGTTCATTTAAAACAGTTGCCGATTCTCAATTAATCCCTTTGGCATAGCAGTTATACAAAAAATATATAGCATTTAATGCTGTTATGTAAATAAAACGATAAATGGCCTTGAGAAACTAATTCAGTGATAAATAGCCTTGAAAAACTAATTCAATGAAACTAGCTGGAAAAGAAAACACTGCCATTGGGCAGGGGACTTACTCTTCCAAATAATAGCTGGGTTCATATGAATAAATAAAAATTCATTAAATCAAGAAATTTTCTTAGATATAAGACAATTTCTTAAGTTTCATTTATTAAATGATTAAAGCAACAAATTTCTTAGTATTTTCCAGGAGTAGAGAAACTTTTTAGTTAACGAAAGAAGAAGTCATTTTAAAATAATTACAAACTAGACCCTAGGATGACACCATAATATAGCAGCTATGGATTTTAACAACACAATGAAAAACAAACAAATAAAACATAAACTTTTACTCACTTCCAACTCATCAAAATCTTTGACCATTTCATTCTCTCTTGAAGCATCTAGCAGACTTTCTTTTCTTGTCACTAACTTTCTCATGTCAAGGAAAAAAAAATATGCTCAAAACAGAATTAAATATAAAATAATCTCATAGTTTGTAGAAAACAGTTTTCACTGTGTTTGTTTTTTTAATGAATAGAGAAAAATAGCCATCAAATTAGAAATGTGTTAGTTTAGTACACACATTGTTCAAGATTTATATAGACACTGGCATTTAGTGAATAAGTATTTGAGAGCCTATCACTGCTATTGTATACTATTAAGGTTTTCATTAAAACATTATCTTAAGTTTACTTTGATGACAATCCCTAATCTTTGTTTAATGACATGGTAACATTAGTACATTAGTACATTTACATACTTTTTATTATTAACTATTTAAATACCTCACTTATTAAAAATTTGTTACCTTTTATGTTAAAAATTAATTGAAACTGACCTCTAGTTTCTCAAAATGCAATTAATCTGACATTTTTAGCCAGGTGTACGTCCAATTCAAACTAAAGGATACCACCACATTCTTCTTACTGTAGTACATGACCTCATCAATGACATCATCAGGCTGATACAATTCCCACAATGCATTGCATATCTCTATGGAGTCAGAAAGGTGCATTCTGGGTAGGTAAGCTTTTTTTGTAGATTCAGTTAGCAAAACATCTAGTCCTAGGTCAGTCTTCTGTAGTACCTTACAGCTAATGATCTGAAGTTAAAGAAGCATCAAACAATTAATGTTTTATTTAACCGACACAAACATTTTCCAGTAAGGATACAGATTTACCTAAATCAAGGTGTCTGTACAAATAACCCATATAATTTCTTACAGATTGAGCAGCAATGTGTAGATTCTCACCAGGACCTACACTATTTGACTTAGTCAGATCAATTTGTGCCCTGCAAGCTGACAAATTAAGCATTTGGCATCAATGGTTTGTTAATTACTGATCCATTGTAACAATCTGCATTACACGAATTAGGCTGACATTTATACTTTACAATCCAGGTCATAACTAAGCAGCACTAACATGTTTCATGTTTTTTTCTGGCACCAGCTGAAATACCTTACCTTTCCAATCTCAAAATCTTCTGGAGCATCAACCTTCTTCTTTCCAAAGCTCGGCTTTCCCTCCAACTATCAAAACAAATGCAATAAATCTGATATAACTGATTTATTTTATAGACAAATAAAATATGTTTAAACTATTTTTAACACACCCTTAAAGACAACACTACAAATATGCTGGAAATGATTTGTAAGTTTAAAGATTTAGGAGTTAAAATCATAAAATTGGAATACATCATTATGTTGATGTTTATTGAACAAAACAAGAATCATATCCATAAGGTATCATCATCTTTTGGTTTAAAAGCCCATGACATATCAAAAGGTGGTATCCGACAGTTTATATACCTATATACATGCAACAATATCTTACACCAGTTTAGGGGAAATTTGGAATACTTTCTGTACACATAAAAGTCTATGTTAAAATGATTTTAAACACTATCCCTATTGTTTGACAGTACAAATCAAGAAATATATCAGTTTAAATATCCATTATTTCTTAATGTGTAGATAAGCATGATGGAAAGTTCATCTAAAATTAAATACAGACGTCAGAGCTGATTACCTGGATGATCATACAAGATGTGCTTTTCTTAGTTTAAATACAGCTAACTATGCAGCATGGCTCAGAAAGGAAATGCATGTTGGTAATTGCAAATGGGGTGTTGTACTTAACTTTTCACATAGATTTGGGGCATCAAGTAACAGCATTTCGAGAGATTTTTTTTTATTTAGTTGGTTGTTATGGAAACAAATTTTGGATGAAAACTGTCAGATACCACCTTTAAGTGAATAGTAATAAAAGAATTAGTGAACATGCATTTTCAAATCCTTAAAAAACAAATAATATGACTTAAATCTGTTGTGCCCTCAAAAATACTAGATCCAAAACAAAACTAGGCACTAGAACAATAAAAAATAAGGGCCTAACCAACATTACTATTACTACTTCAACATCATAATTCTCTTGTCATTACAATCAACAAAATCAGTTGCAGTTGATTCAAAGCAGACCATTAATACCAAAGCTTGGATGATTATCACTGCACTTATTCCCAATTCAGAAAAAAAGTCAAGCTAAATAGCACACTAATTAATGTACACATAATCAGCCTACCTTGCATGTTAGTTTCAGCTTCTTATCAGCAGGGTTGACACTTAGAACACGACACTGAACAACTTGTCCAAGATAAAACACTTTCTCCATTACGTCTATTGCCTCCACACTGAGTTCTGAGCGTGGAACAAGTCCCTGCACATGATTAAAGAAGCTGACAAACACACCGAAGCTACAGATCCCTGTGATATATCCCTGTAGGTCCATGCCTCTCTCCAGGCTCTCGTAGTTGGTGGGAACAGGGAACCGGCTGGACACCAGTGACTTCTTGTGAGTCAGCAAGATTGAACCTTTTTTGTTACGATGCATCACCTGATTGAAAATATTTATTAATTATAAAATATACTGATCAAAGTGGCAGCCACTAAATTATACATGTAATGCTTAGAGCCAGGGACTTCTAGTTACAAAGTTTTAATGAAATCAGGTAGAAGCGGTTTTTGCAGTTAGACTAGATTGTTTTTTTGTTTGTTTTGAAACTTGAAATGAAAACTGGCTGCTAGAAAATGTCCCTAACTGCTCCCATTTCAGAAATATCTCTTATATCAATGTCTGAAGAATTCCTTAAAAGGGCAATAACTGTACTTCAGATAAATATGAAGTTTCATCAAGATTGGTACAAAGCCATTTATGTTTATTGGGTTTATCGTCCCACAAACAGTATTTCAGTTATCTGGAGATGGTGTCCACTTAAAGCAGATATAGTGCGGCCTACACTGTGTATAGCATGCCGTGAACACCTGGCATGATACCACACCCAGTCACATTATCCTGACACTGAGCCAACCAGTTGTGGAACTACCCTTATATTTGATTGAGCAAGGGAGCTTTTACACGACCATTTCTTATCGATTTTGGTATGTCGTGGTCCGGGATCGAGCCCAAGGCCTCTTGTACCTGGAGCCGATGCTCTACTGATTGCGCTACCAGGTCTGGTGGTGCAAGCTCTAGGAGTGACGTGAGGACAATATTGTGTCCCCAAACAGACAGATGGACCTGTATCCAGTGTTCGCTACCCGTACACTTTATTACTGGGGGTACAATTAAGATGACTTAAAACAACAACACACATAGCATGATTTACTCATTAACTCACCCTGCATTTGATCATCTGTCCCTCTTCAAATTTTTTCTCCGGATGTTGGAGGGTGATGTCGGACATATGTTGCTTTGGAATAAAACCTGTAATCCCTTTGCTGATCAGCACTGTTACACCCTTCTCTAAGAACTCCAATATCTTCACCTATGGACCAGAAATACAACCCTTTTGATAACCAGATATTGTGCAAATACTCTAACCTGCCTCCAGAGCTAAGCTGGCTGCAGACACTCTCCATATCAGTTGAATATACAATGTTCCTGGATATATCTGCTTTACACTCTACATTAAAAAGCTCTAACAATTAAAAAAATATTTAATTAGCAGGCCCAGTGCATTCATCTTTCTTCTTGTCAATTAGATTCCCCCCACACCACCCCCATCCCCCTATAGTTCCTTAAAAATCAATGCAAAATCAATTTAAAATATTGATAATATTTTGTATTGATGCATTTTTTGTGTAAATTGTGTAATTTCTGCTATATAACAAATTCAAAATATTTAGAGGGTTGGATATATTTGATTATATCTTATGGGATTTTTTTATAATAAAAAAGTAATGCATCAGATCTTATGAACAATCACCAGTCAACATGTTAATTTCCTTAGACTAATATTATTATTTTTTATCTGAAGGAAATATTTATGATATTAGCATTAATTTTATATGTGCAACTTGTGTGTTTTACTTAAAAAGACAAAAACACACACATATGACCTTCTTACTGTTACATATCTTTAGAGTTAAAGGGTGTTGTTTGACAGTTTCACTCAACATTATGTTCAGTTTACTATGTCATTACTTTCAGAGAAAACTCTTCTAATGCAATGCAGACATCGTCATAGATATAGGGAAACATCGACAGAAATGGCCACTAATTAAAGAATTTCTTATGATTAAAAATAACAAACAGGGTATGTCAATGTTTTTGTTTCTGTTTTGCAGCGACCAATTGTGATCATTACAGACATGTCCAGCTATTTTGGTGGAGGAAAAACCCAGACAGATGTATGAGTAGAAGTACTAGCACAGCGCAGGTCCGCTAGAAGACCTTCTCACTTAAACCCACATGGTGGGAGGCTAGGCAGTCAGAGAAGTAACAAATCTGTGACCACTACCACTACGTCACGGGCACTTCATTGCCAGATATCTTAAGAAATGAACTGTAGCAACACGGATCATCAAAAAGATTTTGATGAAAATGTTACCAATATTAATCATAACTATAATCTGTAAATGATAAATTAACTATGAAATTTGTAGAATATTGATAGCACGTTGCATGGGTACTTGTTAATAGAACGTTTATTGTTAATGGCATCCCTACATATATAAAGAAAATTTCTGTTCATGTTAAACTAGTTAGACGGTAGAGAAAAGATTATATTGCCAAAAAATCATTGAAAAACTAATTTTTCTAAGTATATGCATCATAAAACTGCTCAGGTTGTGGAACAAACAATATCAGGTATTTTATAGACAGTTTCTTTGTTTTATCCATCTTGAATTTTATCAAATGTTGCTTATTTAGTTGACGGTCCTATGAGGAGTAAATTTTAAAAATACCTTTATTATATCACCAGGATTAATATCTGAAGGCCTCATATACTTCCTGTCTAGAACCTCTCTGAAACAGTTCACAATTTAAAACCAATAAACAAACTACATATATAAACATGTATAAACAAATAAAGCAAGTGAAAAAATATTTAGGAAATAAAGGTAGCAGATGTGTTTTTTTTAAGTTTAACTGTTTTAACAATTTTTAAGTAAAATAATTCTATACAATAATTTATAAAATACAGACCCTTATTTGTTACACATTATATTTTTAGTTTCATTTTCTCTCCCATATAAAATGATACAATGATTCATGATTTTTTAAAATAAAATACTGCAGAAAAATGAGGCCATAAGTTTGAATTTGTTGTTTTTTACAATGTTTACAAACATTAAGACAACCATACTAATATAATCAGGGTCTTAGCCTCGAGCACCTGGCTGGCTATATATTTATAATTGTTACATGTAACGATATGTTCGACAGAGCGTTATAACCATGGAGTTAACATATATTTCTAATTGTTACATGTAACGATATGTTCGACCATTATAACCATGAAGTTAACACTGGTACTTACTTCTGAAGAGAGACCACAACATAACCTTCCATCTGACCATATCCAACAACTCGGCATCTAAAAAAATAAAAAAAAGAACCTTTATGCAAAAAAAAAAGAATCTACCATTGCCTGGGAGTGAAGATATGGACAAGCACACCCAATGGGGAATTTTCTTTAATAGAAAAGCCATTAGAAAGGCCATGGAAATTAACTGAAAATAAACAAAGCATTTCTTGCCAGAACATTACTAGAGACAATAGTACTATCTTTATGCATCCACGGGTAAAAATATACGTAAAAAATCAATATTACATTTTACTAAAGTAAAGAAGCAAAGTAATAATATTCTTATGTGGACATCTGTTCTTAAAATTTTCATCACTTGCTACTTCAAAACCAACAGGGGGTCATATAATCTTCATGCCCAATGCCCTTACTAAGTTTAAAATGTGACTAAAGGCAATCTCTATAAATCATTCTAACACTATCAACAAGTATAACCTCTTAAAGACACAGAAGCATTCTGTCGTGATAAAATAAACAATATATCACGACATAAATCCAGACTATTTTACTGCAACATAATAGCTGGTCCATTTCTTCCCCTACCTGTTGTGATACATTGTTCTTTTCATTCACATCTTCACTCGAAACATTACCCTATCTAGGAAGTTACAATATTGCTATTTAGTTAAACTTGATGTTACTAATATCATAAGTATTAAACTGTGATAAAAAATAAATAAAATATGCAATTTTGACAGTTGTTGATATTCTTTAAGAAATAAAATTACCAGCAAGTATACGGGGGGTGAAAAAATTCAAGCTAAAAAGAGGAAACAACATTGCATAGATTGTAGTGCACATTTGTGTCCCTTTCAAGTCAAAATATCTTGTAGAACGTGTTAAAATGGAAATAGATTTTCAGTTAATATATATTGGCCATTAACCCATGAAAACTTAAAAGCGTATTTCCTAATTAGGAGACCATATTTGCATTAAAGTTCACTAAGACCTTCAGTTCATAATTGGTCTTCTCTGACACACTGATTTTGAAGTTAATAGTGGTCATCTATTTGCCATGACTATCACCCTACCAAGTTTAAGGATTGTAGGCTTTTGTATTTTTTATCGGGAACAAAAATTATAATAACGTTATAGTGACCTTGACCTTTGCAACAGTCCTATTGATATCTGGGTAGATGCAGTGGTGCACAGCAAGGTCAGATGGAAGACCTTAGCACCCTACTGGGACTAAAATCTATGAGTCAAAAAGCTTAATTTAATTTTAAGAAATATTATATGAATATAAAGTATTTGTCTAACCTGTGTTTAGAACCCTTCTTAAAGTCCTTGGAAAAGTTTTTCACATTGTCCAGTTGACTGACCTGCATGAAAAACAGAACAAAAAAAACAACAAATGTATATAATTTCATTTATTTCAGCATGGGATTACATGTATAGTACATTTTACAAATTGCTTACAGAAATGTATATTTTTACCTAACTTAAAACCAATTATTACTATTTTATTAATTTTTTTTATCAACAAATTGTTGTTGCATGCTTTTTAATTGTGGGTTTTACCTGAATATTTAATATCTGACAATTATATATGTATTAACCTATCCTTGAATAATTTGGGCTTTTCAGGTAACAAAATTAAGACCAGAATTTAGATCTAGATTACGATTGGAGTATGTATGAATAGATAATTCTCAAGGTGTTGGTATTTAAAAATCAACATACCCCAGCAAAAGCAGTCATATCCTGGGGTAGCTTGAAGAAGACTCCTTCTTCGGAGTTAAATCTTGTCACTACAGCTTCCTCGATTAGGTCGCCATAGCTTAGAGCAGCAAACATTTCTTCTGGCACACCTGCGTACCTCACCACGTGTGGCTGCAGGGTCAGACTTATGGCCTTGGTGAGGGGGTGAACCGATAGCACACAGCCAGTCACCTGAATAGGGAACACAGGCTCAACAGAACATAACATCTCAAGTCCAAAATGAGAGAAATCAGATGAAAGTCCAAGAGACAATGAACTGTCACAATTTTTCCTAAATGTATACTAGCCTGCAAAATCATATTTTCAAGTCACTGACTGCAATTTTTTTGTTCCGCCAATGTCTAACTTTTGGCAAAAAAGATTTTTAGTAGAAACAAAAACAGATACTAGTCGTAACCTTTACCCAAAACAGAAATCTATAATATACAACAAACAGCAATAGATACCAAAAGCTAGTCTCCTTTTGCTGGATTTTATGTTAAAAAAAAATAGTGTTAATGATAAGAGATGCCTACACCAAGTTTCTAGGGCAACTGATCACCATGGCAACAGTGTACCTATCATGTCTCCGTACGGGAACTGATTAATCATTACTATTATATTATTCATTAATCACAACACAGTGCATTAGCCTTTTCACTGCCAGACACTACATTTCCAATATGTACCCATCTTGCCAGAATCTTTACTATCCAAGCTTTCGAGTATATCACCCAATGAATCATTATGTAACATACGAAGAACGTCTTCTGTCAAGTGTATTGTAGGTTTTCTGGACAAATTTTATATTGTTTTTACCGCTTCTATCACTCGCGACATCGCCATTTTGGAGAAATAAAAAATTGTGCATGGAAAATACCACTTCTATCACTCGCGACATCCGCCATTTTGGAGAAAACAAAAATTGCGCATGGAAAATACCACTAGCCTTGCGTCGAAATCTGCACAACAAAATATCCTTAGTCAAAAATATATAAAATGTGTGACATCAACCTATTTCTGGATTATTAATCATATTGGGAAATTCCCAAAATGGAAATGACCCATCTTAAGATCAGTATATATAACATTTTGTGTGGACAGTTTAATCTATCTTGATGGGAGTAAAAGGGTTAATCAGGATAAGTTCATTTGACCTTGATTTAGCCCTTTTGAACGATACAACTAGATTTTTTTATGAAATATTTAATGTATGTTGAGTTAAATCTGACAAAATGTTTATTATGTACACAGAAAAAAAGATATATCACCCAGCTTATTTTTTATTTCTGTTATTTTATGCTTTGTATTGTACTTAATGCCATGGTTGCTAAGGTAGTTTCTCAATTCAAGTTCTAACAGCCCTGATGCTATGGACATGCAATATAGCAACTGAGTTCCTACCACATCTCCTTGTGAGTATTGTTTGGGACTGGAAGGCAGGGCAGATGTGTGGATAACGGCCCTCAGACCACCAAACCTCAGCTGTAGTCCAGTCTGCACCACCTGATCATAAAATACATATGCTTTTAAATTGTTGCTGTTGTTATTATTTTTTTAAAATATAAAACAAACAACATTTTCCTTTTTAAAGCAGTCATCAAAATCTTTTAAGACAAAATGTTAATCATCAGACTAAAACACATTTTATATTAATAAAATATGCTTGAATGCAGGCTACATGCTAAGCCACATGAAAGGGTTTACATGTATATCATGTTCTTGAATGTCATTATTGTTAAGTAAATTCCTAAATGCAGAAGGAATTTTCTAATGCAAAATACTTTTTTACAGTCTTCAACGGCTTGATTAAAACGGTAAGTATTTTTTGTAAGAAAAAATATGTCCTATGAGTACTTCCTTAACAAAAGGTGTTTTCTTACCTGGTCAACAAATGCCTTAACCTTCATTCCAGCAATGACAGAGTTAAATGGGAAATTCTTTGTCTTGTTGGTTATCTGTGTAAATAAGAATGGCAACTAACATGAAAACAATAAATAATATACACAGATCATACAGAAGCTGTTGAAAAGTTAAAGTGACAATCTATCATGAAAGATTTCTTTAATTTTGTTGGTTATCTAAATGTAACAGCATGACAGAATAATTGATACTAAACATGAAATATTTAATCTCTCAAAGAAAAATCCATTTTGAGAAACACTAGCTTTGTTTGCTATCTTTGTGTTCAAACATGACAAAATCATTGAAAATCAACAGGAAATATGTTTCAAAATTATATATATACATAAGTGATTGTAAATTGATTTTGACAGATATATAATTTTGATGGAATTGGTTTTGCAAGTTATCTGGGTGTACACACACAAGAATTCATAAGAACATTGGAACAGAAGAAAACAGGAATTAACATATGCCCCTTAAGATGCCATGACAACTATAACCTCAATGGATGCACTTATAAATGTTATGTGTATGTTCGTAAGATGGTGACGTAAGATTTAAGTATTGTAAATGATATGGATGTTATGGACTGATACAAGGATGAACAACGTAAATGCTATATGCTGCCCTTATAGAAATGAAAGGTGAACTTTATTTCAATGTATTGCTAGTAAGTAAGATTACTAAGGTATAAGAGGGTATTTTAACTTAGCTAATGTATAAGGATACATTTTTCATTTAATAAATACTTTTGAATGCTTTCAAAATGCAGTGTGATATTATTTGCTTTTTCCCCACAAACTGCCACAAAATAGTTGTGCTTTATTGTTATGTAGCTGGCTAAGATATAGTTGTGTTTTATTGTTGGCTGGCTAAGATATAGTTGTGTTTTATTGTTGGCTGGCTAAGATATAGTTGTGTTTTATTGTTGGCTGGCTAAGATATAGTTGTGTTTTATTGTTGGCTGGCGAAGATATAGTTGTGTTTTATTGTTGGCTGGCTAAGATATAGTTGTGTTTTATTGTTGGCTGGCTAAGATATAGTTGTATTTTATTGTTGGCTGGCTAAGATATAGTTGTGTTTTATTGTTGGCTGGCTAAGATATAGTTGTGTTTTATCGTAAGCTAGCTAAGTTTTATATTAATAAATACCCCTCTTAGTATTCACAATTTATCCAATAAAAATGAATTTAGTAAAGATAAACATATGATAGGCACATTCACGCAAACTATATTATCTTCATTGCTTGTCACTGACATCTCCCACAACATACCTGTGGTTTATTCAGCTGACTAGGATCTATAGTGACGGATACAGCCCTGACAGTCTCCTCCTCCTCCTCTTCATCCTCACCTCCTCCTCCTCCTTTAATCTCCACCTTACATCTACACAGCTGACCCACCATTAGAGGACTTCCTGCAAACAAGATAGCAGGTGTTTCTGTTTTGGTGTGTTTTACATGATAAGTCGCCTTGACACATGTGTAATTCCAACCACTTCTCTATCTAATTAATATATATATTTAATTATTTTAATCAATATTTTGTTTATTACATCCCACCAATTAATATTTTGTTTATTACATCCCACCAATTAATGTTTTGTTTATTATATATCCCACCAATTAATGTTTTGTTTATTATATATCCCACCAATTAATGTTTTGTTTATTATATATCCCACCAATTAATATTTTGTTTATTACATCCCACCAATTAATGTTTTGTTTATTACATCCCACCAATTAATGTTTTGTTTATTACATCCCACCAATTATTGTTTTGTTTATTACATCCCACCAATTATTGTTTTGTTTATTACATCCCACCTATTAATGTTTTGTTTATAACATCCCACCAATTATTGTTTTGTTTATTACATCCCACCAATTAATGTTTTGTTTACTACATCCCACCAATTAATGTTTTGTTTATTACATCCCACCAATTATTGTTTTGTTTATTACATCCCACCAATTATTGTTTTGTTTATTACATCCCACCAATTATTGTTTTGTTTATTACATCCCACCAATTATTGTTTTGTTTATTACATCCCACCTATTAATGTTTTGTTTATTACATCCCACCAATTATTGTTTTGTTTATTACATCCCACCAATTATTGTTTTGTTTATTACATCCCACCAATTAATATTTTGTTTATTACATCCAACCAACACAATAAGAGTCCTTATAGGGACCTAAGGCCGGTACTGGCTGCAAATGATCCCTGACAAATGTCTGAAGGACCAACAATTGGCTGGAAAACTTCCCCACATGAGTTTTTTCATCCTAACTGGACTTGAACTCAGTCAGTCAAGGCGCTGAAGGAGTTAGGAAATCTAACTACTCAACTATGGACACCATTACCTACCCTTGTTGATGGTCTGTATGAAGTTTTCAGCCTGTTTGCTTGGCAAGAAGGCGTGAACCCCAGGCACCCCCAAGTCTAGTGTATATCCATGGTCCTCACAGCTGCTTACACTGCCATACAGAACCTGCCAATCAGTTCATATGGTTAATGAAGAATCAGATCGAAAGGTGTAAAACTTTTATTTGGCTTGGACATAAAATTTAAAAATATCCAAGTGGTTAGGTATGAAATGTACAATTTAGCATTAAATACAAAATTTGAATATAAAGTCAACTTAAATTTTCTAAGTATTCAGTTGAGAGATGAAAAATTAATTGACTGAAGAACTGAAGATAAATTACAAGTAAGCTTCGAACATAAGTGTATTCAACAGTCTAGAGTGGACAAACAAATTAAAAAATTAAGCTTTAAATATACTAAATTGTATGAATGGGCCATTAGAGAATTTATCAATTAAGCTTTGAATATACTCAACTGTCTAGGGTGGTCAGATAAGAAATTAACAATAAATCTTAGAAACACTCTAATATCTGGAGAGATCAGATAAGACATTAACAATTAATCTTTGAATACTCTCAAATGTCTGTGGTGGTCAGATAAGAAATTAACAATAAATCTTTAAACATACTATATCCAAATGTCTGGAGTGGTCAAGTGAATTAAGAATTAAGCTTTAAAAAAAATCAGCATTTGACATAACCTTTAATGTTCTAAGTAAATGATGAGAAATAAATATCCTGTTATGATTTCCAGACTCTTTTTAAAGCTGCTTTTTTATGTTGTGTTTTATTTGGTGATGGAACTTTTTACAGCCAATAATTGACACTTCTTCAAGACTGCTGATTTTATTGTTTTCAGGGCTTTTTCAGGGGGTTTTGGGAAAAAGGCCCCAGCCCAAATTGGGAATTTTTGACGCGGTAAATAGTCAAATTTGGGAAAAAATTATCGACAAATCAAACCAATTGGGAAATTTCAACAGAAAAATATACATTTATTTTTCAGCATTAAATCTTAATCTGCCTTGCTTTTGTGTCCCTGAAAGTGTTACAGAGCTTTTCCAGAGTTTGTTCAGAAAGCTCTTCAAGGCCTTCAATGCAGATTCTTATTAAATTGGAGAGTTTTTCCTGACCAAGGGAGCTTCTCAAAGAAGTGCATAGTAGGTTCATGTTGCTGAACCCACTCTCCACAGCTTCTGTGCTGGATGGTATTATGCCAATTTATGGTCATCATCTGCAGAAGTTGGTAGATTCTAGATCGCGTAGTATTTACTACTGTACGACATTTTTCGTCAATATATTTCGCGGGTCAGTATAAAAGCCGGAACTGCATGTACCGTTTTTGGTTCATAACTCCTTTCAGTTTTATACGCAGTCAAACATTTATGGCGAAAATACTTTTGTTTATGAAATAAAAAATGATTCCTGTAAATTTTCAAACCATAAATTGATTACAATGTTATCTGGAATGGCTCCGTGATGCATCTTCAACTTGCGTTACGGTATACGGCTGGGTAATAGTCTATGTTTTCACCGGTTACATTCATAAATAAATTCACGGGAAAGTAGTTTTCACAGATCACCGATCAAATGTAAACAAACGATTCGCTTAATTGGAAAAGTCTCTTGATTTTATGGTTTCTTGGGTAATTTATTTTTTAAAGGTAAAAGGCATTTCGGTTCAAATGGGAATTAATTTATGAGATTGGGATTTTTTTTCTTGAAATTGGGAAAAATGGTCGCTATTTGGTATTGGGAACGGGGCCGAATATCGGCCCTGTGAGACATGCTGAAAAAGCCCTGGTTTTGTTTAATATGACTTAGGTAACTGATTAAAGCCATAGCTTAACAATACTTCAAAACAATTTGTCACTTTATAAAGAAGATTTTTTTTACTGATTTGTTGAATTTAACTCTGAAAATGTTCAAAAGAGATTTTTTCCCTCTCTTTAACTAAATAAAAAAAAACAGATTTCTGCTATAAAAAAACATGTGATACTTAAAATAAAAGCCAAGGGGAACACAAACCATGTTATTTTGTAGTCCTCTAGAAGAAACCTCTGAATTCACATCATGTGGTGCCACTGAAAGATTAATCTTCTCCTTCTTCCCTGTCTTGCCCTCAGACTTCCCCATCACTTTACATGGCACCATCATACCAACCTTAAACAGCTGTGATAGAGAGGCCACACCCTGCAAGTACATCAGCGATGTCAGAATCGAAATCAAATTCATCTTCACTGTCATCATTAACACCAAAATTAGAATAATCATCAACATTATCATAATAGCTATCACATACAGAATCAGATTCACTTACAGCATCATAACCATCACCACCATTAGCATCAACAACATCATCATCACCACCTTTATCATTTCTACCATCATTTACACCACATTTTCACCATCATCATAATCATCATCATAATCATCATCAACATCATCATCAACAACAGAAAAAACATCCACATCACCATCATAGTCTCAGATAATACAAATTGCCATCCCCATCAAAGTCTCCGACAATATAACTTAATTACACATCCTTTCGGTCTGAAAAACTTACAAATAGGCTTACTTTTGAAAGTGAAAAAGTAATCCAAGTTTTAGGTGAGTACCTTTGGTAGTTTGTGAGAAAAGGACCTGAACAAAGAGCTTAATCAATGCTAAAGAGAGGGTAATAAAAGTAGTGCCACTTTCTTTCTACAAAAGTGAAACTTAAAACACAGTCTTACTTCTGAATCTTCCTCTTCTTCATGATTGTCTTGTACTTCTGCCAGAGTCTCCAACTTTTGTGTATATGCCCTGGATATATTTGTGATAGGAACCTTCCCTTTCAAACCATTTGGCAAAGCAATCTGTACCGAATAGTTCTGAACAGAGCTAACATAGCCCAACACTGTCATTCCTGTATACAGGTGCTATAAAAAAACGTTTAAGAAACATTTATCCTGATGATGATAAGTTTTCTTTTTTTTTAAGATGGTCTTTCTTTGAAGAAACTCTTGTTGATTTCAGCTCAACATAGTCCAAGAATTACAGTTTATTTAAGCTTGTTTAGCATATGTAACAGCGGCAGCATACAGCACCTTACTATTTTGGGTTGAAATCCAGATCAGAATATAGAAATTATGTTACCAGGTATTATGCTGGTCAAAATATTCAGTGAGTCATCACATTGTTAAATACATGTTATACTGATTCTAAAAATAATTAAATGCTAATTACAATCTAAAGAAGAGAATGGTTTAAATAGTCTACTTAAGCAAAACAAAAATGTAATTTTGAGTTGATGGTAGGGCAAGTGCCAAATATGAGTTTTTCTTTTAAGACAACCCTCTTGAGGGTTCTACATTAAGTTTTTTACCATTATTAAGGATAATTGAGATTGCTAGCATTTATAAAATTTATCGCTTAACATGTATCTTTCATAAATGATTTGTTCTTAACTGTTATTTTTCTAGGCATTTCACTGCAATAAAAATAGATACCTTTTGTCTTAATGGTTCTGGCTTCAGTGAGGTCATAATGGTAACTGGGACACTGTCATCTTTTGATTTCTGTTTCAACTTACTAGCTGCAAGTTCTTTCTTCTTTTCTTTCCTACTCTTTTTCTTTTCCTTTTGAATAGTTGGGTCATGATCCTTAAGAAAAAAATACATGGAGATTGCAAGGTACCATATTTCTGTAAAAAATAACTTTGAAGAACAAGTAGAGGGTTTATGTGAACAGGTACATTCAATAAGCCATATTTTATCAAAGCCTTCACATCAGAAGTTACATTGGCACAATGTTTTACTATGCAAGAAAGGTGCATATAAGCAGTTGATACTAGTTAAAACATTTATCTAAAGGGAATATGAATTGGAAATATAATTTATGTTTGTTTTTTAAACCAACAAGCATTTCAAAGAGTAATAGTCTAGTAATAGTAAATAATTATTGGTAATTTTATTTGGCATTCTGACATCAATCCATCCATTTTTCACAAATTAAAAAATCCAGAGAAATTTCTTGACTCACAAATTTCTTACAATTAAAACAATTCTTTAACTCAATATTCTCTGTCATAGCTTTAACACTTCACTTTTTCTTCCATGCCCAGTAAACAGAATTGCTGGAGTATTATTATTAGAACAAAAAATCATGGTAAACAGGTTTCAAAGTGACTGATGAAAGTTGGTCAGTAGTGAAAGAAGAATTACACAACACCCATTTTGTGTCATACTTACTTTAAACAAATCTTCCTCTTCTCTTTGTTCCAAGGATTTGTGGCCTTTTGAACTTTTTTCTTTTTTCTCTGACCCACCTCTTGGAAAATCTTCCTCCATTTTGTAGAAATTTTACTTTCTGAAACAAAAACACAAAAGAAAAACACATAAATATGTAATTCACTAAATGGTAATCTAAATTTGATAAAAATGTTACATAGCTGAGAGAAATATCGTTCAGACAACTTTTTGAGCTAGAAAGAATGCATGTGTTTCATAGAAGTCTTACAGCTATAAGATCATACTGTTTACAAATTTCAACTGCAACTGAAACCTGAGTTTTTAGTGTTTCCCTTTCAGAGTTTGAGGAAACAAGATGATAAAGCCCTTTCTAAACATTTCATAAATACATATGGTTGATATGTTACAACATATTTCAATGCCAATGTTTTGCTTTATGCCAAATAATTATGTTCTACTGGCTATCTACTCCTCTGTTAAAACGATGCCATTTTAAAATAAGCCTCAAGCTTAGTGTCGCCGATTGGGTGATCACATTTAGCAACTGCATTTCTTCTTTGGAAAGCAGATTTTTATAGGAATGGGAAAGACACGTGTCAAAAGGGGCAAAATCATGCAAAAAATAGAAAATGGGGGAAGTTCAGTATGTAATATATTTATATTACTTTAACTTTCATTGACAAGTCTTGAAGACGTCATTTAGGGTTAGAGTAAGCCAAACGAGGCAGCCAAACGAGGCATAAGCCAAACGAGGCATGACTCTTTGATTCCTGCAGCTGTTTCCAGCATCTGGATAACAGAGGCATGGCACTTAACATTGGCGTATTTTTTCAGCTGATGCCTTTCACTCATTTAAATTTGAGACAGGCTGGGGTTCACCAATCACTCATTCACTGGCATGCCGAGAAAATTTGAGACATACTATTACTCAGGTTTCATGTAAAACAAACGACTGTAGCTAACATAGGCATTGTTTGTCATCTTTACTTATTATTTAAACATTTTACCAATCGTAGGCCAACTTTCTTATTCAAAGACTGAGAGAAATTCAAGCAAAACAATTTATCACGTTTCCTGGCATGGGCGCAGCCATGTTATCGGTGGTTTATAAAAACTACACAGTCGTGACTATCAATAGACCACGTTGGTGCTCATTTGAGCTTTACCAACACTTTCTTCGGAAAGTTACCTATGTGGACTTGTACTTTAATTTATTGCCGATTTGTTTCTGACTGCATTTTATACCCAACCTTTTTTCCATTGATTTAAACGTGTTTTCGTGTTAACTTGATCCCCTTCTTACTAAAGCCACATTATATAGGCTTTCAATTCAACGCCACGACATCTTCACGATGTTCTGACTATAGACAATCCTTTCTTTTCTCAAATGATCCATCTGATTTAACCTCCAAAACTTACGCTTTAAATAATAATAACAGCCATTTAAATGCCGGATTTCTAGACATTGAGATTTTCAATGACAACGTCTCTGCTAAAATCTACGACAAAAGAGACGATTTTAACTTCATTATCCATACCTTGACGGTGATTTGCCTCGTGCTACCTCCTATGGTCGGCCTATTTATACATATCCAATTTAAAGGTTTGCACAAGTACTAAAGAAGCAAATTTCTATGATAAACCGGTCTATTACTTCGATTTCTCAAATTAAGGAGGGCGTTTTTTAAATTCTTTCACCGCAATGATTTTATTGCTTCAAAAGAAAACAGCAGTATGAAAACACGTATGCAGCAAGGCGTAAGCCATCCTGCATTTTATGGAAATGTTTTATACTAGTTAAAGAAACTCAAGGGTCTCAACTTTTCTGACCTCTTTACAAAACTTATCAGAAAGTTTATTGCCGCTGTACTGCATTGCTTGCAACTGAGCCTTTTACAGTCAAGAACTTGCATTGCTTTTATATTACACGATGCCACGCTGAGACCATATGAACAAAGTGACTTAAAGCCGTAATTGGACAGTCACTGTTGGATTTCAATCTCTCTCTATTCGTGCCCAACTTGATCTCTCTTCGTGCCCTTTATGTGAAATTGTAATTGTAGTAGGTATAACAAAAGGATTTGTCTGTACCATTATTGAAAATATATATCTCATTACATATTAACTCTTTACAATACTACATTATTTTGGGTTGGGTGGGTGTCTAAAATTCTATGAATTCTGTCGTGTGTGTTGTGTTGTTTGTTTTTTGTTGTTGTTGTGTGTTTTTTTTTCTGTTTTTTTTTTGTTGTTGTTGTTGTTTTTGTTAAATTAAAGTTCTTATTATACAACATCGGTTGGGCTGTTTTATTTCAAAAAGCTGTCTCATTTTGAACTTATAGGTTGCCGAGGCTTTTATACAATATCTATTGTACATATTGTACATATGTTGGTAGTTAAAGTTAATTGAATAACAAGTTATTTTGTCTGTATATTAGTTCATTCTATCGGGTTCAACTCCCGACGGAGGTGCTTACTGTTAGTTGCCTCACTCGGACGAGATATTTTTACGTACACTGTTTGATGGGAAAACCTTCAGGAAGTGCGAGGTAGATTAGGTTTAAATATATGTGGCAATTCTTATAGGACCTTTTCTTATTTACCTATTACTTTTAGCTAATATTCATCTTGTAAAAGTTGAATTATCATTTTTGTAATTTCATATCCTAAACCAATAGTCTTTTTAGCTTCATGGTTGGTATAATCAAAAATAGATAATAAATTCCACATCAGTGAAAATCCCTTATCTTGGCAGCCATCTTTGATAGTAACTTCAAGGGATTTTCATATGAATTTGTTCTGTCTGCCTTTCCTGCCAGCGGAGCATATAGAGGCCACTGTGCAGGCGCTGGAGGACCGCTGACAACGTCCAGCCAGTGTTCCATTATATCAACAGGACCTAGATCAACTCCAGTATGTGGCCCGTGGAGGCATGGTCTGTGTAAGGGCAGTCGGTCCGCACCAACAACGATGTAGAAGGTATTATTATTATTATGTTGTTATTATTATGTTATAGAAGATGAAAGTACATTTGATCATTATAGTATCTTACCAAAAATCTAAATAATTTTAAAGCTTTCAGGCTGGCATCGTCGACTAAACATCCGTGCCGGAGCAGGACCACCCTTCTACACATTGCTGACCCTGCTCCACAACGAGGCCAAAGACATTTCAGCACAGCGACAGTTGGTCTGTGAAATGGCCCTGCGGAGTCTGCAGCGCAAAGAGTGTAGACGGATGCAGGGTCAGAACTTTGCCACATGGGAAAGGTTAGTATAAAACTATATAGCAGCTGTATTATACTAAAAATATTTAAGTGATACAATCAGTGAATCATTTAATAATTATGTGGCTATTATCAATTTCAGTTACAGGACAAATGGCTTGTCAGCGACCGGCCTACTGAAGAAGGTGTCCTAAATGAGATTTAAGCAATCAGCAAGTCTCACTTAAGTGAGAAGAACTGCTCACTTATTACCATTTTAAAGCTGTTAATAATATGATATTTGAATTCTTATTTTTGAATAAACGTTCCTTATGCATATGTGTATGTTTTTTCTTATAAAAATACATGATATAACAACAACAATAACTACTACTACTACACTAACACCAACTGATGATGATGATAATGAATCGTGATAATAATAATAATAATAATATATTAATAATGTTAACAATAATAAAAATAAATAAATAATAGTATAAGTAGTGACGCAAACGTAATAAAAATAACCAACCCAATGATTATCGTACTTTTTCCTACGACAACAACAACACAAAATAATAACGCAAATAACAAAATAATAACGCTAATGTTAACAAAAACATGCTAACAAAAGTTAGTTTATAAATATGTGTCCGGTTTGACTGATTTCCCAGGGCATTGTGGCCGGATTGACTTTTTTGTGGCCGGATAGACTTGTGGCCGGATTTGTTTGTGGCCGGATTGACTGTAACCCTTCGTTACTGTGGTATAATGTCAATCTCCCATGCAGAGTTGTCGTTCGTTCCTCTCTCAGACATGAATGTATGTGCCGATGGTAGAGAGTGGTATAATGGCAGCATCGATGCTTAAACGTTTTCAGGGGTCAATGGCAGGAGCTGTAATCGGAGACTGCATAGGGGCTGTGTTTGAGGGAAAATGGGGTGTTTTGGTCGGAGTTGAACCAGTCTTGGATCTTGTCTGCAAAATCGATGCCGGTAAATATGTTGGTAGTTCGGACGAACTAACCACAGCGCTTTTTGGGATGATATGTTTTATTTATATACAACCATTCTTACTCTCTTTTTTTCTGAATGTTGTTAACAAAATGTAATTGATTGATTGTTGTTATTTTTTTTAATCTCATTGATATGCATCATGTTACATAATTAATAAATCTAAATCGGACCTGGAAAAATAACAAATATCTACTTTCACTTTTCCGAAAAATAATATTATAGACCATTACCTATCAATTGAAATAACCATTATATTTGTGTCAACAAATATAATATCAGGGATTTGTATCTGAAAATGGGGCCGGGGCCTGGGGACTTCGAGAACTGGCAATTTTTGCATCATTTTATTAAAAAGGGGGAAATAATTGCATGTTTGCTATCGTAAATCTTGTATGTTTATTTCAAGGCAATCTCCCTATTTTTCCTGTTCTTGAACTCATCTACTACAGTATCATAGTCCACTTCACTCAAGCTACCACTGTAGTCACTAATCTGTATCGATACCTCTAATTTCAGATATTGACTTTTATCGGAGGGTCATTTTCATCTTTTTTAAGAGAAACAATGGGCATATTTTTGGAGGGGAAGGGGCCTTTAAATGAACCCATCTAAATAAGGTCAAATCCCTGAAGATTATACTTAATAGATAAAATAGGACCGTGAATATCAAAACTACCACCTTGACCATTACAGAAACCCGTCAATACAACTCTATAAGTGGTATGCTTCTAGCATTTTGATCTTGTCATCCACGTAGAAAAGTTATTTACAAGTGAAATCAATTCAGTGTATAAAAATATGAGTAATAAGTTTGATTTTGTGAGATAAGTTATTATTCCCATCATACCTTTTATTTATTTCTATCTGAACAAAAAAAGCATGGCCATACATGTATGTAATTGTCAGCCATATTTTTTCTTTTGCCTGTAATGTTGAGATACAAGATATTTTTTTTCTTGCTAAGTTAGAGCATGGGCATGATTATAAATATAGGTGTGTACATAACGATAAACATAAGATTGTACATAACATTAAACATATGCTATGTGTCACTTCTTGTCGGTATAGTCAGCAAAGAAAATAAATGGTCACTGGATTAGGGAAGTCTGGGGTGTTTTGGTCACAACTACTGCAATTTTTGCTGATCATCATTGTTTTCTTCAGCCTTTAAAGATGAGAAATCTGCGAAGAGGTTAGAAGGTCATTGGACCTTCACAGATGACACAGCCATGGCTCGAAGTGTGGCCAAGTCTCTAATTGAACACAATGGGCTCAGTGAGAGGAGTTTGGCACAAAGGTAAGCTCGTGACCTACTACTGGTCAGTCACAGTAAAAGCTTAGCAAGAATCTACAGATAAGAAATAGTATGATTTTGTGCAGTTATATATCCCATATTCCTTAACCTAATCCTAAAGTCTTTCTATTCATAAATAGCAACATAAGGGGATTGATCAAATCATTACAAGAAATAAACAGTTTTGGGAATAATTATGACATTGGCATGAAAATTTCTTTAAACATCAGTTTGGTTTGATCTTATATTGTCTTGTTAAATTCCCTCTTCTCTTTTAAAGTTTTAAAGAAAGTTATGTTTGATAAGACTTTTATGTCATTTAAATGAATAATTTAATAGCTTTGGGGAAAAAAGCAGCAAAGACACCTCCTTTGACATACTTCACATAAATGAACTTTTCCAGATTTGCAGATGAATACCATAAAGAGAGCGGGAGAGGATATGGTGGGTCCGTGGTTACAGTCTTCAAGACCCTGGCTGAAACAAACTGTTCAGGTATAATTTAACTATATAACTATAGTTATAATGATGGTTAGATTCTTCAACATTTATTTGTATGATAGAGATAAATCAACTAAATCAACCTGTTTATCTTCTCCTAATTGATTTGAAAAAATCAATTTCTGAAACTTCTAAATACACTTATTATTGAAAACACACAGAAGTATTTTGAAGTTGGGGTTCTAGCCCATGCTTATAAAGTAATTAAATTTACTACAGAAAAATGTTGGTAGGCTTATTTACATTCAGGAACATTATAGGTAAAACAAATTTAAAAATAATAAGGTCTTAGTGCACACTAAAAATTAAACATTGAATCAATAATTTTAAACCAATTTACAGATCCATTTGGTCCAGCAAAGAACCAGTTTGATGGACAGGGTTCCTTTGGCAATGGAGGGGCTATGAGAATTGGACCTGCTGCTCTGTTTGCTCACAGAAAAAACTACAACTTTGATCAGTTAATGGTAATTCAGTTCACACACAAAAAAAAACACAACTTTGATAAGTGAAAGGTTAGTTAGTTCACCAAAAAAGAGCTACTTACAACTGTCACCAGTGAAAGTTTAGTACACAAAACAGACTGCAACTTTGACCATTGAAGAGCACTTCAGTTTGCAGCACAGAACTACGTCTTGGATCAATGAAAGTTCATCAGTTCACAAAAATAACTACAACTCTGGGCCAGTTAAATGTCATTCAGTTCACAAAATAACAACTTTCATCAGTTAAAAATTTGGTTAGTTTCTGACTGGTAAAGATTCAGTATTCATGCTTCAATATTCCGCTCTTATGTCCCTTAAAATTTAAAAAGGTCATCAACTTTTATTTTTTTAACATCCATGGGCAGTTGCTAAGACATTAGATTATAGTAATTGGTAAGACATTAGGTTTAAGATTGACGGATCCTGGGTTCAGTCCCTTTACTACACTTGAGATGTGTGGTTTTGGGGTAAAACAATTTTATACACATTGCATAGATTAGAAGGACTTGGAAAATACTTGGAAAATAATCTTTTAAATCATCTAAAAATACATAGGATGAAAACAATCATCTTCATCTTGCATCAAGCAAAACACACCTGTTGTATAGACTGAGTACAGCATCAAGTATAGAATGACATTGTTTTCTGTTCATTTTGAGGCATAGACACAGCCAAGTCATAAAAATGGTAGTGGTATAGTTTCAGTCTTAGTGAATCATTAAAGACTTTCTCAGAATGACATTCATCATTATCACTTCTAAATGCATTCTGTTACCAATGTTACCACATATATATATATATATATATATATATATATTTATCTGTTGCTAGGAACTAACAGAGAAGATTACCTTGATCACACATTCCCACCACCAGGCTATACTCGGGGCCATTGTCCAGTGCTATGCTGTCAATCTGGCTCTTAATACCAACCAGCTGGACATCGACATGTTCCTTGACAGCCTCCTGGACAAGATACGGCCACTAGAAAACGCATACTTAGCAGATACACCACAAGAAGAGTCAAGGTAGCTTGGGAGTGACCTCCCTTGATTTGTAGCATGGTTGTCTGTTGCGCGGGATTGATATCCCACCATGCATACCTAGCAGATGCACCACAAGAAAGTCAAGGCATCTTGGAAGTGACCTTCCTTGATTTGAAGCTTTTTTGTCCGTTGCTCAGGATAAATAGCCCACCAACAATCATTCAGTTATCATGCTATTATCTTTGCTGTTTGTTTCTTTTTAAAAAGGACACAGTATGACATTGATTATGAATTACCACCTGTGGAGCAGATGATGATGTGGTTGTAGTGATGGTGAGTGTAGTGGTGGTGATGAAGGTGACATTGGTGGTGGTGCTGAGAAGGGTAAGGATGCTGATGAAAATAATGATGATAATGATGAAACTGGTGGTGGTGATTGTGAAAATGATGAAGATAATTATCAATTTTTGTTGTAGATAATTATGTTGTTGTTTACAGTGATAATGATGATAAAGGGGAGAAGCCTAACACTTACTGCTCTAAGTTGGAAAAGGTTCGAACTTTTGCCAAGCAGGAGCCTTTACCGAGTTCTGAAGAAGTGGACGATGTCTTAGGTTTGTCTTCTTTTTTTATTACAAAATCTTACCCTTTTTCTATTTGTTCCTTTCTTCTTAAAGCGACTTGGTTACATTTGGTCATATTTGCATTGTTTAAATTTTTGTTCAAAAAAGCAAAACTTTGTTTATCCATAATGAATAATGGCATAAAATATTACCTAGTTATTAGTTAGATTATATGTCCCTCCTTCATAATATGGTGTTATGTTTAGGTTAGGGAAATAAAAAGCAGTGACTACTTTTTAGCCATATTTCGCTCAACAGCCAAGCATATCTCCAAACTATGCATGCAGTAATTTACATCATATAATTGAGAGGCGATCCAGAAATTTATGGGAAAACAATGGGTAAAAAATATTTTTTCATTAGTATTATTACAAATCTTTTGAAAATAGAGGATTTGAAAATATTGATGTAGAGAAATGTTCAAGGAATTAATGATGCTAAATAGACCACATTGATCATGGTAGTTCCTACAAACACTGGTTTCAATGTAAAAAATATCCACCATAGATTCACATAATAAACTTGCTACTGGTCAAATCATGCTGATCCGGCTTAAAGATAAAGTGATTTTTCAACTAGTTACCAGACAATTAGTCTGGCCAGCTTATTAAGTCAGTCAGTCCACTGTAAAAACTACCGATCATTGACTGACAGGTTCTTGGGTTTAAGGTTATCAACCTTTCTGTTAGTCTGAATCTGAGCAGTCAGATGCTTGAGGATAGTTACAGACTTCAGCTCAAAGTTTGTTTCTTTTGGTGTTGTTTTTTAAATACATTGCAGCAACCATTTATGATCATTATAGCAACGTCCAGCTTTTGTGGTGGAGGAAGACCCCAGATACATGTTTAGGTAGAACCACCAGCGTACCGCAAGTCAGCTGAAAGACCTTCTCACATTAAGTCCTTCGCTCTGAACAGGACTCGAACCAATGCAGCGAGAGGCTAAGCAGTCAGATGAATTAAAATGGGCGATTTTAACACTACACCCCGGGCTCCCCTCAAAGTTTGTTAACCTTGATTTTGAAACACACTGCTGTAAGCTGTCACCCCTGACTTGTGTATTACAGGCACAGATGTGTCGGCAATAGATTCAGTGCCAGCAGCTGTGTATTGTTTTCTTCGAGGATTGAAACAGATTGAGGACATACCTGTAAGTGATTTTCATGTTTTTGTTCATATGTAGGACAAATATAATGAGTATAATTTAATTCTTATATAAATAATATTCAAAATTGTAATGTTTTTTAAAATGTTGAGTAACAAAATTTATCAGTATGCATACAGGGCATATTTTGTGTGTAACAGTGTTGTATGTGTTTATCAAGGCATATTTCAAATTAAATTTTATCATAGAATAAACATACTGTTCCCATTGGTTTAAGTTTAAAATAATATGTGAAAATATATTCATGTTGTGTCAAGTTTTAATTTGTATACAGCTATGTGCTACCTCAAGGTGGACTTGTAAAGTTTTAGTTCGTACTCACTTGGTATATATCACAAAACTTACCCAAGTTGTGCATGCTAGCACATTTTACCTCTTGTGTGAAATTTTTGTTTAAGCTAATATTAACAAAACCATATTATATGATACAAGTTTTAGGGATGTCTATCGCCGGAAATTGCCCCAATATATTGTGATATGCTTGGTTCATATCGTGATATGTATTGCAAAATTTTAGTGACAATATAACATCAATTTTGAACCAAATAAAATATATTTTGGAAGATGTTCAAGATTATGTTAAAATATATAAAAGAAGTCTGTAGTACATGAATCTTAATTCCAGTAATGAAAGCAATAATAAATGTTTTTTGCAGTCCTTAATGCTACTATATTTTTGACAAGGCTTTGCTATTTTTTACTATGTCAAACTCGTCTATGGCCTTGTTTATAAATAACCTGGATGCAGTTAATCTAAAATGCTGACTGCCAAATCCAGCACCACACAAGTATCAATGTTGTATATTTTTCATTTATTAGAATATAAATGTTCTAAAATTATATTTCATTGTAATGGGTGCCTTACATTTAACCTTGTTTGTGTAAATCAGGTGTTTAGCTCTATACTGATGGAATTATTGCACACGCATCATCAACTAAAAAATTTCATTGAATTGGATTGTTCTGCAGCTAAAAATAGATCATCGGGAAATCCAAGAAGGATAAATGTGATGTAGCTACTGAAACTGCTTGCTGATAAATATTGATTGTATATCTGATCTGCCAGGTATTAAGTACTCATAAATAGTTAATTGTAAAGATACTTATGTATTAAAAAAGTGTTAAAGTTTGAAAAATCTCAAGGAGAAAATAAATCAATGTTTCCTTTTGAAACGGCAATTGAGAAAAACTATCGGTATGGCCAGAATAGCTTACCAATACATATCGGGTCAGACAAGAATCGCAATATACAACAAATCAGTAATATCATGCATCCCTTATAAGTTTTAAATGTTTTGGATATAGATACTAGGAGAATATGTAGCTTATTTATTAAAGCTATGCTAACTCCAGTCAGACAATATAATCAGTAGAAGACAAGAAGTATATGGTACAAAGCACTGACTAAAACAAAACCTTACTGGGCCTGCATTTTATTCAAATAAACTGGTAAATGCCAGTTAAAATCCATTAAAATCATAACATCTGAAAGTAAACACTGTGTCAGTCACAATGACTCATAACATGACATAAAACATGCAGACGCAAAATCTATATTGAGCTGTCGGTACAGGATTGGACTGTTATACAAAAAGTCCCTTGTTAAAATCCTACAGAATCAAGATTTTACTCTTTGCTTCTATTTTGTCCTTTTCTTGCCTTTTATTGGTAAGAAAATTTTATAGCACTTATCTACTCCACACACTATGTTAACCATTTTGAGAACTTTTTTGCAGTGGTTTGTACGACTTCATTATCTGTAATAACATTGTCTCCTTATCTTCATTGACCTTTTTACCTGTTTATAGTAGGAATATTTTCCTCACTTTTTGCCTAGGATAGATTAAGTGAACAGCAAACAAGAAACTGCAACATTCTGTAGGGAAGCATATTTACAGTGATTGGAGATGTTGCCCTCAATAATAAAAAAAACTTATTAAAAATAAAAACAACTGTAGTTAAAATTGGTTCTATATTCATGCATTTTTATTACATTCACAGGATCATAATCCATTTGAGAGAACAATCATCTATGCCATCTCACTAGGGGGAGACACTGATACTATCGCCAGCATGGCTGCTGCAATTGCTGGAGCTTATTATGGACTGGACATGCTACCACAGTCATGGCAACACCATTGTGAGGGCGTGAAGGATGCATTGATAGACTCAGAACTGTTGCTTAACCTGCCCTCATGATTGTTGTGATCTCAGTTTAGCTCCATTTGACACTGACCAGGTTTCCTGCAAAAAATAAAACAATATGACTCTTACTTTATAGATACAAGATTTTTACAATTTTCTGACACAAATATTTGTGCATGGAGACCATTTGAGGCTCATTTTCATCTTCTATTGAGCTTATAGTCACTTGCGTATTGTACTCATTGGTATGCCTATTAAGAATTTTCAATCTAAATGCAGGACAAGAGGAGATTAACATTTCTTATTCAGCAATTCCAACATTCTTTGTTAATCAGTTTTAAAGTCACAAAAGAATCCAAATCATAGATTAACAGGATATGTTTTTAGATAGGCTATAATAATATATCAACTGATCTTCTGTCTTCGGATCTTTGATATAATTCATTGTAAATTAAAATACAACATGATTTAACACACTGTCTCTTCAGGACATTTCTCAACATTGAAACATTAACGATTGTCAGCTATTTATTATGTGGTATTGTTAGATATATTCAGTTAAATGTACTTGAAACCGTCAAAATCTGATTTACTTTACCTTTACTTTTGTATCAACTTTAGTACAATTTCCCCCTCAGCTGATGGGTTGGAGTCGCGGTCAAGATGAAAAACATTCATATAAGGAAGTCTTTCCTGATTAGTGCTTCTGATTCTATCCAGGCATTTGTATGGGGTTTACCTCCACCTGATTAGCTGGTTGTCACAAAAATAAGGATAATTGTATTTCTTTGATGTACTTTTACAACTAAACAAGTAGAATGATGGACGTTTATCTTGGCCTTTATAATTATGCATTGTATAATCATTTTTGGCTCATGCCTGAAATGTTAAAAGTATTTATAAATTGTGCATGACTTTTTATTTATATTTAAGGTATGTTGAAATTGAATTATATGATAAATTGACATATTTTTATATTTGTAAAGACAAGCCAGTATTTTTTCAAATTCGAATAGGTCTTTTTTTTATAATATTATACTTTTTGTCATGAAATGCTTTAATTTCTGTTTTGTTAAATCTGAATTACTTTCACCTAATTAAATAAATTTATATTTTTAACCTAAACTATTTATTTAAATGCTCAATTTGGTCATTCAATGAAGTTTTACTCCTATTGTTATTAATATACTATGTTGTTTTGCTGGTGATATAAATAAAATTAGTTTTTAAAGTTTGTTGTTTTCTTTGGTCATGTTATTCAATAAAAACATCATTTACCTATTGTACACACGACACACACCTTGGCTTATAACCAACCCCACTGTGATCTTCCGGCATATTATTACTTAGGATGTGGGGTTGGTGTGCGAATGCCTTTAACTATCTGGGTGAAAAGCTAAGATTGTGTACAGACGAGACAAAAGTACTTATCTGGTAATGTTCTTTTTAGTATACAATGTTCATGTTTATTATTATTTTACTCTATCTGAAAGTTTTACATACATCGATCTACATATACTTGTATATATTATGAGAAATGCCAACTACTGTGGTTCTACATCAGGATGACAATTGCTAAGTATATTATTTTTATTAATTGTATAATAATATAAAATGAGACCGTTATGTTTCAGTTTATTATGAAATTAACATTTAGATTAATTAATCTAGATCTATAAGTAATTATGTACAAGCAATTAACAAGAACAGGCATTTCGGGCCCGGATTTACCGGGTGGGGGGGGGGTAGTCATGCCCCCCACCCCTAGTCGGCCCAGTCATACATTTTTCTCTACCATATTTATTGAGCAATGGCCTGATCACAAAAAAATGATAGACCGTGTAAAGATAATCACAGGTATCTCATGCTCTCAGTCTGTCATATGTTCAGCCGCACGATCTGTTATTAAGGCCACTCGGTCCCCTTCTGCTAGCCAGACCCCTTAGGCCATCTGGCACATTGTACAACATCCGCTGTGTGCATTCGCTGTTCACTGCCCCACTCAGGAGCGGCACTCCTCTGCAGAGATGCAGACGTTATGAGCCGAGGTGTTTCGATTGTTTGTAACCTTGCATCCCAAACTTTAAGTTATTTTTTCAGGTCAGGACAAAATAGTTAAAAGGTGCTAACAAGAATTGTGTTGTTTTATTATAAGGAGATTTGTGTGTGTTTAAAAATATAGTGAGGTCAAAGCTTTGAAACTGACTCTGACATAGAATCAAGCAAAGTGCAATTTTTAGTTATATCCACCCCCCCCCCCCCCCCCCCCCCCCCCCCCAACACAAATCAAATAAATTAATACAAACTCAAACAGTGGAAACCCTCCGTTCATTTTCAGATGAATTACTGTTAAATATATCTTGAAGTTTTTCCGAAAAATTCGATGCTGTTATCAATGCATTTACGAGATTTAACTGTGCAAGCCAAGTAAACATTCTTGCAGAATGTAGAAAATTTACAAGAGGGGATTAATCCGCATTGGAAATATTACGGGAGGGTCTTTGACTTTGCTAAAATGAACAGCAAGACTTGTGTTATCGAACGATTTTGTCCCTAACCCAAGCTGGAAATTGCTGGATCAAGGCCTACAATTAACAGGTGCATTATGTTCTCGTAAATACAGCCAAATCAGATCCTTCGCGAATCGATATTTATTTAATATATTCGCGAAGTTACCGGACTTCGATTTATCTGGAACAGTGGGCGCTGGTGTATGAGCACCATGCGTATACTAGTAATGGACAATGGCGGGTCATGTAAAGGAATTTGCAGAACGAATCGTACAAGGTACAGTGTGCATTTTTATCCATTTTGGGTGGATTATAATTTTGACTAAACATGCAAGCAACACAGTGTCGTTACAACACATTTAAAGGACATATTATTATTATTAATTATTAATAAACGCAATGAAAACGATTTGTTGTAAAAGCATTTGCAAAACGGTTCGTACAAGGTACAATATGCATTTAAATCCATCTCAGGTGCATAATAATTTAGACTAAACATGCAAGCAACACAGTATCGTTAAAACACATTTAAAGAACATATAAGTATTATTAATTATAAATAAATGCAATGAACAGGATTAACGTTATTTTCACACTCAATTGAAAGGTTACGCACCAGTTTAACCAGCGTGTTTACTGGAGAATTCCCATCGCCGCGAACTTATTTCCATCCTCGCGAATGTTCGATGGGTGTATAAATAGGTAACAGGACAAACGGACTGCTCAAACGACTAACGAACTGCGGACTAATACCTCAGGCAAATCGAGAGAGTAACAAATTACAGCTAGTCATGTCGTGGAAGATTGTGCCACTACGCTTCGGGCCTTTCGACTTTTATGACCGCCAGCGTTCTTTGTTCGACGACTGGCTGAGTCTGCTGGACGATGATTGGCGCCAGATGGAGCGGGACGCCTCCAGACTCCGGTTCGATCGGGAGCTAGACCGCATCCGCAAAGAGATGCACAAGATGGAGACCGGCGTGCCGCATGTACTCGACATTCCACAACCGTTTGTAGAGGACGCCGAGGGCAACAAGAAGCTTTCTCTACGCTTCGACTGCCGAGGCTTCAAGCCAGAAGAAATCTCCGTGAAAACAATCGATGACGACACACTACAGGTGCACGCTAAGCACGAGTCGGAGTCGCCCGGAAGTAAGGTGTACCGCGAGTTCACGCGCACTTACAAACTGCCCCAGGAAGTACCACGTGACCAGCTGAAGTCGCTGTTGACGCAGGACGGAGTGCTCCAGATCGAGGCCTCGGTTCCCAAGGCCGTGGACCCACCCAAGGAGGTGCTCATCCCAATTGAGAGGCTGCAGAGCAAGGAGGGGACCGGAGATGCAAAGACAAAATAGTTCCTTTAGGGAAAAAGCTTTGTGAGTGAGTGTACGTTTCCGCCGGTGAACTAGTTACTTCTTGCAATCAACGTAATTGCAACAAAACGCGGTTGAACTCTCATAGTGCTGTCTTGAGATCGGAATGGACGTTTCTTGTTGTTTTCTTATGTTGATGTTCGATGTATAATGTGGCATGTTTGTTATTATTAACCAATATAAGTTGTTTAGCTAAAAGTCGTACGGGTTTTTTCCCCATTGTATCATGTTACAATATATTTTCCAATTTTAATAAATCAATTAAATTGAATTCAGTGTTATTTTCTTTAAAAGTCAGCATTTCTCGCAAGGTTTTCTTGATCTTATGCATCTATTTGTCTTAACTTTACTTTTTACTTTAAAGCTAACGTTCTGAACTTTCGTCGTTAGCCAAAAGCTTAACAAAAATACCATAAACAAAAAGTATGTATTTGTTTACACGACGACAACTTGCAAGAAGACATGGTAGACTGACATCGTAGTAGTGAAAGTGGAGTGTGGCGTTTTCAAAGAGAGTCGTTCAGTCATAATCGGGGTAATAATAATCGAGTAATCGAGTAAAATAAAGACTTAGACAACAAAAGAGAGTTGACAATGTAGCGAGAGTTTAATTTTATGGATTTAGACCAAAAGTTGGATTTAGGCCAACGTTGTTCGCATTCAAGTCAAATGTATTTATAAGTGAGTCAAATGTTAAAACAAGGTGGACACTTTACAGAAAATAGAGCAAACTGAACCGTTATTACAGAAAATAGAGCAAACTGAACCGTTATTACGGAAAATAGAGCAAACTGAACCGTTATTACAGAAAATAGAGCAAACTGAACCGTTATTACGGAAAATAGAGCAAACTGAACCGTTATTACAGAAAATAGAGCAAACTGAACCGTTATTACAGAAAATAGAGCAAACTGAACCGTTATTACGGAAAATAGAGCAAACTGAACCGTTATTACGGAAAATAGAGCAAACTGAACCGTTATTACAGAAAATAGAGCAAACTGAACCGTTATTACAGAAAATAGAGCAAACTGAACCGTTATTACAGAAAATAGAGCAAACTGAACCGTTATTACAGAAAATAGAGCAAACTGAACCGTTATTACAGAAAATAGAGCAAACTGAACCGTTATTACAGAAAATAGAGCAAACTGAACCGTTATTACAGAAAATAGAGCAAACTGAACCGTTATTACAGAAAATAGAGCAAACTGAACCGTTATTACAGAAAATAGAGCAAACTGAACCGTTATTACAGAAAATAGAGCAAACTGAACCGTTATTACAGAAAATAGAGCAAACTGAACCGTTATTACAGAAAATAGAGCAAACTGAACCGTTATCGGCTTGCAATCCAGTGGCACACACTTACACACAAACTAGAGACGTTAAACAGTTTTTTGGTCGCTTATGAACAATAGATTTTGTTGTTCAGCCTTACGTATGAAGCCGTTTGGGAGTACAACATTCATGTTAGATGTATTTAATACTATATCCATAGTCCCTGTTTCTAAGTTCTAATAATAGTAGTAATAATAATAGTAATAATAATTAACAATGCAACTAAAGTAAGCAAGCTATTTTGCATATATTTAATATTTTATTGATCCCCAGAACCCATCCTATATTAATCGAATATTGAAAAAAATATTATTATGTATCAATAGTTTCAATAAATATTGTTATGATTCATAAGACATTTGACACTGAAATCACAACCACTGAGTGTTACTGAGTATACAAGGCTGTATCCAACAGTTTGCCTATATTAAATACACGTACCAATATCTGACCACTGCTTTGGTGACTTTGGTCATACTTTATGCATAAACCCATACCTCAGTCGATTTTGAACACTAACTATATTGTTACACTATATTAATCGCGAATAAATAATCTAAATTTTCATTGTTTCCAAATCTACCTGGCTCGGATAGGAAACACTTGTTTGCAGTGGCGAGTGCTGGTTTATCTTTGACTGTTCCCAAAGATATTTGGCATCAATGAACAGCATTTTGCAAGACCTTTTTAGATAGCGATGACATATTTGGTTATTTGACGAAAAAGATTTTGATCAATCTATCCGATACCAGCTTTAATTAATGACTATATATATTTAGTTTTCTTGTGTTTCTTTCTACTATATTTGTAAATACACTTAAGTGTAACCAGAAGATTTCGTAGCCTTTCTGAGTATACACATTTAAATGTGTTTAACTTTTTAGTGGTAGAAAAACGTACGTTTTCACTCAAGAAATAGGACTTTACGCGCCATTAGAATGCGGTGACCCTTTTGCATAAGTAATGGAGCTACGACAAGATTGATGTCTAGTACATCAATTGATTGGCTATAACCCTTTCATCTTATACCTCTCTCCCCATCGACAATCGCCCAAAACATGCCAAGGAATATCACGATCATAATGTATGGAAGTATAAAGCATAGTTTAATTGTACAAACGGAATGCAGGGCCGAAGACAGAAGAAAAAAAAACTCCTTATATAACTTAACGCATAACGTCTTACGTGGAAGTTGGTTTATTTGAAGGATGACCTAATCTACAGTCATCAGACTATATTCATGCATATCTATCACATTCACAGGATCATAATCCATCTCACAAGGGGGAGACACTGATACTATCGCCAGCATGGCTGCTACGATTGCTGGAGCTTATTACGGACTGTACATGCTACCACAGTCATGGCAACACCATTGTGAGGGAGTGAAGGATGCATTGATGGACTCAGAACTGTTGCTTAACCTGCTCTCATGACTGCTGTGCTCTCAGTTTAGCTCAATTTGACACTGACCAGGTTTCCTGCAAAGTATAAAACAATATGACTCTTACTTTATAGATACAAGATTCTTACAATTTTCTGACACAAATATTTGTGCATGGAGCCCACGTCCGATGCTGTTATCAATGCATTTACGAGATTTAACTGTGCAAACCAAGTAAACATTCTTGTAGAATGTTGAAAATTTACAAGAGGGGATTTATCCGCATTGGAAACATTACGGGAGGGTCTTTGACTATGCTAAAATGAACAGCAAGACTTGTGTTATCAAAATATTTTGTCCCTACCCCATTTTAGCAATAACCCAGCTTTCAAGAATTATGTATCAAGTTGCAAAAAAGAGACAATGGAAAATATATTGCTAAATTGGGAATTATTTTATTATTTAGTGATCTGCAGCTGTAGAAAGCACCGTGTATAGCAATAGTACTTAAAGGTGGTATCCGACAGTTTGGACCAAAAATATTTTCATAAAACATCATAATAAACCCTTGTTACTTGAACAGATCTCGCAAAATGCTGTCAATTGATGTCCTACACCTAGCTGACAAGTGAACCATGACGCCATAATTGTCATTTCAAACATGCATTTCCTATCTGAGCCATGCTGCACAGTTAGCTATTTTTAAACTAAGAAAACTACGTGACCACTTATGTTTTAGCTCATCCACGTCGTACTCTGTGACGTCGATGCCTATTATTAGCAAGCATCCTAATGGTTCTTATCTATAAATTTGAAAAGCATAAACATTTAAGTGTTGATTAACGAGTTTTACTGCCATAAACTTTAAATACTCTTGAAAATCATCAAAGCTTAGACTGAAAAATGATTTTTCTCTGCAGAAATCATGTACCCCCCCCCCCCCCAAACAGAGATAAGATAGTGTTACTTATATTAAATATAGGCAACCTACTCGATACCACCATTAACAATTTATGCATTTTTGGTTGGCTAAAAAAATGTTGCTGTTTCAAACATTTAAACACAGCTACATTATGCTTTCACAATTGTAATAATGATTTTAAATGTTTTTCTAAAATCCAAATGAGCAGTGTACTGGGAGACAACAGTAGTTTGACGATGTGTGCATATATTATATTTTGGTCGATGATTTAAAAGAAGGCTTTGCTTGTTTGATATTTCGACACCCCAAACTTGTTATTTTGTTTGTTCTACTGGTAGTTGTGTTTTTTCAAGTCCAACATCTAATAAAGACTTTGCGGCAAATCAGTAATCATACAATTTAATGAAGGTTTCACTGGAATTGTTTTCATTTTTATGAGACGAGTTTTAGTTGTAACTTCCAT
Source organism: Sinonovacula constricta (assembly GCA_007844125.1). Taxonomy (NCBI): domain Eukaryota; kingdom Metazoa; phylum Mollusca; class Bivalvia; order Cardiida; family Solecurtidae; genus Sinonovacula; species Sinonovacula constricta. Next base: position 52,006,440 of record CM017569.1, on the reverse strand, counting down.
AAATACTCTACATCAAAACTATGTACAACACGTTCACGTACATCCAACAGAAATCTAAATTCAGGCAATGTTAATACATATCAATCTAGCATAATAACGGACGATATCACAACGGCTGTTTGCTGAAAAAATGCGCTAAGATAGTATATAGTTTTTTTTTGTTATTATTTTCTTTCCAATATCTGCAAACGACGAACCATTGGAAAACGAATCTACACATGTAATCTAACTGTATTTACGTTCAAACTCGAAGGGAAGTTAGTGATTGCCTATTTCGGCATATTTTTTGAAGAATTCGAACCAGTTTTCAACAACACAGTTATGTTGCTAAACTTTTATGTCTTCCCATTTTCAGACTTTCAAAGCCAGTTTAAAAAATCCATGAAAAACTATTAATCTTTTGTTCAGACACACTTCAGAACGCATCTCCGACATTTTAGAATTTTAGAATATCTCACTATCCCCTCCCCCTGCCCCCCGCCCCCCCCCCCCCCTCCTCCACACACACACATAGCTGAAATAAATCTTGATCCTGGCATTATGTTCTCGTAAATACAGCTAAATCAGATCTTTCGCATATCGATATTTATTTCAACATATTCGCGAAATTACCTGACTTCGATTTTTCTAGAACAAAGGGCGCCGATTTATGAGCACCATGCGTATGCTAGTAATTCAAAGGCGGGTCGTGTAAAAGCATTTGCAAAACGATTCGTACAAGGTACAACATGCATTTAAATCCATTTCAGGTGCATAGTAGTTTAGACTAAACATGCAAGCAACACAGTATCGTTAAAACACATTTAAAGCACATATAAGTATTATTAATTGTAAATAAATGCAATGAACAGGATTAACGTTATTTTCACACTCAATTGAAAGGTTACGCACCAGTTTAACCAGCGTGTTTACTGGAGAATTCTGCTCGCCGCGAACTTTTTCCATCCTCGCGAATGTTCGATGGGTGTATAAATAGGTAACAGGACAAACGGACTGCTCAAACGACTAACGAACTGCGGACTAAAACAATACCTCAGGCAAATCGGGAGAGTAACAAATTACAGATAGTCATGTCGTGGAAGATTGTGCCACTACGCTTCGGGCCTTTCGACTTTTATGACCGCCAGCGTTCTTTGTTCGACGACTGGCTGAGTCTGCTGGACGATGATTGGCGCCAGATGGAGCGAGACGCCTCCAGACTCCGGTTCGATCGGGAGCTAGACCGCGTCCGCAAAGAGATGCACAAGATGGAGACCGGCGTGCCGCATGTACTCGACATCCCACAACCATTTATAGAGGACGCCGAGGGCAACAAGAAGCTTTCTCTACGCTTCGACTGCAGAGGCTTCAAGCCGGAAGAAATCTCCGTGAAAACAATCGATGACGACACACTACAGGTGCACGCTAAGCACGAGTCGGAGACGCCCGGAAGTAAGGTGTACCGCGAGTTCACGCGCACTTACAAACTGCCCCAGGAAGTACCACGTGACCAGCTGAAGTCGATGCTGACGCAGGACGGAGTGCTCCAGATCGAGGCCCCGGTTCCCAAGGCCGTGGACCCACCCAAGGAGGTGCTCATCCCAACTGAGAGGCTGCAGAGCAAGGAGGAGACCGGAGACGCAAAGACAAAATAGTTCATTTAGGGGAAAAGCTTTGTGAGTGAGTGTACGTTTCCGGTGAACTAATCACTTATTGGAATCAACGTAATTCCAACAAAACGCGGTTGCGCTCTCGTAGTGCGTGCTGATATCGAAATGGACGTTTCTTGTTGTTATCTTATGTTGATGTTCGATGTATAAAGTGTCATTGTATCATGCGTTTTGTCATTGTATCATACGTTTTGTCATTGTATCATACGGGTTGTCATTGTATCACACGTTTTGTCGTATCATACGTTTTGTCATTGTATCATACGGGTTGTCATTGTATCATGCAACAATACGTTTTCCAATTTTATTAAATCATTCAAACTGAATTCCCTGTTATTGTTTTTTAAATCAACATTGCTCGCAATGTTTTCATTATCTTGTGCATCTATTTATTTTTACTTTTAAAGCTCTTTCCATTTGTTCTCGCATCGTCTTGTTTTTATCTTATATTTTTTCTCTGCGTACCATCTTTCCCAGTCTCTGTTAATCTCCGTTAGTAAATTGCTTTACAAAAATAAAATAGCCATACTAAAATAACACGACAACTTCTAAGAAGACATGGTAGACTGACATCGTAATAGTGATAGCGAAGTGTGGATTTTTCAAAAAGGGTCGTTCAAAAAATATTATAATACGAAAGGATAGTTGACCCTCAATCGGAACTCTTCGGGTAATTCCGTCCTGGCGACAATCATCCCTCGGATGTATCTGGTGCAATAATACCTAATGAAATCACGATCGTTTTGTTCGCCGGAAGTCGGAAGAAGAGTATGCCTAAGTAGTTCGTACAAAACATAAACACTGCCATCGTTTGACAGCTGCGTGTATGCTGCGCTGGGTAAATTAAAATCGGACGATTTAAATTTGAAGCCGCCACAAATTGAAGTTTTACTGGCATCGTACTGTAGTGAGCTGTCATCCGAGCTGCCATCTTTGTGTTGACGTTTGCCAAAAAAGAAGTCCCATTTTGTGATGTCACCGAGGTAATCCGACTACCTACATACATCCGAGAGATGATTCGTGAATTATCCGAGGTGTTCTGACTGAGTTGACCCTGAATCGAGAGTTTAAGTTGTTCGCAATCCAGTCAAATTTAAAAATGAGTCAAATGTGAAAACAATGTGATCCCATTATAGAAAATGGAGCAAACCGAACCGTTAGCGGCTTGCATTATTACAGTGACACATTAACACACAAACTATAGACGTTATACAAAATAGAGTCGTGCAAACCGAACCTCATTCGTCTTGAATCTGTCAGCAGGCAAATAAGCATACCGGGATATCTGTCTTTTTACCTAATCCGTCAAGATGGCGTGCAATATGTGAAATAGTTACAAAGTTCCAGCGAATATCGGGAGGATTGCAAACTTCCGGACAAGAACACGAAGCAAGTACAGTGTGACAACTTAAAGGCGTAACCTGTATCGAATGCATGGCAAGGTTTCTGTAAATTCGATGCACACTTTCTGCATAAACGTACACATTTGCCAAGTAAGACGATTTTATATACAGTTAGTACACATTGCAAAAAACAAACAATAGGATAACGATAATGATCTCAAAAGTAAGTTGATGGTTTTCTTAGTTTAAACATAGTTGTCTTGCGGCATGGCTCAGATAGAAATTACTTGTTTGCATTGACAAGTGGGGATATACTTGACTATGCACACAGATCAAGGGCATCAACGCAAAACATTTTTGCAGGACTTTTTCAGGTAACAATAACTTACTGGTTATTTGAGAAAACATTAAAAAGCTTTCGGGTACCGCCTTTAAATACCGACTAGGACAGTACTGATGTATAAAGAGCACAGATTCAATAACCAATGATTACATAAGGTGTGTATGTATAAGCATAAATGACTATTGCTCTATTTTGTACGACCCCTTTTAAAACCTTCGAACTCCGATGTCCGATCAGGGACGGATCCAGAATTATTTTGGTGGTGAGGTGGGAGGGTGTATAAATCAAGATCCATTCAACTCTATCGTAGTATTAAATATATTATCAAATTATCAGCTTACATGTTTGTATTTTTACAACTCTGCTCTTTTGCCTGGTTGTGTGTGTGCGTGTGTGTGTGTGTGTGTGTGTGTGTGTGTGTGTGTGTGTGTGTGTGTGTGAGAGAGAGAGAGAGAGAAAGAGAGAGAGAGCATCCCTGTTTCCGATCTCGCACCCCGATATCATGTCTATCAAGACTAGCAAAGTGTTTTATTTGCAGTGCCGACATCATACACTATCGAAATAGATTCGAAGAAATGTTCGCATATTATTTAACATACGTATTAATAGCTGACACCTTCTTTGCATTTTCAACTTTGCAGAAACAAATTCCGAGAATTGTATTCCCGAAACCTCATTACATGTAGGAACACAATCTGCCTTCGTCTCGAAAACAGTTTTTGTGTAATTTCCTTGGACTCTTTTGAACAATAGATCTTGTTGTTTAGCCTTATGTGTAAAGTCGTTTGTTTTGGAGTACAACATTCATGTTAGATGTACTTAATACTATATCCCTAGTCCCTGTTTCTAAGTTCTTACGTAAAATAATAAGTAACAAACATAATTAATGTAAGAACCATCACTGGCGCTAAGCTATTTTGAATAGATTTAATTATTTAGTGAAACCCAGAGCCCATTCTATATTAATTATTGAAAAGATGTTATTAAGAATCAATATTTTCAATAAATATTGTTATTATTCATAAGGCATTTGACACTGAAATCACAACCACTGAGTTTTACTGAGTATACAAGGCTGTATCGGACAGTTTGCCTATATTAAATACACTTACCAATATCTGACCACTGCTTTGGTGACTTTGGCCATACTTTATGCATAAACCCATACTTTAATCGATTTTGAACACTAACTATATTGTTACACCGTACTTATCGCGAAAGAAAATATGCTAAATGTTCCGTGTTTCCAACTTTACAAAATGCGCGACAATGGTCTCTGCTAAAATAGATATCGACGTCAGAGCGGATTTCCCGCCCGCATGATTATAGAAAAGAAAGTAGTCACGTAGGTTAAAAACAAAATCTTCTGCAGCCTGGCTCGGATATAAAACACCTGTTTGCAGTGACAAGTGCTGGTTTATCTTTGACCGTTCACAAAGATGTTTGGCATCAATGAACAGAATTTTGCAAGAACAGCATTTTGCAAGACCTTTTCAGGTACCAATGACATATTTGGTTATTTGAAGAAAAAGATTTGGACCAATCTGTCTGATACCACCTTTAATTAGTGACACTATGTATTTATCTCCGTTGTGTTTCTTTCTACTATGTTTGTAAATATATTTAAGCGTAACTCACTAGAAGATTTCGTAACCTATCAGAGTATACACATTTAAATGTATTTAACTTTGTAGTGGTAGCAAAATGGTAGTAAACCTAATGTCAAGAAATTTCAATGAAATTTCAATAAAAAATAACGTTTTCAATCAAGAACTAGGACTAGAATTACACGCAAGTTAGGTGCGATGACCTTTTTGCACAAGAAATGAAGCTATGACAAGATTGATGTCCAGTACATCACCTGATTGGCTATAAGCCTGTCACAGTATACCTCTCTCCCCATCGACAATCGCTAAAACACGCCTAGAAATATCAAGATCATAATGTTCGGATGTATAAATCATAAATCATTTTTATTGTGTAAACGGAATGCAGGACGGAAGACAGAAGAAAAAAAACTTATAACTTAACGCACAGCATCTTACGGGGGAGGAGTTAGCTTATTTGAAGTATGACCTAATCTACGGTCACCAGACTATAGATGTCTATATATAACCCCATGCACTTGACAGTGTTGAGACGATCCAATGGAAAACGAATCTACAAATGTAATCTAACTGTATTTACGTTCCAACTCGGAGGGAAGTAAGTGATTGCCTATTTCGGCATATATTTTTGAAGAATTCGAACCAGTTTTCAACAACAAAGTTATGTTGCTAAACTTTTATGTCTTCCCATTTTCAGACTTTCAGAGTCAGTTTAAAAAATCCATGAAAAACTATTAACCTTTTGTTCAGACACACTTCAGAACGCATCTCCGACATTTTAGAATATCTCACTACCACCCCACACCCCCTCTCCACCTCCACACACACACACATAGCTGAAATAAATCTTGATCCTGGCATTATGTTCTCGTAAATACAGCTAAATCAGATCCTTCGCATATCGATATTTATTTCAACATGTTCGCGAAATTACCTGACTTCGATTTTTCTAGAACAAAGGGCGCCGATTTATGAGCACCATGCGTATGCTAGTAATTCAAAGGCGGGTCGTGTGAAAACATTTGCAAAACGGTTCGCACAAGGTACAACATGCATTTAAATCCATTTCAGGTGCATAATTATTAAGCCTAAACATGCAAGCAACACAGTATCGGTAAAACACATTTAAAGGACATATAAGTATTATTAATTATAAATAAACGCAATGAACAGGATTAACTTTATTTTCACACTCAATTGAAAGGTTACGCACCAGTTCAACCAGCGTGTTTACTGGAGAATTCCCATCTCCGCGAACTTTTTTCCATCCTCGCGAATGTTCGATGGGTGTATAAATAGGTAACAGGACAAACGGACTGCTCAAACGACTAACGAACTGCGGACTAAAACAATACCTCAGGCAAATCGGGAGAATAACAAATTACAGCTAGTCATGTCGTGGAAGATTGTGCCTCTACGCTTCGGGCCTTTCGACTTTTATGACCGCCAGCGTTCTTTGTTCGACGACTGGCTGAGTCTGCTGGACGATGATTGGCGCCAGATGGAGCGAGACGCCTCCAGACTCCGGTTCGATCGGGAGCTAGACCGCGTCCGCAAAGAGATGCACAAGATGGAAACCGGCGTGCCGCATGTACTCGACATTCCACAACCATTTGTAGAGGACGCCGAGGGCAACAAGAAGCTTTCTCTACGCTTCGACTGCCGAGGCTTCAAGCCGGAAGAAATCTCCGTGAAAACAATCGATGACGACACACTACAGGTGCACGCTAAGCACGAGTCGGAGTCGCCCGGAAGTAAGGTGTACCGCGAGTTCACGCGCACTTACAAACTGCCACAGGAAGTACCACGTGACCAGCTGAAGTCGCTGTTGACGCAGGACGGAGTGCTCCAGATCGAGGCCTTGGTTCCCAAGGCCGTGGACCCACCCAAGGAGGTGCTCATCCCAATTGAGAGGCTGCAGAGCAAAGAGGAGACCGGAGACGCAAAGACAAAATAGTTCATTTAGGGGAAAAGCTTTGTGAGTGAGTGTACGTTTCCGGTGAACTAATCACTTATTAGAATCAACGTTATTCCAACAAAACGCGGTTGCGCTCTCGTGTAGCTATGCTGAGATCGAAATGGACGTTTCTTGTTGTTCTCTTATGTTGATGTTCGATGTATAAAGTGTCATATTTTTTATTTTCAGCCAATATAAGTTTTGCTCAGCTAAAAGCCATACTTTTTTTCATTGTATCATACTTTTTTCATTGTATCATACGTTTTGTCATTGTATCATACGGGTTGTCATTGCATCATGCAACAATACGTTTTCCAATTTTAATAAATCATTTAAACTGAATTCCCTCTTATTTTTTTTTTTTAAATCAACATTTCTCGCAATGTTTTCATTATCTTGTGCATCTATTTATTTCTACTTTTAAAGCTTCTTCCATTTGTTCTCGCATCGTCTTGTTTTTATCTTATATTTTTTCTCTGCGTACCATCTTTTCCAGTCTCTGTTAATCTCCGTTAGTAAATAGCTTAACAAAAATAAATAAAATAGCCATACTAAAATAACGCGACAACTTCTAAGAAGACATGGTAGACTGACATCGTAATAATAATAGCGGAGTGTGGAGTTTTCAAAAAGGGTCGTTCAAAAAATATTATAATACGAAAGGATAGTTGACCCTCAATCGGAACTCTTCGGGTAATTCCGTCCTCGGGACAATCATCCCTCGGATGTATCTGGTGCAATAATACCTAATGAAATCACGATCGTTTTGTTCGCCGGAAGTCGGAAGAAGAATATGCTTAAGTAGTTCGTACAAAACATAAACACTGCCATCGTTTGACAGCTGCGTGTTTGCTGCGCTGGGTAAATTAAAATCGGACGATTTAAATTTGAAGCCGCCACAAATTGAAGTTTTACTGGCATCGTACTGTAGTGAGCTGTCATCCGAGCTGCCATCTTTGTGTTTACGTCTGTCAAAAAAGAAGTCCCATTTTGTGATGTCACCGAGGTAATCCGAATACCTACATACATCCGAGAGATGATTCGTGAATTATCCGAGGTGTTTCGATTGAGTTGACCCTGAATCGAGAGTTTAAGTTGTTCGCAATCCAGTCAAATTTAAAAAATAGAAATATCAAGATCATAATGTGTGGATGTATAAATCATAAATCATTTTTATTGTATAAACGGAATGCTGAACGGAAGACAGAAGAAAAAAACTTATAAGTTAACGCATAGCATCTTACGGGGGAGGAGTTGGCTTATTTGAAGGATGACCTAATCTACGGTCACCAGACTATAGATGTCTATATACAACCCCATGCACTTGACAGTGTTGAGTTCAATATGCTGAATCACGGACAGCCGTCCCTTGTTCGAGAAACAAACTGCTGTTTCATGATGTTTGTTTCTGGTGTTGTTTAAATACAGCGTCAGGGTGTGCCTGAGTCCGTTTTGATTATACACAGCACAGCAAGTGTGTCTATAGCTATGCTCTTACGAAAACAAACACTTTTGGAACGACTTAGAGGGCTTTTAAAGATGGTATCGGACAGTTTTCCTTTATTAAATACGTATAACAATATCAGACCCCTGTTTTGGAGAATTGGGCATAATTCCTGCAGAAACTAATTAGTCTAAACAACAAGATTATGAACTCTATCTCTATTAAAAGACAGTAAATCTCGTTAAAATCACTTTAAATATAATCCATTCAAAATCTATAAATATGCACGATTGTGAATTTCCGTTAAAATTTAAATTAAAGCCTAAACGGATTATCCGCACGATGTTATAACAATATGTTGATATAACGCCATTTCAAAAGAATGTGGTCACGTAGATTTCTTTGTTTAACAAAGCTAACTGTGCAGTCAGTCTCTGATAGGTTATACTTGTTTGTAATGACAACTAGAGTGTTATGCTGCACGTTTCACATACGTTTCGTGGGGTCATTACAGGTAATTATAACTTATTTGGTTGTTTAAGGAAAAATAAATTGGTCCACACTGTCGAAACCACCAATAAATAACATTATTCTATATCCATGTTTTGCCAATGAACGCAGTAAAATATTTACATCTCGGGCACAAACAAGTTAATAAGAATCCGGATGAAATCGACTTATGCAAGCGCTTTACATTACGTATTGTTTACTTTCAAAGAGTACGATCCAAGCTGCCCGAATAACGGAAGTGTTAGTCGGCGTGCCATTGTAAACAAAAACAAGCATCTGTCATAATGTCGTCAGCTGAAGATATAAACTGATATAGAATAAAATTATTGTATATAGGCTACATCACTGTTATTTATCAATAAAAAGTTTTTAAAACGCCTGTGGAAGTTTAATCAATTTTATAATATGAAGTCCATAACAGAAAATGGATAGAGAATAAAAATGGAAATTTCGGCTCGTCATATCTGTTTTTTTTTCAATCTGTGCACTTTTCCAAATATATTTCCGTATTAGACACTTCAATGTAAAATAACCTATGAATATATCAATATGATACCTAATATCGTATATGTTCATGTACGCATGCATTTTCCTTGCTCATTACATTCGTGGCAAAGGAATGCACGTAAGGCATAATTCATAACATTACAGACACTTGAACTTGTTTTGTGTGTGTGTGTGTGTGTGTGTGTGTTTGTGTGTGTTTTCTAGCGCTTTTTACTTTTATTTTCCACTGGAGCGCGCCGCCTATATATGGAATGCTAAAAAAAATTGCGCATGCGAGCGGATGTACTCGAACATTCTCGTTCTAGCTAGAGAATGATCAAGGGAAAATGGACAAGGCGTTCCGAATTCCGGAAGTTTCGCGATTAACACATTCCCAACGTACGGGTCCTATTTCGGTAAATAAAGTTCTTTTTATAGTGAGTATGCAGTATTATTATTATACAGTTGTACTTTGTATTAATAATAATGGTTATTAAACGACGTCAAGCTATCATTTGCGGACGAATGTCTGATAACATTAATATATATTTCACATAACGTATGAATTCCGAGCGTTTAGGGGATGATGATTTATACTGATGTCCCACGGTGTCGGGGATGAAGATATGTACTTTTGCTCCACATTGTCAGCGATGAAGATTTGTACTAATGTCCAACGGTGTCGGGGATGAAGATTTGTACTTTTGTTCAATATTGTTAGGGACGATGATTTGTACTGTTGCCCCACGGCGTCGGGAATGAAGATATGTACTGTGTCCCACGATGTCAGGGACGATGATTTGTACTGTTGCCCCACGGCGTCGGGAATGAAGATATGTACTGTGTCCCACGATGTCAGAGATGATGGTTTGTACTGTTGCCCCACGGCGTCGGGAATGAAGATATGTACTGTGTCCCACGATGTCAGGGATGAAGATTTGTACTGTTACCCCACGGTTTCAGGGATGAAGATTTGAACTGTTGCCCCACGATGTCAGGAATGATGATTTGATCTGTTGGCCCACGATGTCAGAGATGATGGTTTGTTCTGTTGCCTCACGGTTTCAGGGATGATGGTTTGTTCTGTTGCCCCACGGTGTCAGGGATGATGATTTGTTCTGTTGCCCCACGGTGTCAGGGATGATGATTTGTTCTGTTGCCCCACGGTTTCGGTTCTGTTGCCCCACGGTGTCAGGGATGATGGTTTGTTCTGTTGCCCCACGGTTTCGGGGATGATGATTTGTTCTGTTGCCCCACGGTGTCAGGGATGATGATTTGTTCTGTTGCCCCACGGTGTCAGGGATGATGATTTGTTCTGTTGCCCCACGGTTTCGGCGATGATGATTTGTTCTGTTGCCCCACGGTGTCAGGGATGATGGTTTGTTTTGTTGCCCCACGGTGTCAGGGATGATGATTTGTTCTGTTGCCCCACGGTTTCGGGGATGATGATTTGTTCTGTTGCCCCACGGTGTCAGGGATGATGATTTGTTCTGTTGGCCCACGGTGTCAGGGTTGAAGTTTTGTACTGTTGCCCCACGATGTCAGGAATGGTGACCTTTACTGCTGTTCTCAGCCTGTTATCCCAGGTAACAGTTCATAAGTTACCCCTTTTCACTGAAGGCCAGCAGTTTTGATTGTTTTAAAGCGTTGCTTGAACATCTGTACAACGCAGACTCCGGCAAGTGAAACTGCTCCGAGGTTATTATCACAAGCATGCCCATTAAGACGTCGCGTCAACAATTCCAAATTGTAGAAAATTTCAAATTTAAGCAGTATATGGTTTTCTCTACCATTACTGTTTTTTACATTAGAAGTATTACAACAAAATTATCATTGTAGTAGTCACAATCTTTTGTTGATTTTATCTTTTCTTTTTAATTCGTATATGGGCTTAGGAAGACTTTCACGCCCACAGTTTTGCCGAGGCGTACTTTAATTCATATGGAACATAACTTTATAGAAAATATTGAAAATATTGAACAAAGTAACGTTATAGGCAATGACGTTTAAGTTATTACCAGGGATGGATCCAGGAAGGGAGGATGTGTGTGTGTGCTTCACCCCACCAACCAAGTTAAAGAGTAGAGTTGTGAAAACACATACATGCAAGCTGAAAAATAGTTAAAATAATAACCTTTTAAAGTAATTTTTTGCCGTTGTCTGCTTAGGTCGAAGTAAGAATCCCTTACTTTGTGTATAAATATATATATATATATATATATATATATATATATATATATATATATATATATATAATATATATATATATATATATATATATATATATATATATATATATCTTGTATTTACTGCGATAAAGTTGAATAGATCTTGGTTCATAACCCCCCCCCCCCCCCGTCCTATCAAAAGTTTCTGGATCCGCCCCTGGTTATGTCGTTATATAAGATGTGTCATTTTGGTGACATGTTTATTAAAAGGAAAGCAAATGCTAAAATTAACTTTGTCATTGTGAGGTAAAATTCGCCTCACAATACTCAGTTCCTTAAAACTATCCGTTGACAGCAGCACTTAAGTCTTAAGTTGTACAATATACAATCTGACCTCGATCTGAATCATGAACACTTGTAATTTCGTAGGTTAAAGTAGTAATTATTTGCACTTGCAAGTTTTGCACGTTATATAAACTTACTCATAAAAATCGTCTAGTACGGTTTTAGCTAAAGCTCAAACAAATACCAAAGTCGGTGACTGGTTGGCTCTTTATAATTTGACTGGGTGTGTCATTATGCCAGGTGTTTACGGCATGTTAGGCACGTTGTAAGCAACGCAATCTATGCTTTAAAGGTGATATCTGACAGTTTGCCTATATCAAATACACGTTACAACATCTTTCAGTGTTCAAGGGAATTTGCGCATAATTACTGCATAAACCCACACTATAGATTAAAACAGACTGATTATAATACTTGGTAAATTGGTACACAGTGCAGATCGTGAAATAAATCGCATTAAAATCATTCTTTCTAACTATATAAATGACCATAGGGGATTTCAGTTAAAAACTTGTATCGCCGTCAGAGCTGATTACCCGGATGATTATGTAACGTGATCTCAAAGGTAAATGGTTTTCTCATTTTAAATAGCTAACTTTGCAGCGCGGCTCGCATATGAAGTACGTTTTCGTAATGACAAGTGGAATTGTATGCTTTACTGTATATAAATGTAGGGCACCAATAAACAAAACATTTTTTAGATAACTTACTTGGTTACATGAGAGAAAAAAATGACCCGAACTGTGGGATACCACCATTACGTAGAGACCCTCCAAAAACTGAATTGTTCTTATGGGACGAAAACTCTAGCAAACAAAAAACACTTTCTAGTTAAAAAAGCACTAAGGTAGGAATCTGACAAAACGAGAAAGCATTTTTACATCGGACGGACATTTACATCGAACCGACATTTACGTCGAACCGACACATTAACGTGTAGGGTCATTTTGAAGACGGGGACATAACATTGTGGACGGTGTGAGCATTTGAGGGTGGAGGCACTGTGCTTTGAAATTGCGTTTTAGTTATTCACACATATTGAAAGTGCACTTTTTATACATGGTTAATTTAAAATATAATATTCCATTTCCGTTTAATTACTGATTATTAGATGGCATACATTTAAATGTATTTCACAATGTGCATATTCTGTCTTCTCAAAAATATCATTGCTGCCACTGGTTTAATTTCATCATATATACATGTACATATAACCTGTAGCTATTTCCTTATATATTCAGTACATCAACTCGAAATTTATTTGATAAGAATATGTAACGAAGGCTTCTATTGAAACCTATTTGTTTTTAGCCGAAATTGGAAAACGCGTCCATGGTCAACGTGTACTTATCCAGATTATTATTCTGTGCTTTGGTTTGAAATACAATGTGTTCAATTAAGCTGCAATAACCTCTGTGCATGTTAAATATTTGCTCTAATGCTTCTGGTATTTTCCTATTTAAAGACAACATATTTCTTGAAGGACAGAATATTCACATAAAAACAAAGGATCAGTTGTTATAGCAATAATAAATTGCAGTTAAACAACGTCTTTTAAATGACGAATTTAATTGTTTGATAGCAATTTAAAGGCAAAACTGTCATAACAGATATTTAACGTATTTCTTATAATATCTTAAAGCATTTTAAAAATGCACGTTTTCTTCTTACATGCACTTTTATTATTACTTTTATATTGTAAAAGCCATTAAAACACAGCTAATTGTCTTTTATACATAATGTTACTATAAAATGTTACAAAGCAATTAAACAGCAAGCGGTTTATTGTAGAATATTTACTACAGGTTCATATCAAGTGAGATCTTTATGCCTTCATGAACCTGATATAAGTACAACAGTCGCCCCTTTAGCCGAATAACCGTTCCAAGGCAGTAACAATCTATTTATGCCACATCTCAATGTTTTTGTCACTTTCACATTAACTTATGCCAGTTTCTTTATCTTGTGGCAGTTCTATTTGAAATGTGTGGTGATTGTCATCGGACCTTTTAATATACTCCTATTCAGTTTTCTTGGTGTCCTTGTCATGTATGCCATTGTTTTACCAGGAACTGTGCATTGCAGTTATTGTATTCACTGCGCTAGGAGTGAAAACACTGCAAGCGTTCAGAAAAAGGGAGCCGCCCTAACAAAGTTTAAGTATTTCTAACGCAACAAGAAATAGTTCTACCTATAAGTATTTCCATTGTAGGGTGTGAAAGGAAATAAAGTCGCGCAGTTAGTATCCCGTAGGTGTATCGCCAACTGTTAACAATAGCATGCCCAGTCTGTTTAAACTAGATGTAAGATGTAAAAGTGAATATAAAATATAGCACAAAATGAACCTCTTTATTCACAAACCCCCTTCTAGGACGCGCATTAATACATATCACATACAGAAGCATGTGAAGCATGGTACGAGCTATAATGTATGTCACCAGCATATGGCATAAAGAAATCACCTTTCTTTGTTCTCGACCCTTAACCTTCTGCTTATTACATGTCCATTACATTGAACGCGTTATTTTCAGGAACATAGGATCATGTATACAAAGAACAATGTTTAATATTTCCTAAACTTAACCTTCTTCCCGCATTTAAAGTGAAATGTGAGAAAAAGTAAAGACAAAACGATCTAGTATGCCCTGGAACTAATGTTGTAAGAAAGCAATGTTATTACCTAAGTATGTGCCACTGTGGTTTAGAATTACACACTGAGGTGACATTAAGAATTCAACTAAACAAACTTTGCTGTCAAGTGAGAGGTAGTTATTCAATAGAGGAAAGAAGTACTACAAAAAACTAATCTTATTGTCCAAGATGAATATTAATTTCTAGTATATCCGGTTGTAATAAAAGTCTTGACAAGGAATAAATCTCATGTCAGGTCTTGGGTTTGAACCAAGAACCCTCCGATTCCGAGTCCATAAACTTAACATTTGTCCGAGAGCACTTCAACTATGTTATAAATGCTTTCTTGGTGTGTTTCAAACGGTTTTTTTTTTGTAATGATGATTCAAATCTTAGATAAGATTTTTGTTAAACTTGTCATAACAGGTCTAAGGTTTGAATTCGGAAAGATCTGTTTAAGAGACCATAACCTTAACCTCTTGACCAAGAACAATTCAAACGTATTATAAATGTTGTTTTTGTGTGTTGAAAGTTTCGCTTATGCAAATGAATTAAACCGAATCTTTAATAAGAGCTTTTTAAAAACCTTGTCGTGACGTGCCTAGGGATTGAATTTGAAACCCTCCGATCCAGAGTCCACAAACACTTCAGAGAGGCTATAAAATCATTCATGCACGCTGGATGCACTGGAAATTCTATTTTTTAGATTTGCGGGGACCCTACAGAAATAGTTTATGTATCCTAAAATGTTGTATATAAAGTCAGATTTTATCATGCATACTCATAGACCGTTCAGAACAAACTTCTGGCTATAGACTGTTTCGTTGCTTATAGGTAATCTTAGTTCGTTTACCTGCAGTTCGAACATCAAAGGACGTACTAAAAAGGATTCCTATCTACTTTAGTGATGTAAGTAAGTGCGTAGAGAGTCTTCATGTACATTTAGTTAAAGGTTTAGAATTATTAAAATAAAAAAGAAATAAACTAAAATCTCTAGTTTTTACCATGTTTGCATAAAGGTTACAGACATACAAAAAAAAATAAAAAAAAAATTAATAAATTAATAAAAATAGAACGCTGTTTACCGAATAAGGACCCGTATTTTATCAGGGTTAGAAGAGCGGTAAGCGTAAATGTACACCGGAATTAGTACCCCTTAGATGTTGTTGTTGTTGATGATGTTTTAAGATTAATTCTTTTGACGTATTTGCTATAATGAAGATAATCTCTTGCAATTTAGTGCAAAACAAAGCTAAAACATTGTGAAGTTATGAAAAGTCAAAATAACTGTGCTCCTAGAGTCAATAATGAACTGACCCATTTAGACCGGAACTGATTATTTCACTGAAATTGTGAGGGTACACCATGCCAAAATCACTGTGTCTGTTTTCAATGGTGGATAAACGTTTTTGCAACACATAACTTTTTTCTCAGAGGCCCTTTAATTACTCTTTCTCAGCAGTTATAGTTTTTTGCCCTCCCCCCCCCCCCCCCCCCCCCCCCACACACACACACACAAACACCAAACAACAACAACAACAACAACAAACAACAAACGGTTCGTTGTTAGATTGCTTCCAAAGACGTGGCATTTACTATACAGTAAAAACAAATTCATTTAATGTCGTGTAACTCCGCAAAACAAACTTTCCCCATGTGCAAATTTCTGTGAGCATTCCATATATATAGGCGTCGCGCTCCAGCGTGTCGCCTATTATTTATTGTTTCTAAGAGATCATATGTGAACCGTGTAAATAGAACAGATGTCTTATATTCGATTTTCTGGTATTTTTATTACATATCTAGAATCTACACAAAGCAAATGCAAACGCTAACAATTGTTATTACTTTACAATACAGAATTGTCCATATAACAAAATGACCGATGTTTACAGATATCTGAATAATCGTGCGCGTGATGTCATGTTTAGCATCTATAACGTCTTGTCGTGTGTGGCATCTATAACGTCTTGTCGTGTGTGGCATCTATAACGTCTTGTCATGTGTGGCATCTATAACGTCTTGTCATGTGTGGCATCTATAACGTCTTGTCATGTGTGGCATCTATAACGTCCTGTCGTGTGTGGCATTTTGTCGTTTGTGGCATCTTGTTGAGTGTGGCATCTATAACGTCTTGTCGTGTGTGGCATCTATAACGTCTTGTCGTGTGTGGCATCTATAACGTCTTGTCGTGTGTGGCATCTATAACGTCTTGTCATGTGTGGCATCTATAACGTCTTGTCGTGTGTGACATCTATAACGTCTAGTCGTGTGTGGCATCTAAAACGTCTTGTCGTGTGTGGCATCTATAACGTCTAGTCGTGTGTGGCATCTATAACGTCTTGTCGTGTGTGGCATCTATAACGTCTAGTCGTGTGTGGCATCTATAACGTCTTGTCGTGTGTGGCATCTATAACGTCTAGTCGTGTGTGGCATCTATAACGTCTTGTCGTGTGTGGCATCTAAAACGTCTTGTCGTGTGTGGCATCTATAACGTCCTGTCGTGTGTGGCATCTATAACGTCCTGTCGTGTGTGGCATCTATAACGTCTTGTCGTGTGTGGCATCTATAACGTCTGTTGTGTGGCATCTATAACGTCTGTCGTGTGTGGCATCTATTGTCTTTTGAGTGTGGCATCTACAGCGTCTTGTCGTGTGTGGCATCTAAACGTCTTGTCGTGTGTGGCATCTATAACGTCTTGTCGTGTGTGGCATCTATAATGTCTTGTTGTGTGGCATCTACAACGTCTTGTCGTGTGTGGCATCTATAACTTGTGTGGTGGCATCTACAGCGTCTTGTCATGTGTGGCATCTATAACGTCTTGTCGTGTGTGGCATCTATAACGTCTTGTCGTGTGTGGCATCTATAACGTCTTGTTGAGTGTGGCATCTACAGCGTCTTGTCGTGTGTGGCATCTTTAACGTCTTGTCGTGTGTGGCATCTTTAACGTCTTGTCGTGTGTGGCATCTATAACGTCTAGTCGTGTGTGGCATATTTAACGTCTTGTCGTGTGTGGCATCTACAGCGTCTTGTCGTGTGTGGCATCTATAACGTCTTGTCGTGCGTGGCATCTACAGCGTCTTGTCATGTGTGGCATCTATAACGTCTTGTCGTGTGTGGCATCTATAACGTCTTGTCGTGTGTGGCATCTAAAACGTCTTGTCGTGTGTGGCATCTATAACGTCTTGTCGTGTGTGGCATCTACAGCGTCTTGTCGTGTGTGGCATCTAAAACGTCTTGTCGTGTGTGGCATCTAAAACGTCTTGTCGTGTGTGGCATCTAAAACGTCTTGTCGTGTGTGGCATCTAAAACGTCTTGTCGTGTGTGGCATCTAAAACGTCTTGTCGTGTGTGGCATCTTGTCGTGTGTGGCATCTAAAACGCCTTGTCGTGTGTGGCATCTTTAACGTCTTGTCGTGTGTGGCATCTATAACGTCTTGTCGTGTGTGGCATCTATAACGTCTAGTCGTGTGTGGCATCTATAACGTCTAGTCGTGTGTGGCATCTTGTCGTGGCTGGCATCTTGTCGTGTGTGGGAACTACAACGTCTTGTCGTGTGTGGCACCTTGTCGTGCGTGGCATCTTGTCGTGTGTGGCATCTTGTTATGTGTGGCATATAAAACGTCTTGTCGTGTGTGGCATCTATAACGTGTTGTCGTGTGTGGCATCCATAATGTATTGTTGTGTGTGACATCTGTTATATCTTGTCGTGGGTGGCATCTATATTGTCTTGTTGTCTGTGGCATCTATACCGTCTTGTCGTGTGTGGCATCTGTAACGTTTTATTATATGTGGCATCTATAACGTCTTTGTTGTGTGTGGCATCTGCAGTGTTATCCATGACGTACAGGCAAATGAGGGGTGTAAGATTGGAATGTTATGTCGATGATATTGGAGGTCTTGGATCTGAAAATACATAAAGCAAAACATAAATATAGTCGTCTAATTAAATAGGTTGGAGGGGTGCGCGTGGTCGAGCGGTTGGAGGCGCCGACTACAAACCCCTTGCTGCCCAAGAAAACTTTTGAAATATAACAGCTAAATGGAGCCATTCGCTGTATTTCAGATGCTGCTTGAAACTTTACAATACCACTGATGAACAACTTTAATCTGATTGAAGTTGCAATTTTGCTATTATTGAATAGTTTGCTTCCAAATGTTCTATTTTGATATTTTCAAGAAAATATTTGGAATTCACGTGTTGAAAACTACCTCTTAATGCACGCCGTTTAGCATAAAACTAACCAGTCTTACAAGTGCACGTTCAATGATTATTTCTCTTTACCTACTTTATATAATATGAAAGCATAGACCTGAATAATTTAGTAAGTAGGCCTCAAAAACGATTCCCAATGCGCTTTTTAACACAAATAGTTTAATTTCAATGCCGTTTTTTTGTGGCACGAATACCTGCTTACTTGTCTTATCTGTAGCACTGGACATATGTGTGACAATAATGTTACTTGTGAAATTAAAATATAACGCATTCTGAAATGTAAAAGATAATCTCATGCAAGTGATTCTTTTTACAATTCCAGGAAGGTGGCGGTGAGAGGTGGCGGTTCCACTTTTCACGTAGATGTAATACACCAATAAAATTTCCGGTAACAGCACGTTACATTCTTTAATAAATAGGCGAACTCCATCTACATTAAGGCCCTCGACTCTTTTTTAAGGTTAATCGTCGAGACCGAATGTTTCATACTGACGATTAGGAGATTAATGTTCTTTCTCTATTCAGTAAACATTGTTTATACTGCGCATGCTCACAATGAAATTATGTGTTTCTTAAAGGTGATATCCGTCATTTGGGACAAACATTTCTCTTTTTCAATAGACATATTGACAAATATGTCATATTATATGAAAAGTTTCTGCAAAATGCTGATCATTGGTGACCTAGATCTATGTGAACAGTCAAGCATAAATCACCACTCGTCATTGTAAACAATTATTTCCTATTCGGGACACGCTGCAGAGATAGCTATTTTAAAACTTAGAAAACAACCTGACCACTTACTTTTGAAAACATGTTATATCGCCATCTGGGTTATCGATGACGTCGATATCTAGGCTATTATTAGAAGAGACCACTATCGAGTTTTTATACAGTTGGAAAGAATATACATTCCGAGTGATTTCTTCACTTTAGTGTTCAAAATCGTTTTATTGAGACTAAAATATAAATTTAAACAAAACCCATGCCTAACTTACCCAAAGCAGTGTTTCGATATTGTTATATGTAATCGTTCATAAATGGCAGAAATTTTCACGAATTGCCAGTGTTTTGTAAATCTCTTAAGAGAGGGATGGTTTATTGTTTATAACTTAAATACATATACGACTATTGGCTACTGTCGAGTGATATTTTAAATTTTAATAAATTTGCTATTTAACCATTGGTTAACTGCAATACATGTATGGGTATGATGTTTGACTGGTCTAACGCTCATTTCATCTCATTCATTTGTTTAACAAATATGTTTACTCACCATTTTTATTAAGAGTTGAAGCCGTCATCGTTGCCATAGTACATGATTGGCCCCTGTGGGTAGGTGACGTAACTAGGGTAGTGGGGGATGTAGTATGGCTGGTATGTTCTGTAGATGACGTAGGCGTGGCTAATGGCACAACAGAGCGTAGCCATGACGACCAGAATGGTGAGGAGGCGGGACATCATGGTAGAATCTGAAAAAAAAAGGTGTCAAGTAAAATGTTTTTGTGTGTAGTTATTTTCAAATAGAAAATGGTTAAGTTTGTTCATACTATAAAGTACACAAAATTACATATTTCTATGACTCAAGCTCCTATAAATTAATTAATTTCAGTTGTCCATTTTTTAACTGATCATCAACAAGTTAACAGTAAACGACCAATGAGTTGATTAGATGTGTAAATAAACTGTGTTCATTCATTTCATGACTTAAATAATAATATTAAAATGTAATGTCACAATTTTAATAAAATTGCACACACACACAAATCGCTACCCCGCTATTGCTACAAATGTTAAGTTTCCTAACTTTAAAAATGAACTCATCTTCATCATATGTAGGCCTTTAAAGATCTACAACAAATGATTTGGTACGTAATTACAATTGCTGACTGAAAATAGTCCAAAGTATCCGATCAAACGTATCCGAAATTGAGCCTGTCCGAAATTACGGAAAGTTGTCTCATATAGCTCATACATGCAAGTACTTAATAAATGTGTATACTACCAAAAGTGATGTTAAGGTTTGCTCCTGGTCTTTATTTGACAAAAATATATTGTCGGAACTTGATCTTTATGGTCCTTTAATTTAAAGATGTACACACTTTTATTTAAACATGAAAATAACCGTTGCTAAAATACATTCCAGCAGCTAAGTGAACTTTTGGTTGATTAGCATTTATACTTTTCTATTTATTCTATGAACATGCATACATGCAAAGTATGCATGAGTAGAAGACTTGCATGAATAGAAGTTTTCTGTATGGTACCAAGATAATAAACCGACATCTTCCGCGTCAAAGGATGGGCTCAGGGATGGATCCAGGGGAGGGGGCGGAGGGTGAGCGGGTGGGGTGGGGGGTGGGGTATGCGTCCCCCAACCAGGTGAACGAGTAAAGTTGTGAAAACAAATTACACGTGAGCTTAAAAATACTAAGCTTTTAAAGTAAATTATGTTTGTTTACTCTGCTTAGGTCAAAAAGTAAGGGTCCCATAATAGATACGCCACTGAATGGGTTTGATTATTTTCTGTCAAAAGTTTGAATATTTGTTAAAAAATTAGCAAAATTTCCTGAAATTGAACAGAAATTTAAAACTGGCAAAAGACGTGTATGCTTACGGTTAGTTCAATTTTCATTTGTCTTTTTGTTTTTTATTGTTGTATTGTTATCGGTTAAACAGCTAACCGTAACAAATAATGCACTTAAATATTACTCTGAACACTAGCGTGGAGAAGAATATATTGATCTCAGTAAAATTGTGTTGTTTTACGTTGGAAGCATCAAAACGTCTCAACGGGTTTATGTTATCAATGATTCAGTTACAATACCTCATGTGTATACGTTTGCCATTAGGAGTACATTGATTTTTTCAATAATAAGCAACTATTTAACAAATATGGTCGTGTGGTGAATGTGTCATGTACGTGTGCCGGTTCTGTGTCATGTACGTGTACCGGTTCTGTGTCATGTACATGTACCGGTTCTGTGTCATGTACACGTACCGGTTCTGTGTCATGTACACGTACCGGTTCTGTGTCATGTACGTGTACCGGTTCTGTATATACGTGTACCGGTTCTGTGTCTTGTACGTGTACCAGACTTTGCAATATAAATCGATAAAGATATTGCATAGATATACGTATGCAAAGCAGTCGTTATCAAATATTAACGGTTGGTTGTATTATTTAACATTTTCTTAAAATCATGTTGATACGAACATAAACTTCTTTATAGGTTTCATTACATACATCTTACGATAAAACAAATGTTACTAATGGGAAAATGTTACAGGTATACAAAACATCCTCTCAATCGAATGTGCGTCTGTTTTTGTTCTTATTCATTGTTAGAGTGAAAATTTAGTATATTTGTAATATAAATTTTCTTAACCAGTCTCCCGAGAAAAACCCAACAACATCAACAAAAGCATGCAACTTACCTTGGGAAAATGCCTTGGATATTCAAGTTAACTGACACTGGGACAGCCGTTTATTGGTGTGTGGCTAAACCTTGGAAGGTTTTCTTATTTATAGGGCAGAGACGGTCATGGAACATGCGTGAGGCGATGCGCGTTTTTTTTTGTGTCCACATTAGGTATTGTGTCAATGTTCGAGTTAAAATGTCAATCGCAACAACACCAATTGCACGGTTGACCTTAAGACGGAAATTGATACGAGTGGCCGATTTGTTTGTATGTGTTTTTTCTTTGACTGACATATTTGTGCCTTCTGTTCTAAGTGACAAAACACGAGTAATACATTATATTGGCGGGAGGGGTTGGGGGATGGTGATGGGGTGGGGGTGGGGTGGGGTGTGGGTGGGGTGGGGGGGTATTTAAGTTGTTTTCTAACTATGACGCTTCGTGAGGGCAAAGAGAGATGGGTTGGAAAGGGTGATATTATTGATGATTTGTTGTCAGTAGGCCTCTTTGTAAGATTAACCAAGATTGGCCAATTAGTGAATGAATCCTTTTAAGTTGATGACCTTACACTTTATCGCTTTATGTAATTATAGGATTTCCATTTTGAGGTTCAAACTGTGCAATTTTCAGAGTTTATCGCATATTGTGGAAAAAAATATTCTTCTTTAAAACAAAAAGGTACACATTCGCGGCAGTAACCAACATTTTAACCATAAAATTAGTAAAATATAATTAGTAACCGTTGTTTAAACTATCATGATAAGTAATTATGAACTAATGTGAATAAAAATCACCTTCACGTGTTTTTCTTGGCCAATATTAGCCGGACTACGATGGGTGTCGTTATAATGACCATAAACGCATTAGTGCAATGTATTTTAAAATAATCAACAAAATAAAAGAGTTTATTTTTTGCCTGAATGTTGATCAATACTGTCTTTTCCGGAGATATATAAGTCAATTTGTCATCATAAAACTGTCCATTAATTATAATTGACGACAGGTGGAAACGACCTATCAGTTTATCGACAGCAGGTGATTCTCCCGAGTACAACCAATATACATCTAAAGTTGTTTTATTACATAACCTGCTATTTGTCAGAATATAAAAAAAAAACACGTTTGGCACCGACGATGATGAAAACCAAACCAAAATTGTGTACATTTGCATGGCTGATTTTAATTTACAATTTTTGCCCAGTCCTGGATAATTCTGAGGCCGAAGTCTACAGTCCAATTCACTACATTTATCATCATACACGAAAGCGTTTTAGACACATCACAAAGACACAGTTATTTTCATACTGACGACGTTCAGCTTACATTGATGGGGGTGGACACAAGACAAATGTCTGAGTAGAACCACTGGCGCTACGGAGGATTAATGGAAGTAATATCATTATAGTAAGAGTGATCTATGGTAACAACATATTACATTACGGATTCTTTGTTTTATGGTATAAAATACGAAAAGCACATGCTGCATTTTTGTAATGCAAAGCGTCGTTTTCTGTTTATCCCAATAGCGGTTGATACACTGAAGGAAAAAGCAGAATTGTTAATATTACAATCGTGCATTTCTAAAATAAATGCAGTACTCTCTCCTATTGACAAATATAAATAATTATTTTTAAATATGGCAATTTTGAAGGCACTATAATTGAGTACTATTTTTTTAGATTTAGGAAAGACGCGTACTTATACAATGTATCCAATATTAAAAAGTATTTCCCCCCTTATTTTTGAAATTTGGATAAAATATTTAATTGCCAGTTGCTACTGCCACCAGCTAAGGTTAAAACATCGAAAACCACTTTTTGTAACAAAATTTTAAATTTGGAACTAACTAACTAACGAAAAACTCGCACCAATAATTTCTGTAATAACAACCAGATTAAAACAATGCAAAGTTTCAGACACATAAAGATATGCAATTAATTATTTGTATTAATTTAGTTTAATTTATTTTACAATTTTAATAATGTAATAGCTAATCAATTTTCTGTTTAATATATATGCTAATCCTGAGATATTAACTTTAATTTAAAAGTTACAGCAATAACTAGATAACTTCCCAGTTTGGGTCTTGAACTCCTTATTGCCTGAAGGCAAGCATACACATACAAGTACATATAGCTCCGATTATACAGATAATAAAGTGTTCCAGTTTTAATAATACTACATACCCGTACTTCAAATTATGTAGCAGTATTTCTAACCACTAATGTAGGACTTTCTTAAGGTAAAACAATTGATTTTAGTTTTGTTTTTTAATTTTCTGCTCAAAAATCCGAATTTTTAAAGCTTATAATAAACGTCTGAATTGTTCCCACTTTACGACGGTATAACGTCTCATTAAATGGAAATTTATTTGTTAAAAATTCCGACGCAATTGCTTTTGAAATATAAAATTGTGATACGATAAATCCACTTTAAGGAACAATTTCTTCTCATCTTTGCAATCATATGGATGCTTCCATTTTTTTTGTTTTTGTGTGTGATGTACTATCACGATACAGCGAATTACAATGTCATAAACAAAAAGGTCGTTAAAGAAAAAACAAACTATTTTCATTATATTAAATCAGCGTGGCGAAGGAAATATTGGCAATTTAGTGGAAAAAACCCCAACAACAATATTTTAAAATAGAACAACAACAAAACAACAACAACAACACGTTTATATAAAAACAAACTTAACGGGTACTTTAGAAAACCATAAATCTTGACGTTAATGCTATTTATTTGCGCATTTGTCCTGTCAACTTATTTCAATTTATTCTGATATTTTCTCTTTCATTTAGTTTCATTTTATTGGGCATTGTATTGGGAAAGCAAATATTCTTTTCGTATGATCGTGTAAACAACACCATGCACAAGTGCAAAAATTGACATTTACACAAAATCGTGATTGTCATACGATAATGACCGCCTTACTAATTGACGTTTCAAATACACCACTAACGTCAAGCTTAACGTGACTAACACATTAAGGGATTTCTGGACCGTTCGTATGTCACAAGGTCCGTTTTTGTTACCGGAGAGGAAAAAGGTCACGATTCGCCACCTGGGTTCTTGTGACAACTTTGTGACATGTGCCCTAATCGAAGTATGATCGGGCACAAACAATATTATTATGTTTATTGTTTGTTTTGTGTTGTTATATTTCGTTTATCTTTACAGCGACACCAAATTTGGCCATACCATAGTGTAGTACCCTGATCATTTAGGTGCGGATTGTA
Organism: Sinonovacula constricta; assembly: GCA_007844125.1. NCBI lineage: Eukaryota > Metazoa > Mollusca > Bivalvia > Cardiida > Solecurtidae > Sinonovacula > Sinonovacula constricta. Next base: position 51,981,080 of record CM017569.1, on the reverse strand, counting down.
TGGTTCTTTGTGTTCCTTACCTACATAAACTAGCTTAGTCCCTTAACTGCAGCGAATGCGATGGAACACGATTTTACTTTTTGGACATATGATCAGACTGGCTCACATGACCTTTATTTGACGAAACATGTTTAATTGCTTAAACAAAACATCTGTACTAGTGCAAAAACAAATTAAATACAAATAAACACAATACCATTTAATTGCTCCTGATGACGTTAACCTCGAAGAGAAATATTGAAAGTTTCATAAGTAGAAATTACTGGCGTAAAAATACCCCAACTGAAGTGTAACACTAATCGTGATAAATATTGTCAATAACCTGCCCTAAAACAATTATTTGCAAATGAAAAGGTAATAAAACAAACTTTAAGAGACATAAAATCAAACAGTAAAGATCGGGGATGGGCGGGGGATCTGTGGCTCGAATCCCGGTATAGGCTCACCTTTTCCATCCTGTTTTACTATTGATATGCTGGCCAGTGATATCAGGTACGTGGCAAGTATTCAGTTATGCAACATCCCAGTCTTTTTAAATCACATGCGTAATAGTATTGTACTGAATTCTTAGAGTTAAAACATTACTAAGTCATTACTTAGCACAACTGATGCCTAGACCATATAGATAGATTTCGTTTGTTCATGGATTTCATGTAAGCCAACTATGTTATAACATATTCAGATCTTCGTACATCATGTATGTTATCTTTTTTAAATATGTCTTCATATTTTTGTTGTCCGGACCATTTTTTAATACATTATGTCAACGCGTTTAATTGTTGAATTATTCGTAATAAACTGTATGTTTGCGTCACAAAGCGAAATATTCTAATCGTATCAATTATCATTTAATAATTATTTAATATTCAAGACTGAATGCTTAAATGTGGCTGGACCAGAATTCGCCAAAGAATGGAACACGTGAATTCTATCGCAAAGTAAACATACACACGTGTATTCTATGTATGTATATGTATAATCCTATTTATTTCAATAATCGATTTTTTCGTTAGAAAAGATCTCATCGAACAGATGTGAGTTCATGTAATTGCTTGCTGTATTGTCTTTGTATGACGCAGAATGTATTTTATTCAATCGGAACACCTCGGATAATTCACAAATCATCTCTCGGATATATGTAAGCAGTCGGATCATCTCGGCCATTTCCCTAAATGGGACTACTTTTGTTACAGACGTCAAAACAAAGATGACAGCTCGGAAGACAGCTCACTGCAGTGGATAAAATTGTTTTTCTACATAATGAAATTATAATACATTGATATATTGAGCTACAGAAACACACATGTACAACCAACTTTTAGGGTGGTATCTGATATATCAACCTTTTTCCAATCCAAGGCCTGTTGGCAACACGGCCAGCGTACTAGTATCTCCCCGCTCAAACAATGCCCGTAAAACTTCATTTTGTTGCGGCTTCAATTATCAACCATTCAGTTTTAATTTACGCAGCGCAGCAGGCTCACAGCTGTCGAACAATGTAATTGTTTATGGTTTGTGCGAACTACATTTTAGACATATTCTTCTTCCGATTTCCGACGAACAGAAGGATCGTGTTTTCTGTAAATATCATTGCACCAGATACATCCGAGCAATGAATGTGACGGAATTACCCGAGGAGTTCCGATTGTAATTTATTTTGTAGATGACTAATAAGACACATACTCAAATAAATTAAGGAGAATTTTGACATCCTTGAACAGAAAGAATAATTATAATATACATTTTCGACGCCGTTTACTAGGTGTCATATAGCCGGGTTTCATTGAGCGGCGTTCATAAATTATTTTATGTATATCAAAATGGCTTTTAAAATTATTAACGAATAAATAAGGACAATACTATTATAAATTAAACTCTGTAAATATTAAAATTGTGAGAAAGCACTATTTTAGTTAATAGCTAACCGCTCAGAGTTGCAGACGTTCTGTTCTACAAGAACACCAGACAGACGATCACAGAGAGAGTATGAGCTCCGATTGGGCCAGTGCTCTCACGTGACGAGGTTTTCTAGCTGCTCTTTTGCCTGTCACGGCCTTCTGTAAAGCCTTTTTTTTCTCGGGTCTTTTTTAACCCTTTAAATATTTAAGGTTTCTTCGAAGACAATTCTTGCAAGACCTTTATTAACCAATAATTACCAGGTTTATATGTTCATGTATTTGTCAGGGAAAATAACTGTAAAATTGCGTTTGCGTTTTTGACTGTCAATACTTACTTCCCCTGTTTTGCCCCAAGGTTCATGTACATACTCTTACACAAGAAACAGCATGGATGAAAGACGCAGACACACCATCTCAAAGTAACTGAAAAACTTTTGGTTTGACTGTAAAGCCAACAAACAAATCGTATGTATTTCAATTATTACACCATTATCGAGTCAAAGGTATTGTTAACAACTGGCGTGAATGACCGCATGCGCTGTTGATATATATATTATATATAAAATTATATATAAAATGTCTTTTAAAATGAAATCCTGTTAACATTAAATTATCAAAGTAATATTTTATTCCATTATCAATCGAAGCTCAACAAAGCTTTTCTTTCTTAATCAAAACATCAAAATATGCACATTTACCTTTGCGGCTATGACCAAATCTCTTCAAGCATGTATTATACAAGCTCTAAATGAGACGATTTTTGCATTTTTTGCCTAAAATTGTTTTCAAAATCGAACCACTTGCCATAAACACTGTTGGATAATATTCGTAATACATGTGTATTATAGTTTCGTGTGATCCGCATAGAAATGTTAAAACCTGGTTTTTCGTGTACCTTCTAACTTACAAATAGAAAATATAATGATACATGTAAACATTTTCAAGTGTTTCAACAGAATGATACCAGACATTTCAACGCCGTTCTGGTTTCCTCCCCTCCAGGGTAATTGAGGTTTAATTAGAACTGGCTTTATTTAAAGATGATTTATCAACAAAGTAATTTAGGTTTTGTAAATCATAATTGTCTGGCAAAGAGAATGTCCTATAAACGTCCCTAGTGATTAAAACAAACGTGATTGCAATAGACAACTGGCGGAGATGTAAAGCAGATATTTAGAAATGGTAATGTATTTTTCTAGACAGTTGTAAACACTCTCCACGTTAATTGCCCGTCTAGTGTACGGTAATACCTGCAAAGGAAATATAATGTTGGTCCGAAACCGAGACCAAAGAAAGTTTTTTTTTGCGTTTATTATAAATGTTTTATGTTTGCCCACTCGTAAGCGTAAACCAGTTTTAATGAACTTTCACGTGTGTGAATTTTTATATTGTACAACAATAAATTCAAACCGAGCTTTCGTGGTCTAGTGGTTAAGACTTATGACTCCGGATCGGATGGTTCCGGGTTCGAACCCCGAAATTGACCACGTGATGTTAGTCCTTGAGCAAGACTATTTACTGCACATTGCTCCAGGTATTCAGTACCTGAGTACTGGTTCTACCCAGGAAGTGGAGAGTCGAGAGGGATTAATATAAGTTAAAAGAACTTGTTTCCCAATCGACTATAAATAAATAGGTTTAAACTAAACTAAATTTAATCCGACGAGACCATTTTACGATTATACCGATTGAAAGGTACTCTATATTATTGCCTCTACAGTGGTCACGTGCTTTTGAAGGCGTTGTCGGTGGGAGAAAGTGTGATTTGTAAGTATGTTTGCTTGTTGGGTTTATTGTACCACCAACAGTATTTCAGTTATCTGGAGATGCTGTCCACTTTAAGCAGGTACATGTATAGTGCTGCATTGACTGTGTATAGCAGATCTATCCGGCAACGGCATGATACCACACCCAGACACATTAACCTAAACGACACAACCAGTCGTGGAACCACACTTTTATTTGCTTGAGCGTAAGCAAGTGAGCTATACCACTACCACTTTGACGACTTTGGTAGTTCTCGGTCCGGGAGCGATTCCGGTGCCTCCCGTACCTGGAGCCGACGCTCTACCGATTGCACTAGCAGGTCCGTTCGAGTTGAAAGTACACGAAATGTGTAGACAACAGGTCGCACTGTAGAAACCTTAATACTTCAGTTAACTTGATATTCTTTTTCGCTCTGGCACAACTGTTAAATTACAGAACAATGATTTATTGCGATATAATGGTCCATGGTTTAATTTCTAATACACCATTGATATGACGAGGGCGTGGTTTTAACATATAATAGTGAAGTATTACTATAGAACAGAATATTAAGCAATCAACAAGTTAAGCTTAATCAAAATTCATATGAAGACATGTAAGACAAGAAATAGGTAAAAAGAATTACAAACGCGTTCTATTAGATCAAATTGAAAGTCTCTCCAGCGTAAGGTATACGCTAGTGCTTCCAAGGTGAAGTATAGTCCACATTCATAACATTTCAGCTCATGTCAGTAATTATATATATGTACATATGAAATATCAAGGCAATTCTATCCCTAGACATTTGTCACCTAACTGCATATCATCCGTTTATATTATTTTGCCATAATACCGATGACAGGTACGTTATTTACCTTATCCAAAACAGTTTTAAATTGTCTGTGGCTTTTAAAGCGAACTTAATAAGTAATTCGTTAATACAATTGTGGAAATGTTAATATGAAAATGACAGAAAAAAAAAGAAAAACATGACAAAAATGTACTGAAACATAAAATAAAATCTTGGGTTTTGTTTTTTCTCGGACCCGGAACCTTGTGGATGTCAGTCCAGCCCTCTACTGACTAGGCCACTGAGTCTTAGTACATGTTAGTTTCATAAACTTTTATTATACATTGCAATTAAAACAATATTTTATTGAAAATTTCAACGTGACATTTGTTATGTATTGGAAGTGTTTCTACCTACGCTAAGTGAAAATCGGGGTCAATGAGAGGAGATCGCATTTGTTTTAATCATACATATCTTTGTTTTGACATTGTTTTTCCCCGTATAGTTTATGGTTGTTACTCTCTACGTACGTATTTCTTTTACTTGTTTTTAGTTGTTTGTACTTGTAAATACTGATTTCAGATTTGTTTCTTTTGCTTAATGTACCTTTTGAACATTTCTTTAGTATATAAAATGTACTTTTATTTCTAGGAGTGACACATCTACTAAAATGACTTTCTTACAGACACGTGCAACACGTATTTCTATTTCCTTGACTCTCGTTCCTATTTTGAAATCCAAACTTTAAATGTGATGTTATATGGGAAAATGTAAATTACAAAAACAATAAAAACGTTCTCCAAATTGAAACTGTTACACAATTTATTTTCGTCTAGACACTAGAGTCAATGAGGTTGATTATCTATGCCTGTTTCTAAAATGACTTAATTAGCTAACTTTATTTTAAATCGGCGCCTTCAGCTTCATTTAAAAGACAATAGAATCCCCACCATGCTAGAAGCTTGCCATAGCACTGCCAAAGAAGCAACTCCTAGTTTTATATTTATACTTTTTATGTATTTAATGATGCCAAACTTAATGCAAACATTTATTCAATTTAGAACTGTTCCTATTGCCTTGTTAATCTCTACTTCATTTTTATTGACAAAGCAAAAATCGATTTCCTGACTCCTACCAGTTATAAGAGTTCAAACCTATGTTAAATGAGAAAGTTTGATTATTTACGAGGAACAATGTATTGTCTTTTTGATTATAAATGTACTTATTTTAATACACTCAGAATAAATATGCGTAAGTTGAAATACTTAAAGCACTAAAATAACTTGAGCTTGAATATGTTACTTTAACAAGAGCTAAAACTGCAAATCCCACTCACAGGTGACTGCTTACATAATACGGTCTAATTTTCGAATAAAATCGCGAAAACGCTCTCTGTAGAGACGTGGAGACTCTTTAGCGGTGAAATTAAGCAATCAAAACACTTTCCTTTTGTCTAGACGAAAATAACACTTCAAAACAGTAATTTAACACAGGTAATAGACCAAAAACAACCAAGAGATGGGCGGTTTAAATTGTCTTGTATGTGCTTTTGTACAAACTTTCTTTTTTTTCCAGTTGAAATAACTGTAAAGGAATATTATTTTTCTTTTCAAAACAATCGATCGGTCCGTTATTTAAGTGAAATTTCTTCCACCTATTGAATATTGAAAGTTTGTCAGTTTCAATTCATATACAGGTCTAATGCCGGACAACAGGATAATATCAAACACAACAGTTTCTATTCATATGCAGGTTCAATACCGGACAACAGAATCATATCAAACACTACAGTTTCAATTCATATACAGGTCTTATGCTGGACAACAGGTTCATATCAAACACTACAGTTTCTATTCATACGCAGGTCTTATGCTGGACAACAGGATCATATCAAACAATACAGTTTCTATTCATACGCAGGTCCAATACCGGACAACAGGATCATATCAAACACTACAGTTTCTATTCATACGCAGGTCTAATGCCGGACAACAGGATAATATCAAACACAACAGTTTCTATTCATATGCAGGTCCAATACCGGACAACAGGATCATTTCAAACACTACAGTTTCTATTCATAAGCAAGTCTTATGCTGGACAACAGGATCATATCAAACACTACAGTTTCTATTCATAAGCAGGTCTTATGCTGGACAACAGGATCATATCAAACAATACAGTTTCTATTCATACGCAGGTCTTATGCTGGACAACAGGATCATATCAAACACAACAGTTTCTATTCATAAGCAGGTCTTATGCTGGACAACAGGATCATATCAAACAATACAGTTTCTATTCATAAGCAGGTCTAATGCCGGACAACAGGATCATATCAAACAATACAGTTTCTATTTATACGCAGGTCTTATGCTGGACAACAGGATCATATCAGACACTACAGTTTCTATTTATACGCAGGTCTTATGCTGGACAACAGGATCATATCAAACAATACAGTTTCTATTCATACGCAGGTCTTATGCTGGACAACAGGATCATATCAAACACTACAGTTTCTATTCATACGCAGGTCTTATGCTGGACAACAGGATCATATCAAACAATACAGTTTCTATTTATACGCAGGTCTTATGCTGGACAACAGGATCATATCAAACACTACAGTTTCTATTCATACGCAGGTCTTATGCTGGACAACAGGATCATATCAAACAATACAGTTTCTATTTATACGCAGGTCTTATGCTGGACAACAGGATCATATCAAACACTACAGTTTCTATTCATACGCAGGTCTTATGCTGGACAACAGGATCATATCAAACAATACAGTTTCTATTTATACGCAGGTCCAATACCGGACAACAGGATCATTTCAAACACTACAGTTTCTATTTATATGCAGGTCTAATGCCGGACAACAGGATAATATCAAACACAACAGTTTCTATTCATATGCAGGTCCAATACCGGACAACAGGATCATTTCAAACACTACAGTTTCCATTCATACGCAGGTCTTATGCTGGACAACAGGATCATATCAAACAATACAGTTTCTATTCATACGCAGGTCTTATGCTGGACAACAGGATCATATCAAACAATACAGTTTCTATTCATACGCAGGTCTTATGCTGGACAACAGGATCATATCAAACAATACAGTTTCTATTCATAAGCAGGTCTAATGCCGGACAACAGGATCATATCAAACAATACAGTTTCTATTCATACGCAGGTCCAATACCGGACAACACGATCATATCAAACACCACAGTTTCTTTTGTGCAAAAAAGGTCGACAGTTCTCCTTGTAATTAATCTTTTCATTGATTGGATATACCCAGCCAATTGAACAGACACGTACGATAACTTTACAACCATCTATACTAAAGGATATACCTTTTTGTAGCCTTTGTATCCAGTAAATGTCTTAGATATCTAAGTATTATATGTTAGTCACTGACATAAAAATCCTTGGTGTTATTAAAATTGATACAATAGATATATATTGTATAGTCATGACTATGACAAGGGAAACATAAGCAATTTAATATTAATAGGGTCATATCTGCAAACTCCTCTCTTTTACACACAGTTGTTATGTTTTGCAGTTGATGTATCTAAAATATCTATCTAATGTACAGTATGGTTCTTTATTTAATGGTAAAGAAATGACACACAGTCATTTGATTACTCGCTATTGCCCAATTACCGGTATGTGATTAAGAAACCATTGAATTGACTATATCTTGGACATTTATTATATCTTCTCGTCTTAACGACAACAACTGCATAATTTAATACAGCTTTTGTTGTACTATGTCCGATTACAGTTTTGTTGAACTATGACCGATTACAGTTTTGTTGTACTATGACCGATTACAGTTGTGTTGTACTAATTCCGATTACAGTTTTGATGTACTATGTCAGATTACATTTTTGTTTTACCATGACCAATTACAGTATTTGTTATACTATGATGGATTACTGTTTTGTTGTACTAAGTCCGATTACAGTTTTGTTGTACTGTGACCGATTAAAGTTTTGTTGTACTGTGACCGATTACAGTTTTGTTGTACTGTGACCGATTACAGTTTTGTTGTACCGATTAAAGTTGTGTTGTACTGTGACCGATTACAGTTTTGTTGTACCGATTAAAGTTGTGTTGTACTGTGACCGATTAAAGTTTTGTTGTACTGTGACCGATTACAGTTTTGTTGTACTGTGACCGATTACAGTTTTGTTGTACCGATTACAGTTTTGTTGTACCGATTACAGTTTTGTTGTACTGTGACCGATTACAGTTTTGATTACAGTTTTGTTGTACTGTGACCGATTAAAGTTTTGTTGTACTGTGACCGATTACAGTTTTGTTGTACTGTGACCGATTACAGTTTTGTTGTACCGATTACAGTTTTGTTGTACCGATTACAGTTTTGTTGTACTGTGACCGATTACAGTTTTGATTACAGTTTTGTTGTACTGTGTCCGATTACAGTTTTGTTGTACCGATTAAAGTTTTGTTGTACTGTGACCGATTACAGTTTTGTTGTACTATGACCGATTACAGTTGTGTTGTACTAATTCCGATTACAGTTTTGATGTACTATGTCAGATTACATTTTTGTTTTACCATGACCAATTACAGTATTTGTTATACTATGATGGATTACTGTTTTGTTGTACTAAGTCCGATTACAGTTTTGTTGTACTGTGACCGATTAAAGTTTTGTTGTACTGTGACCGATTACAGTTTTGTTGTACTGTGACCGATTACAGTTTTGTTGTACCGATTAAAGTTGTGTTGTACTGTGACCGATTACAGTTTTGTTGTACCGATTAAAGTTGTGTTGTACTGTGACCGATTAAAGTTTTGTTGTACTGTGACCGATTACAGTTTTGTTGTACTGTGACCGATTACAGTTTTGTTGTACCGATTACAGTTTTGTTGTACCGATTACAGTTTTGTTGTACCGATTACAGTTTTGTTGTACTGTGACCGATTACAGTTTTGATTACAGTTTTGTTGTACTGTGTCCGATTACAGTTTTGTTGTACCGATTAAAGTTTTGTTGTACTGTGACCGATTAAAGTTTTGTTGTACTGTGACCGATTACAGTTTTGTTATACTGTGACCGATTACAGTTTTGTTGTACTAGTGTCATATTGTCTAGGATTTCTTGCTTACAAAAAAGAAATCCATTTCATTTTATATAAAAGTATATAAGTATACACTGTGCTGACTGCCCCGATTTTGTATTGGCTAGTCCTAAGGTTTTTTTGCCAGATCTTAACTATGTTTTTAGCTTTTAGTTAAATAATTGAATGCTTTAAGGCACCAGCGGTTAGTTTTCGTCCATGAGTAACTACCAAATAAAACCAACGTTATTAGGATACACAATTTAAAACAAAAATATAGAATTGGTTAAAAAAAACGGTTGAACCTTATGGGGCTCGACATTTATCAAAGCGAACTGATAGGCGCAAGTTGAAAATCCAAATTCGAAATTGAAATGAAAAAAACTGTTCCGGTCGCAATAAATATACACAACTATAGAAGCAAACTTGTACCAAGAACCAGTCGCGACGTCCGTGAAGTTCAGGACAGTCAGTCAACAGGTCAAGTGTTTGATTCATACAATAAAGCATAGCGTTTTTGATTTTTGGTAAATGTATATCCGTGTCGTGTGTCGTTTTCTTCTTGTATTTACAGTTCCTAATTTTTATCGACGCGTTATATTTTAGATTTAATGTCAAACAACATACCGTTTGAAACTAGCATATACAAGATAAAACAATGTGCCTGCAATATTTTTGCTTTAACATTCCAAGATAAATGAAAAACAACTCGATCTTTTTATTTTTAATTGTATATAAACATTGTTTTTAGATAATCGAAGTCTGCAAAGCAAAAGCCAATCTTAGTTCATAATTGTAATAACTTAATGTACTCATTGAATGGTGTTCAGCAATTCAACTGCCACCTGCAATATTCATAATCACGTTATTTATTCATCTTCAAAGGAAAATTGGTCCAAATTGCAAGCTTTGTCACTGTCTACATAGAAACAGCGTGTCATCAATGTCACAATGAAGTCTGACTTTTATTCACTGCAATGAGTATCATTTAAAATTAACTTTAATAATTGCTTAAATATAAATAAATAGGATCTATGCTGTGACATATATAACTGCAACACATTTTTACTGGAAAACATTACCGTAACGTCTTCAGCAAATACATTTTAGAATTTCCTTTTTTTTGATAAGATGAATACTGCGGTCTTTTGTCCTTTATTTGTCTAAAATTAATTTTTATTACAAAACCTTTAAAAGTGTTTTATTTTTCTGTATGCTTACCTTTGGGAAATCTCGTAAAATAAACCCGCAGCGAAGTATAAACGGTAGCGTAATCTCGTGGAGTGGTTTTATTTTGTAGCATCATTAGTTTCGACGTTCCCTTACCATTTATGTTTGAAAACTCTTTAGGCGATATAAAATTTCACATGGCTGTCTCTAATAACAATATAAAATATTGTAACATTTTGAAAATAACAAGAGGAAGTTCTCCAATTTATGATGAATAAAGTGCTTCTATAGCAATTTAGGAAATTCAAAAATGATGACATATACTTATATTTTGGATATTTTTTTCATTTCATAAAAATAATTGAATATTTATACTTCCGTGCCAAGAGAAACGGATACAACTTGAAAATCACATATAACTTGTGTTCAGAACTTTTGCTCATAAGCAAAAATTGAATTATTGCCTTACAAAGCTTTGTGGTAAAACACTAAATAGAATCTGAACGGATGTTTCATGCGTTTTAATACTTAAAAAATAAATCAAATTCATGTTTTTTCTCAATTCCAGTCTTAATGAATTGTTAATAGAACGGAGCATGTTAAGAACATTTTTTTTATCATGTTCAGTCATGTATATTTTGAAAAGGTCGCGATGCTGCTTTTTCTCGAAAAGAAAGTGACCCAATCTTTTGAAGCTATCCACATTTAATCTCGGGAGCCGAGGTAATGTTTTATTCTCATATTGGAAGTGGTTTAACCAAGTCATTTTTTAAACAAAAAAAACTTAAGAAATAACAATTTGACAGTACTGTGACGACATTGTATTCGCACGATATCATATGTTTTGTTCTGACAAATCTACTGCAGTAAAAATTGTATTTAATAGTCCAAAATACACTTTAACATTCTTATACATGACACGAAAAGCAATTTTATGCTAAAATTTTTAAACAATCTACCTTATACAAATGCAAGAGAAACTTAAATTTTTTTTAAAAAAAATATTTGATTCTGCTGTCCACAAAAGCGGTGTACATGTATTTTGTTTTCGTTCAGACTTACAATATATTTGCTTTTTGACTGGCCTAGTATATCCCCGGTAATTATTTTCTCTTAAAATAGACGCCGATTCTTCCTTAAGCCAATCACCCTGATAAAGTACTTATCCCAGACGTTTTTGCGTTAACCCTCTCTCCATGGCAGTCAATACAGACACAGTCTAGTGCCGTTCGACGGGTCTATGCATACAAACAGTGAAGTGTCGTGCAGCGTGGATATCTTGCTGGAGAAGTGAACAATAAATGCACATTTTTATTGTGCAATGTGTGCTTCAAGGAATTCAAGGAATGCATTGTAAAACCCCAAAACACCACTTTCAGTGGTGCATCCGAGTGAAATTTAAGCCAATCGCATTAATAACATTTGTCTGTATTAAGTAAATATTGTTTTACATATTGACATGCATCGGACCTGCACACAGATAGTGAAGATGATTTGACGATCCCAGACAATGTCCGGATATATGTTGAATCAGCGGAACCAGCGGATCACCGCTGGTGAGTTGCATGTTAAAGGTAACTCTAACGATTAGCCATGGGCGACTTATTTTGTCGGTGTTATGCGCTCACAACCAGAATATCGTATAAAAGCAACACGAGCTCACGAGCTCACACAAATATCTAAATTATCTATTGCAACTGAGTTAATCTGGAGACGTTTAAATAAACACACACATATCCTTGCCAGTCACGGGCATATCATGTCGATCTTAAGGTCAGACAATCTTTTTCTAAGAGTGACTTTGGCAGTATGTTACGCCATCTTTCATTTATAAGCCACAAACGTAAAGTCTGATATCGGTATTAAATTACTAGCATATTATATGATATGCTATTGCGCATTGCTCAGCTGGTGAACATGATGTGAAGTTCCTGGGAACAGCTAGGTGGTTGCCATTGACTAAAATGGGTTTGTAAGGCACACCAACATCATGTTTAAATAACTGTTTAATATATAAGCATGGCATATTTATCAATAAAAATTTATAAACGACTACACATAATGTGTCGAGCCAGTAATGAAATGTCTCTCTTATTAATTATCTGATACATACTGTTGATATATAATATATAAATGTAAATATGAATAAATATAAATATGTTTAAGAATAAATAAATAAAATATACATAGTTTATATATATAAATGATTCTTGAACCTATGGGTCCATCGATAAATATGGTGTTTTATATTTTTAACGATTAACCCATAGGCAACAAGGAACATATTTTCAGATGCATTAGAAATAATATAATGCTGCATTTAGAAACTATTAATTACACAATCTTATTAAATGTTACACGAATAAAGAAACAATAACATTTAAATTTTGGCGCATAGTTTCCGAACTACGCGTATATCATCATTATAATATTAAAAAGCATAAACATCAATTAATATCTTGGTGTAAAGCTCTGGCACGTCCTAATATTTCCCGAAGAACGTGTTCATATTAGCTGCTTACCTCCCCATTGAGGCACACAGCCATAATACATGCTGTGGTTGGGTACCAATGTTAAAATTTAATAGAATCCATTTTCTTTTTATAAAGTGGCGAATATAAAAAAACGGTAAAATGTCACATGATGTTTAATGGAATTTAAAACTCATTAGCCGTTAAGAACGCGTCGATTTATAAGTTACATAATGGCTATTTTAATAGCAGTTTTGTTAAAGAAGATCTCATTATGACCAGACATTCTTTGTTTCCATGACAACCATTAAATTTATGAAGATAAATCTGTATGAAAAAATGAAGTTTTACATTTTTTGAAAAAGACAAGGACAACATTAAGTAACATTAAATATTAGTTTATCGCCATATTTGTTCAAATTGAAATTATCTGACGCATTACATATCAATTAAATAAAATGATTCATTCGTATGACAAACTTATTTTTACTGCTACTTGACTAAAATAATCTAATTTCTAGTTAAAGATTTAAGTTTTTGTTTTCTGTTTCCCTGCATTCGTTAACTAAATAGTAAATCGCATTCCGTTGCTTGGGATGGGATGGGATTTGCCGGCATTTTTGCCGACATCATGATAGCACAGGGGCGCTTATGAGGTGCCCAGGGACTGAACCCGTCCGGTCATATAATGACACCGACGAGCCCCGAGCGTTACGAGGGAAGCCACTACTACCAACTTTAAAACTTTTAAATTCTGCTATTAATCACTTTCTGGGTAAAAAGAAACGTTTATATTTCGCCTTTTTAGATCTTAATTTAATGATGGTATCTATAGAAACGGGCTCTTGTATAAGCTTTTCAAATCAGGAAACAATGGAAAAGTGTTACACATTTTAAAAGACATGTATGCATCTGTACGATCTTGTGTTAAACTTTTTCGTTGTATGTCCGATTTCTATGATAGTTTTGTCGGCCTTATACAAGGGGAGACAATTTCACCAATTTTAGCATCTCTATTTTTAGAAGATCTAGAAGCATATATACTGGAGAATGGTGGTAATGGTATTAATATGCATGATTTTATGTTAACTGCAATTCAGACGATATGGTATTACTTGCGGAAACGCCTGATGATTTGCAAAAAAACAAACTCGATGTGTTTTATGACTATTGTTGTAAATGGGGACTTGAATTGAACTGTGATAAAACTAAAATCGTAGTCTTTCGGAAACGAGGCAATTTATTGGACAGTGAAACCTGGACATACAATGGTAGAGTTATTGAAAAAGTAAATGATTTTAATTATTTAGGAACTGTTTTTAACTATACAGGGTCCTTTGCATTACAAAATGAGAATATCACTGGCAAATCTTTAAAGGTGCTTGAGAACTGTTCTAGAAACACCGGTTAAATGCTATTTTAATGATGTAAAGCGTATGCAGTTAATTGTGTGTGTTTTAATGTGTATCTGCTTCTACAGATGCAGATGTGCACAAATAGGTCGAGTAACTCATCACCCAAATCATTGGTTGGTACCATCGAAACAATGAAGGGCAACTGAGATTACTTGAAACTATTTTGCCTAGAAAGGGACCGACTCGTTGTGAGTGGCAAGGATTTGTATGCACAAATCATCGTCTGAAGCTTCCACTAGCGTCTCCTTTTTGTCAGCGTAAATGTGCGTATATTGGATAAGCAACTCAACGCAGAATTGTTGAAATCGCATCAAAATACTAAATTTCTAGGAATTTTAGCAAAAGCAAACAGACCTCATCCATCTATCTGACAGTCACCGATATCCCTTGCTGATCTCACGGTCAGACAATCTATATCTATAACGAACTCCGACAGAACAATATGGCATCTATCATATAAAGATAAAATAGGGCTGCATGGTTGGATGAGTTAATTATGAAGTCCATTTTATTATCCATTAACCATATCAGTAAGATAACTGCTCTGTTTGTCTAGCTACGAATATTAAATTACTGATGATAATCTGTCTGCACATATAAAGCATAAAATATTTAAGAAAAAGCCTTTAAGATATCGTGACCTTTAATTGCGGAACGTATAACATATTTTCCTTTGTTGTTTCCAAATAAAATACCTGCTGAAGTACATATAGAAATTTACCGGATGAAATTCAATATAAATGAAAAAACACAACATTTGTAAAACAACTAAAGCAAAGTTAAAGTTTACAAGTAAGTGATTAATGGATTTATGGCATAACTTTAAGTATTACGATTGTAATAGACAAACACCAAAACTTGTTTTATCAATCATATACATGTACTCAAATAGTTTTATGGTTACTTAAATAGTTTTAATGTTATTTAAATTTTATTCTTTGTAAACGAGACCTTTTGATGTCACAATTTTCCAATTTAGAAGCTTAAAGTACATAAGCAGCATTCGGAACTCCTCGATATCCGCCTTTCCGATTTCACCACCACTGTCCCACAAAATTATGTGTGACTAAAACATTTATTTGCATCTAGCTAGCTTGATAGCGTCAAACGAACTTAAGAGTTTTGAAATACAATGCAGCGACTAATTATGATAATTATAGCAACGTCCAGTTTTTTTTTGGTGGAGAAAGACCCCAGACAAATGTCTGGGTAGAAACACCGGCGCACACAAGTTAGTTGGAAGATATTCCCATATTAAGTCCATCACAACGAACGGGACTCGAACCTACATGTACGCGGTGGGAGGCTAAAAAACGGAGGATATCCGTTTGTATACATTATTATGTATAAGCATTGGCGGCACGTCTTAGTTATTATCTTTGTGTTCTCATAAAATGTTTCCTAATTGACGATGTGCTGAAGCGCGGAGTCTACTGTGATCACATATGCTGATTGCCACTAGAGAGTCATGTTACCAAAATGTTTTCCGATAGAATCTAAGGGCAGTCAGAAATACGGTTCATCATCAAGGAATAATCTAAAACATGTCTTAAAAATCCAATGTCACATCAAAAAAACTGTCGTGATTGTCACAATAAAACTTGTAGTCAGATAATGATAGTCAAATATGTTTAATTTCGATTATATTCTGCTTATGTACAATTAAACCTTCTTCCTATACATTTATGTTTCTATTTACTTTTGCCATATTTCTCTTACTTGTATAGTACGTACTTTTGCGCCGTCTTGGATGCTTTGCATTATTGTTCCTCTTGTCTGTATCTTTGCACCAGAACAGTGTATAATGACCCAGTAGCTTCTATCTACAAAATATCATGACCTGTTATATTCTCTTCTGTTATGAGTAGTTCGTTTTTCGAATAGTAAAGTTTTTAGAAAACTTGACATGGTTCATTTTGTATTTGCAACTAAAAGGCATATGCAATTTACAAAGGAATTTAACTGCTTTTTAACTATCTATGGATACCGTAAGTTATTGGCTAGTATTAACAAACCTCATGCGCTTTATTGACAATAATTGATTTCTTTAAAGAAGTGGTACTTAAAGATAGTTTCCATGTGATGTCATAGCCACTGATAAGACAGTTTAAGGCATTTTTAAAGGCAAAAGCTTATGCAGGCCGAAACGGGAAATATGTGATGCATTGAACTCACCACTGTGTTGCTATTTTTCAGTCTATTTTACTAAAATTTATAGCAAAGAGAACAGCTTTGGTGAAGTATTAAAACAATATTTTGATAGTAACAGGTATAAAAATACAACCAAAACGATACACTGTTCTTTCTGTTTAAGGAGGAGCCTGTAATTTTATTTATTTTTGTGTATTTATTATTTGTGCAATTATCAAATTTTAAAATATTGTATTCTAAAAATATGAATTTCAAGAGCATTCCAATGGTGTGTAGCTTTCTTTTTATTTTCGGACCACAAATAAAGAAATTTTAAGAAAATAAGATTTTACTTTTCTCTACAATTCATCTAAAATCCCTTGTAGTTACCATAAAAGATGGCGGCCAAGATTAGGGTTTTTCACTGATTTGGAAACTATCTACTACTAAAGTAAACGGTATTTGAACAATTCAAATTTTCCGAAACGCATTGTAAGGAGGTGTCCCGTTGCGTACATGCTTTTCTTTGTTCAAACCAAATCATTTATCATTGTTGTATTTGAATACTGGTTAATCTATGTAGCAATGACAAACATACTAAATGTTTTAAAGTCTCACGTACGCCACTTTTATATGATATTTTGGTTTAGTATAACGATCAATACTATACTGCAGGTATTCAACCTCGAATTTGTTTATTGTTTGTTTGTTTATTGAGTTAATCGTCCCACCAACAGTATTTCAGTTATCTTGAGACGGCGTCCACTTAAAGCAGATATAGTGCTGCCTTCATTGTGTATTAACCTGCCGTGAACACCTGGCATGATACCACACCCAGTCACATTATCTTGACACCGGGCCAACCAGTCGTGGAACTACCCTTATATTTGCTTGAGCGTTAGCAAGGGAGCTATACCACTACCATTTTTAACGACTTTGGTATGTCGCGGCCTGGCATCGAACCCGGGGCCTCCCGTACCGGGAGCCGACGCTCTACCGAATGCGCTACCAGGTCCGGTTAAACCTCGAATTTGATCTCGTGACATGCGACCATTTACATGAAGTATAATCTGGCAACATGAAACTGGCGTTCATACATGTACATATTCGCATAATCTTTTTTTATAAATGGTTAACTGTGTGCAAACTGGTACAAAGATATTTAGACCCACAATTTACGGACGTTTGTTTATAAAGAAACGTAAAATCTCCGCAATTTGGCGATGACAAATTGGAAACGCCAGTTTAATGTTGCCATGCTTTACATAGTTCTTTATGTATATTGTAAGGACATAACTAACCACTAATGTGCCTTGCATTTATTATACAAATATAGACACGTGGGGCCAGTATACAGTTTTAAA
Source organism: Sinonovacula constricta (assembly GCA_007844125.1). Classification (NCBI taxonomy): domain Eukaryota; kingdom Metazoa; phylum Mollusca; class Bivalvia; order Cardiida; family Solecurtidae; genus Sinonovacula; species Sinonovacula constricta. The sequence goes on along the minus strand of CM017569.1, from coordinate 51,962,985 downwards.
GACCTGGGAATTAAGTTATTGACAGAGGACAACGTACGAGGTCGATATGACTATTGCAAGAAACACTATATTTTTGTCTGAAACATAAGTCACCCAACAAATTTACATGCAGAGACAATAAATATGTTCATTTGTGAATTTGTTTGTCTTCATTAAGTTCGTCACCAAACTGCCGCACCATCAATAACGTCAAAACTAAGAAGAAAATTCACTTCTTCTGATGTTAAATACAAAAACACATCGGGCCTTTCAACAAAACCTGAATAAACAGCGAATACATCACCTTTTTGTTGTGCTGTTTCTTTACAGGCAATGTAGAACTAATATTGGTGTAGTATTTTTTGAATAGACGTCATATTTTGCACCATTCGCGCGATAATGGTCTGTTCTCATGTCATTATAAACTTTGTGAGTCAATATTGCTTGATATTTACCCACATGTGACTAACGATTGGCCATTAGAAACGCTCGGTATTCATTGGGTACATTGGGTATGTGACATAAAGTATTAGTAGTGTGTACAAAAATACGACTAAAATCACTTATCTTAATCGAACTTATAGTCAATCGGCATGTTAATATTTGTACATTTTTTAATTGTTATAAATAATGCTTTCACTTTTTGGGTGCCACTGTTTGCATTAGCCTTCCAACAATTTATTGTTTCTAAGTAATTTAAAAATATATTCACGTTCTTCAAACAACAACAACAACAACAACAATACACATACAAAACAAATCTTTCCACTTGTGTTTGAAAGTAACTAGCTTAATATATTTCGCATACCGTATATTTTCTTTGATCTTTCATTACTTTCTAATCTTGATCCTTGAATTTAAATAGTTCTTGCAAACAATATGCTAATAGTCTTTACATTTGGCGACAATTTAAAAGATTCCTATCGTAGAGATGCTAAGCTTTACTGAATCATGTGCCAGTAACTGTTTCCTACGTGTCTTAATTCTCTAATTCTGTTGTAAATTATCCCTACCGCAGAAGTAAGAGCCACATTTCAATGTCTTTATAAACTGATTTAATCTCCAGAATGACCATTTTTACAAGTTGTTTTAAGAGTTGACGCTATGTCTTAAAATCGCAATCTGAATCTGAATCGCACATGTATCTGCGGCTAATGATATAGTTTAGGTATAAATCATTTAAATGATTCTTAAATATTAAGTTCACAATTAGTAACCAAACCCCTCTGCTGACCTGCGATTTGCTGGTTTATCTACAACGTATGTAGACATTTGTTTGTTGGGTTGTCCCACCAGCAGCTGCATGGCTTTTTTGTATGGTCCGCACTTATACCCGCCCTGACACCGGGCCGACGAGACGTTTAACAACTTTTTAACATTTGCTTGAGCAAGGAATCTAGTCCACTATCACGGTAAATGTTTTGATACGCTGCGACGTGTGTTTGAAACAAAATTAAATGAGTCTCGATAGTATTACGACCTATGTCGCTATTAAAGTTTTATTAATAATAAGACACGGGTACTAAACGAAAAAATGGTGAAACAGAACGAACAATCCACAAACAAACTAATATAATAATATTTTATTTTAATGAACAATTAAATCTATTGCGTAAAAAAAATAAGAAATATATCAGACAAAATTTGAGAATGCAAAATAAATGGTAGCTTACAGTTTGTCCCTTTAGGATGTGTCCCTTTAATAGTCCAATTATGATCCAACGTCGAATAATCCTGAAGGGTCGTCGGTAGAATGTCCTCGTAGATACGCAAAGTAGAAATAATCCAAAGGTAGAACAATACACGAATATAATTCATATATTTCCAAATCCAATATTTTAATAATTATATCACTGTAGAATATAGTAAGTCCACGTAAGTTCCAACACAGAAAGGTTTAATATAAAAGCTTCAAGTATTTCCAAACTATATGTCCAAACTTTATGTCCAAACTTTAACTTAAATCGGCTAACAAGCCCTTATATAGACCTAAATAATTTCTAATACGCAGATGTCTTAAGAACACTCACAAAACCCAGTTAAAAATAAACAAATGAATTTTCTAGCATGATCCTTTTCTTTCTAGCTGTTACGCGAATGCTACGTCATCATTAACACTGCAACGGTAAGCAACCCCTTAACCTGGAAATCTTAAATGCTGGTGTACGACTGTACATAACAATAGTTATTATATGAGTCTTGAAAGGGCTTATATAAGTCTCGATAGTCATTATATGGTCTCGATTGTACTTATATGAGTCTCGATACTATTTATAAGATTCTCAATAGTACTTTTATGGGTCTCGAAAGTGAATTCGTGTCATTTAAGCATTATAAACCCATCAAACGTCTCTCTAGAAGCAAAACAAAACAAAATGCAAATTTCGTCGTTCTAAAGGATGAAGAAAGGCTTATAAAAATGACGTAATCGTTTCCTTTAACTGTTTAATGGACAAATCTAAACTGCAAGTGTGTTGTGGTAATTTAAGATATCGGATTGCTTATCATGGTAAAAGGTGGGAGCGAGGTTGGGAATGTAATAGTATCTACATTTATCGGCAGTTACAGAAGTTCAGATTTACACCAAGAACAGAAAATAAAAGCTAACTACAAGTGATCTGAAACCTGCATATTCGGTGTCTTTAGTGCAACTCCAAATCAATTTTTGTTGAATTTTTTGTCGCTTTTTTATTCTTTGCAAGAAAATAAATCGATGGCAAAGAAGCATTGCATTTCATATATATTGTATTAAAGACTATTACACATTAATATTATTTAACGAAAAGGGTGGCCCGTTCATGAAAGATTTAAATGGAAACCAGAATACTAAAAACAAGACCACCAACAAAAGAATATGAATCCATCATTGGCGCCGTATAAGCCTTTCTGAAATTTCCTGATTTCCTGAAGAAACAACGCAATTCCCACCAGATTCTTTTGTTAGCATTTTATTTTCCATCTTCTGTCAAAACCGTTTCTATACTGCTAACAAGTGTATTAGAGATATGTCCTTATAACGACATGAGGTACATATTACCAGCCCCCTACTTTATAAAAAGTACTTTCCACTTGTCAAAGATAATTGTAAATTTCCATTAATGTGTCAAGTAGATTTAGTATGAAAAATATTTAAAAAGAACTTGTTAACTTGTTAACAGTATAGATATTGATTTGTCTTGCCTATATCACGGAAAGACCTGCCTAAATTGATTAAACAAAATACAATCTTATACTTTTAAGTTTTTATTTTAAAGACGTACTGTCAAAGAAAATGCCGTAGAAGAATTTTATTTCATTATGGAATTGATTTAACTAGTCAATCATGGCCTATATTTAAAATCGGTAAACAAATAATCAACATTATCATATGTAAAAATCATTCTTGAGCAAAATTTGCGAATGTCACGTTCAGAACAGATAAATTACAAAAACATTCGTTGTTTATTTTCCTTCAAATTTTAAGTGTCTGAAAATAGTATTGCTTAAATGAATAATTGCGTATTTGTTTGGTTAGAAAACAAAACCAAATGTCAACAACAAAGTAACAACAACAAACAACAGAAATAAACAAACACGATACGTTTCATTATTCACAAGCAGTTGCTAATTTTCGGTATTCAATATTAATCGCATAATAAATCGATTTGGTACTCATTTGAGCAATATAATCAATATTATCGTTATCGGTTTCTTGCAAGGAAATAACATTTTCTTGGCCAAATCAACACCAATGAAGTATTTAACCTTTTCTTAATTAAAGTATCGAGCATTTGCGCTTAACGATGTTCCGAGTAAGAACTTGTAAATGTTTAAATGTTATTTGTACATGTATCAGTACGAATTGTATTAATATGGAAAAGGAAAATTAGGAAAGATAATGCACAAAGAATTGCATTTTAAACACTTCTCCATAAATATTAGTTTTAGTCAGTACAATCATATTTGCTGTTAATATCAGCAGAGCAAATGAACAGTTCTTAACAATGTAAATTATCTGAAAACGTTAAAAACAAAGTAATTACAACCTGTATATAGCATTTTTATATTTGTGTTTACACGCGAGATATAACTAATATACGACTGGCCTCAAACCTTTCAGATAATCGCTTTGTGTTCCATCAGTCAAGATCTTTAATAAGTCAATCAGACAGATAGTATACTTATCCTGAAGTTTCGGCGACAATTTCTTCTTCGTCGCCTGTAGAGGCGCAGTGTGATACCGTCTTACAAGTCTACATGCAGAGACAGTCTGCCAACTAGTTACGTTGACAAGGTGCTAAAACAGAATTGGTAATTTACAATCTTCACGTAAATCAAAGTGTTTCTTGGTATCTTATCTGACAATGTACATGTACATTAACTCAATAATTACGCATGTTAGAGCTCTGTAAAACAGTTTAAGCACCCAGTCTGTCCCTTTTGCCGACTGAATGCTCCATTGTGGAAAAAGAAAAAGAAAAACGCCAGCGTTTAAACATTTTCATTAAAATAGGTCGGGGTTTCTTTTTATTGCTTGCATTTGGGAATACCTCAGCAAGTGCAAGTTAGAGCTCTGTACAGCCGGTGTTAACACCCTTTCGCCGACTGACCGTTCCAAGACGGTTTACTCTTTGCTTTTTGTTTTGTTTCATGGCTAAATGTGTTTCTTCTTTTATTTTTGGTTTGCATGTATACCTTTGTCCTGTGCCTTTTTAAATTTAGGTATATGTTGCCATTACCTGATACAAAACCATGTTAGAAATTGTACTGATATCATCATCATTTTTATGCATAAAATTCACATTTGTTGATTCCAATCTCATGATTTGTTGAAATTTGCATTCATGGAGTGGCGCAGATACCAAACATTTGCATAAAGGCAGTTTAACTATAATCATTCATCAGCAAAGTTGTTGACTAAACACATATCATTCAATCTGACAAGAATAACAAAGAAAATAGAATGTGCATTTTGGCAAACTGAAATAATTGACGTTAATTTATTGTCGTGTAAACAAGTCCCAAAACAAGTACAAAAACTCACACATAATGACAAATAAATCACCATTAGGTTCGAGTCCCGGTTTGCTGGTCGGAATCTTCATGTCGTGAGGTCTTTTAGGTCACCTGTAGTATTCCCGGTGATTAAACTTACACTAGGGACTTCCTACGCAACTAATCATTGGACCCCGACAAATTACAATATTTCCATCACTGCGACGTAAAAAGCATCATTACACTTACAAACAAGCATATAAACAAACAAACAAAAATTAAACAAACAGATCAAAGTAAAAACAAAACAAATCAACAACAACAAAAAATCAAACAAACAAACCAAAGCCTAACAAACAAACAAAGAAATAAAATTCAAACAAAAGCAAACACAAAAAGTAAACTAACAATACATTTCTACTTTAGAAATGTGGGTTCAATCTATAAATAATCCTTTTATCCGACAGTTGCTTACGCCGAGTATTCGGTCGGGTGATCTGTTATTTATAACAAGCTAAGACAGAAATGTATTAAATCTTTTAAAATATCAAGATACAAAACTTACAAGAAAAGACATTCTATCACTCTCTTATTTCTTTTTTAATAGGCTTAAGCAGTCCACTAACTGAAACATTAATTTTCTCCTGATGAAACTGTCTTTTCGTTATAAGTATAAACTATTTCCAGAAAAGCCTTAGAGATATTATACAACTTAATTCACTTGCTACCATTGGTATCTCTATGTCGTTTGCACTGAACATAATAATGCTTTATACATGAACTGTTACAAATGACCAAAACGATAAAGCAAAACTGTGTTTATTATATTTATAAATGTGAAGGTAAGTTTGACAATTAATTTATATATATCGTGTTTTAAATAATTATTAATTAAATTCTACTCTTTCAGAAAAAAAATATAAATAACTGTTTGTTTCAATAAACTAAAGTTACTCCGCTTGCAAAACTAATTCTTAAAAAGTTAATTGCATATTTGATATACTTGTAGTTTTATTTGACAACATTTTATAAAATATGATAAAAAGCGCAATCAGTTATTTGCTTTAGTGAGACTTTGCTGTACATGCATATGCGCATCTGTGTCGGTGTTCTCCTTCTTCTCGACAACATATTAATTGGACTTATCTAATAATCTCCTTTGTATATTTCTTAAGTTAACTATCTGTGAAAAGGAAACACTTATTTTGTAGAAATTCCAATTATATAAGCCACTCCCATGTAAATGGTAATGTAGGATCCTGAATAGATTGCTGCGATGTAGAGATATGCGATATTTGATACGGATGTTCTGTAGAAAGATACTATTTATGCTCAGCAACTTTCCGCAAGTTTAGAGATCTTAGGAATTTTTCCTTGTTACATTTATCAGGGCGAATATTATTCCCCATATAACTAACGCTACCTAGTAGTCAATTTCGAATAACCTTTCCCACGTCTTTGATACTTATATATTGTTACAATTTTACATATGACGATAAACAGCTGGTAAGACTAGTATAGTATAACACTGTGACGCCTGTAATTTCCTGCAATCAGGTTCAATGAGCATCAAATGACATTTCGTTTGCAGATTTTCCATTCATAAAATTGTTGGTAGGATGGGAAATGCCTAACTGCTGCCCAATTATGATAAGGCAACTATCCAACGAAACTTTTTCGCATATGCATCCTCGTCAGGTTTGTCTGGCTTTTAAATTATGCGTACAGACCACTTTGCAGTCGTCTAGACAAACTTAGTTATACATTCTGGAAGAACATATTTATAACGGATTACTGATCACTGTGTTATAGTCTTGAAATATAATTATTGGGCATAGCTGTGCTTGCAACAAAAGCATACACGTAAGTTAGTACCAACCACAAGCATTGATGCCAAGCATCAAAGGTCGTCCAATATATGGTTAAAAACGGACAACAACGGCGGACATATGTTAAGTGCTTATGACTTAAAGTGAGCTGAAAATATTATCTAACAATTGACCTTCAGATTGACATAGCACAAGCTGCTTCATGTGTATTACATATTGTCTAAATGTATCTATCAGATCATATTATAACGTAATTAATCAATTTAAGAAACTTGTTTAAGAAACACTGAATGAGTAAACAATCATAAAACTCTCAAACAACCCTGCTAACGAGAGCAAATAAACCTACTTAACCCACATGGTTCGAAGTTGCCAGAATCAGTACCTGATGTACGTGATAAGAAGTCGAAATGGCACATATCTGTAACACAAAATGGCCACTTACAACACTTCAGCCATTTCTACAAAATAGACTTGACCGGATACCGCCGAGGATTTACGAAAGGCATGATAACTACAAGAACAGCCTATTCTCAAATTTCTAACCCATTCCATAAAAGGCACTGGGCCTCAGCGGATGTCAATCACAAACACGTGTACACGCTACATGTCGTTACCATTTAAGTGCTAAAGCGTTACATGTTATTGTTTTCATTAAATTATTTGATGTTAATGATTTGTATTCATCATATTTTTTTAATTTTTTATATTTGCGATCTTTCTTAAATTTTTGCAATAAGTTTCCGAAAGATTTCTTGTATTGTATTGTTTTATTGAACTACCTATAAATCTGTCCTGAACTGTGTTTGTTAAAGTAGCTCCATTATGCTTTTTTATCTCGATAGGTGTTTAATGTCCTTACCATATACGTATATGTTTATATTATTGACACAGGTCTTATTGATTTTTAGGAAAATATATTTTATATGGTTTGGTCGCTTCTTTTGTGATTTGAAGCTAATGTATTAGTCAATTAAAGAGTACCTTTTGTCAATATTATATTGTGTATATCTAATGAATGATGTCGAAGAAAATGTTCCACACATTGAAATACTGATCGGAATTCGATCGGATATGGGCTATTAGATTAGTTTTACATTAGCAAGCTTGCAGAATATTTGATAATTTTTCGCATGTGCCGTTGCTATTTTTATGAAGCTGACAAGAAAAGTGACAAACGTCGCAACTAATGGAATAGAACAGATCTATAATGTTAATTTTAAAGCCGCTGTGAATAATCCTTTTTAAGAGTGAGCATGTCTCTTGCTTAAAGCATTTATATATTATATTCTCTTTATATCCTCGGAGAGTCATGTCCAGATTGGTTAAACAAAATACAAATCTTACACTTTTATGTTTTGAATTTAAAACACGTATTGTCAAAGAAAATGCCGAATGGTAATTACATTATGTGGTTGATAAAACAAGTCAACCATCGCACAAAAACAATAACAAACAAACAAACCAAACAACAGCAATAACAAACAAACAAACTAACAACTAAACAAACCAAATAACAACAACACCACCATTTCTTTATTCACAAGAAGTTGCTTATTTTCGGTATTCAATTTCATTTCTAATATATTGATCTGGTACTCATTTGAGCAATATAATCAATAGAATCAGTATCGGTTTCATGCATGGAAATAACATTTCGTTGGCCCACAACCTCAATGACATGTTTAACTTTTTCTTCATTTAAGTATCGAGCATTTGCATTTAATGATGTTCCACGTTATCCCTTCCAAATGTTCAAATGTTAATTGAACATGTATCAGTAGGAATTGTACTTATTTATATGGCAATGGACAATAAGGAAAAATAAAATAAAAAGAATGACATTTTAAACACTTTTACATAGATATTTTATTTTAAATAATAATAGATCTCGTAAAATCACCCATTTACTAATAATTGTCTTGGCCTTCAAACAATTTATGTTTTTAGTGACTTATAAAAATAAATACGTTCTTTAAAAACAACAACACACATACAAAACCATTGAATCTTCTTTCCACTTGTGTGTGAATGTAACTAGCTTAATCTATTCCGCATGCCTTTTAGTATGTTTAAACTTTCTTTACTTTCAAATCTCGATGCAATTCCTTGTAATTAATTAGTTCTTGCAAACGATATGCTAATTAGTCTTTACATTTGGCGACAATTTAAAAGATTCCTATCGTAGAGATGCTAAGCTTTACTGAATCACATGCCGGTTACAGTTTCTTACATGTCCAAATTCTGTTGTAAATCATCCCTACCGCAGAAGTAAGAGCCACATTTCAATGTCTTTATAAACTGATTTAATCTCCAGAATGACCATTTTTACAAGTTGTTTTAAGAGTTGACGCTAAGTCTTAAAATCGCAATCTTGTTATAAAATATAACTCCGTATACCTATATGCACATGTATCCACGGCTAATGATAGTTTAGGTATAAATCATTTAAATGATTCTTAAATATTAAGTTCACAATTAGTAACCAAACCCCTCTGCTGACCTGCGATTTGCTGGTTTATCTACAACGTATGTAGATATTTGTTTGTTGAGCTGTCCCACCAGCAGTTGTTGGTTATTTTGGAGACAGTGTCCTCCTGAAGCACTTATAGTAATGCTTTCACTTTGTATAGTACACATTGAACACCCACCCAGACACCGACGTGACGTTTAACAACTTTTCAACATTTGCTTGAGCGTGTGCAAGGGATCTAGTCCACTATCACAGTAAATGCTTTGGTACGCCGGGACGCGTGTTTGAAACAAGATTAATTAATAAAATGGCACGCTTACTAAACGACAAAATGGTGTAACAGAAAGAACAAGCCAGCAACAAACTAGTACAATGATATTTTTTTAAATAAACAATTAAATCTATGGCGTAATAAAATAATAACAAATATATCAGACAAAATTTGAGAATGCAAAATAAATGTTAGCTTACAGTTTTTCCCTTCAAAGTCCAATTAAAAATTCAACGTCGAATAATCCTGAAGTGTCTTCGGTAAAATGTCCTCGTAGATACGCAAAGTTGAAATAATCTAATGGTTCAACAATACTCGAATATTATTAAAATAATTCCAAATCCAACATTTTAATATTTGTATCACTGTAGAATATAATAAATCCACGTAAGTTCCAACACAGAAAAGTTTAATATAGAAGCTGCAAGTATTTCCAAACTATATGTCCAAACTTTATGTCCAAACTTTAACTTAAATCGGCTAACAAGCCCTTATATAGACCTAAATTATTTCTAGTACGCAGATGTCTTAAGAACACTCACAAAACCCAGTTAAAATTAACAAATGAATTTTCTAACATGATCCTTTTCTTTCTAGCTGTTACGCGAATGCTACGTCATCATTATTACTACAACGGTAAACAACCCCTTAACCTGGTAATCTTAAATGCTGGTGTACTACTGTACAGAACAATAGTTATTATATGAGTCTTGAAAGGGCTTATATAAGTCTCGATAGTCATTATATGGTCTCGATTGTACTTATATGAGTCTCGACATTATTAATACGATTCTCGATAGTACTAATATGGGTCTAATTTAAGCAATTATAAACCCATCAAACGTCTCTCTACAAGCAAAACAAAACAAAATGCAAATTTCGTTGTTCTAAAGGATGAATAAAGGCTTATAAAAATGACCTAATAGTTTCCTTTTACTGTGTATTGGACAAATTTAAACTGCAAGTGTGTAGTGGTAATTTAAGATATCGGATTGCTTATCATGGTAAAAGGTGGGAGCGAGGTTGGGAATGTAATAGAATCTACATTTATCGGCAGTTGCAAAAGTTCAGATTAATACCAAGAACAGCAAATAAAAGCTAACTTCAAGTGATCTGAAACCTGCATATTCGGTGTCTTTAGTGCAACTCCAAATAATTTTTTGTTGATTTTTTGTCGCTTTTTTATTCTTTGCAGGAACATAAATCGGTGGCAAGGAAGCATTGCATTTCATATATATTGTATAAAAGACTATTACACACTAATATTATTTCATAAAAAGGGTGGCCCGTTCATGAAAGATTTAAATGGAGACCAGAATACTAAAATCAAGACCATCAAAAAACGAATATAAATCCATCATTGACGCCGTATAAGCCTTTCTGAAATTTCCTGATTTCATGAAGAAACAGCGCAATTCCCACCAGATTCTTTTGTTAGCATTTTATTTTCCATCTTCTGTCAAAACCGTTTCTATACTGCTAACAAGTGTATTAGAGATATGTCCTTATAACAACATGAGGTACATATTACAAGCCCCCTACTTTATAAAAAGTACGTTCGAGTTGTCAAAGATAATTGTAAATTTCCATTAATGTGTCAAGTAGATTTAGTATGAAAAAATATTTAAAAAGGACTTTATAGATATTGATTTGTCTTGCCTATATCACGGAGAGACCTGTCTAAATTTGTTAAACAAAATACAATCTTATACTTTTAAGTTTTTATTTTAAAGACGTATTGTCAAAACAATGCCGTAGAGGAATTATATTTCATTATGGAATTGATTAAACTAGTCAATCATGACCTATATTTAAAATCGGTAAACAAATAATCAACATTATCATGTGTAAATTCTTCTTGAGCAAAATTTGCGAATGTTACGTTCACAACAGATAAATTACAAAAAAACATTCGTTGTTTTTTTTCTTCAAATTTTAAGTGTCTGAAAATAGTATTGCTTAAATGAAAAATTACGTATTTGTTTGGTTAGAAAACAAAACAAATGTCAACAACAAAGTAACAACAACAACAAACAACAGAAACAAACAAACACGATACGTTTCAGTATTAACAAGCAGTTGCTTTTTTTCGGTATTCAATTTAATCGCATAATAAATCGATCTGGTCCTCATTTGAGCAATATAATCAATATTATCGTTATCGGTTTTATGCATGGAAATAGCATTTTGTTGGCCAAATCAACACCAATGACGTGTTTAATCTTTTCTTCATTAAAGTATCGAGCATTTGCGTTTAACGATGTTCCGAGTTATATCTTCCGAATGTTTAAATGCTAATTGTAAATGTATCAGAACGAATTGTATTATTATGACAAAGGAAATTAGGAAAGATAATTCACAAAGAATTGCATTTTAAACACTTCTCCATAAATATTAGTTTTAAATATAAAAGAGATCTAGTAAAATCGCCTCTTACAAATAATTGTCTCAGTACTATCATATTTGCTGTTAATATCAGCAGAGCAAATGAACAGTTCTTAACAATGTAAATTATCTGAAAACGTTATTAACAAAGTAATTACAACTTGTATATAGCATTGTTATATTTGTGTTTACACGCGAGATATAATTAATATACGACTGGCCTAACACCTTCCAGATAATCGCTTTCTGTACCATCAGTCAAGATCTTTAATAAGTCAATCAGACAGATAGTATACTTATCCTGAAGTTTCGGCGACAATTTCTTCTTCGTCGCCTGTAGAGGCGCAGTGTGATACCGTCTTACACGTCTACAAGTACAGACAGTCTGCCAACTAGTTACGTTGACAAGGTGCTAAAAACAGAATTGGTAATTACAATCTTCACGTAAATCAAAGTGTTTCTTGGTATCTTATCTGACAATGTACATGTACATTAACTCAATAATTACGCATGTTTAAGTTAGAGCTCTGTCAAAACGGTTTAAGCACCCAGTCTGTCCCTTCTGCCGACTGGATGTTCCATTGTGGAAAAAGAGAAAGAAAAACGCCAGCGTTTGAACATTTTCATTAAAAAAGGTCGGGGTTTCTTTTTATTGCTTGCATTTGAGAATACCTCAGCAAGTGCAAGTTAGAGCTCTGTACAGCCGGTGTTAACACCCCAAATTGGTCCCTTTCGCCGACTGACCGTTCCAAGACGGTTAACTCTTTGCTTTTAGTTTTGTTTTATGGCTAAATGTGTTTCTTCTTTTATATTTGGTTTGCATGTATACCTTTGTCCTGTGCCTTTTTAAATTTAGGTATATGTTGCCATTATCTGATACAAAACCATGTTAGAAATTATACTGATATCATCATCATTTTTATGCATAAAATTAACATTTGTTGACTTAAATCTCATGATTTGTTGAAATTTGCATTCATGGAGTGGCGCAGATACCAACCATTTGCATAAAGGCAGTTTAACTATAATCATTCATCAGCAAAGTTGTTGATTGAACACATATCATTCAATCTGACAAGAATAACAAAGAAAATAGAATGTGCATTTTGGCAAACTGAAATAATTGACGTTTATTTATTGTCGTGTAAACAAGTCCCAAAAACAAGTACAAGAACTCACATAATGACAACAATAAATTACCATTAGGTTCGAGTCCCGGTTTGCTGTACGGAATCTTCATATCGGGAGGTCTTTAAGGTCACCTGCGGTGTCCCCGGTGATTCAACTTACACTAGGGTCTTCCTACGAAACTAAACATTGGACCCCGTCAAATTACAATATATCCATCACTGCGACGTTAAAACATCATTACAAACAAGCAAATAAACAAATAAACAAACATACAAAAATTAAACAAACAGATCAAAGTAAAATCAAAACGAATCAACAACAACAAAAAATCAAACAAACAAACCAAAGCCTGACAAACAAACAAAGAAATAAAATTCAAACAAACGCAAACACAAAAAAGTAAACTAACAATACATTTCTACTTTAGAAATGTGGGTTCAATCTATAAATAATCCTTTTATCCGACAGTTGCTTACGCCGAGCGTTCGGTCGGGTGATCTGTTATTTATAACAACCTAAGACAGGAAGGCATTAAATCTTTTATAAATATCAAGATACAAAACTTACAAGAAAAGACATTCTATCACTATCTTATTTCTTTTTTAATAGGCTTAAGCAGTCCACTAACTGATACATTAATTTTCTCCTGATGAAACTGTCTTTTCGTTATAAGTATAAACTATTTCCAGAAAAGCCTTAGAGATATTATACAACTTTTAATTCACTTGCTACCATTGGTATCTCTATGTTGTTTGCACTGAACATAATAATGCTTTATACATGAACTGTTACAAATGACCAAAACGATAAAGCAAAACTGTGTTTATTATATTTACAAATGTGAAGGTAAGTTTGACAATTAATTTATATATGTCGTGTTTTAAATAATTATTGATTAAATTCTACTCTTTTAGAAAAAAAATATGAATAACTGTTTGTTTCAATAAACTAAAGTTACTCCGCTTGCATAACTAATTCTTAAAAAGTTAATTGCATATTTGATATACTTGTAGTTTTATTTGACAACATTTTATAAAATATGATAAAAAGCGCAATCAGTTATTTGCTTCAGTGAAACTTTGCTGTACATGCATATGCGCATCTGTGTCGATGTTCTCCTTCTTCTCGACAACATATTAATTGGACTTATCTAATAATCTCCTTTGTATATTTCTTAAGTTAACTATCTGTGAAAAGGAAACACTTATTTTGTAGAAATTCCAATTATATAAACCACTCCCATGTAAATGGTAATGTAGGATCCTGAATAGATTGCTGCGATGTAGAGATATGCGATATTTGATACGGATGTTCTGTAGAAAGATACTATTTATGCTCAGCAACTTTCCGCAAGTTTAGAGATCTTAGGAATTTTTCCTTGTTACATTTATCAGGGCAAATATTATTTCTCATATAACTAACGCTACCTAGTAGTGAATTCCGAATAACTTTTCCCACGTCTTTGATACTTACATATTGTTACAATTTTACATATGACGATAAACAGCGGGTAAGACTAGTATAGCATAACACTGTGACGGCTGTAATTTCCTGCAATCAGGTTCAATGAGCATCAAATGACATTTCGTTTGCAGATTTTCCATTCATAAAATTGTTGGTAGGATGGGAAATGCCTAACTGCTGCCCAATTATGATAAGGCAACTATCCAACGAAACTTTTTCGCATATGCATCCTCGTCAGGTCTGTCTGGCTTTTAAATTATGCGTACAGAGCACTTTCCTGTCGTCTAGACAAACTTAGTTATACATTCTGGAAGAACATATTTATAAATACAACGGATTACCGATCACTGTGTTATAGTCTTGAAATATAATTATTGGTCATTGCTGTGCTTGCAACAAAAGCGTACACGTAAGTTAATACCAACCACAAGCATTGATGCCAAGCATCAAAGGTCGTCCAATATATGGTTAAAAACGGACAACAACGGCGGACATATGTTGAGTGCTTATGACTTAAAGTGAGCTGAAAATATTATCTAACAATTGACCTTCAGATTGACATAGCACAAGCTGCTTCATGTGTATTACATATTGTCTAAATGTATCTATCAGATCATATTATAACGTAATTAATCAATTTAAGAAACTTGTTTAAGAAACACTGAATGAGTAAACAATCATAAAACTCTCAAACAACCCTGCTAACGAGAGCAAATAAACCTACTTAACCCACATGGTTCGAAGTTGCCAGAATCAGTACCTGATGTACGTGATAAGAAGTCGAAATGGCACATATCTGTAACACAAAATGGCCACTTACAACACTTCAGCCATTTCTACAAAATAGACTTGACCGGATACCGCCGAGGATTTACGAAAGGCATGATAACTACAAGAACAGCCTATTCTCAAATTTCTAACCCATTCCATAAAAGGCACCGGGCCTCAGCGGATGTCAATCACAAACACGTGTACACGCTACATGTCGTTACCATTTAAGTGCTAAAGCGTTACATGTTATTGTTTTCATTAAATTATTTGATGTTAATGATTTGTATTCATCATATTTTTTTAATTTTTTATATTTGCGATCTTTCTTAAATTTTTGCAATAAGTTTCCGAAAGATTTCTTGTATTGTATTGTTTTATTGAACTACCTATAAATCTGTCCTGAACTGTGTTTGTTAAAGTAGTTCCATTATGCTTTTTTATAGGACTCGATAGGTGTTTAATGTCCTTACCATATACGTATATGTTAATATTATTGACACAGGTCTTATTGATTTTTAGGAAAATATATTTTATATGGTTTGGTCGCTTCTTTTGTGATTTGAAGCTAATGTATTAGTCAATTAAAGAGTACCTTTTGTCAATATTATATTGTGTATATCTAATGAATGATGTCGAAGAAAATGTTCCACACATTGAAATACTGATCGGAATTCGATCGGATATGGGCTATTAGATTAGTTTTACGTTAGCAAGCTTGCAGAATATTTGATAATTTTTCGCATGTGCCGTTGCTATTTTTATGAAGCTGACAAGAAAAGTGACAAACGTCGCAACTAATGGAATAGAACAGATCTATAATGTTAATTTTAAAGCCGCTGTGAATAATCCTTTTTAAGAGTTAGCATGTCTCTTGCTTAAAGCATTTATATATTATATTCTCTTTATATCCTCGGAGAGTCATGTCCAGATTGGTTAAACAAAATACAAATCTTACACTTTTATGTTTTGAATTTAAAACACGTATTGTCAAAGAAAATGCCGAATGGTAATTACATTATGTGGTTGATAAAACAAGTCAACCATCGCACAAAAACAATAACAAACAAACAAACCAAAACAACAGCAATAACAAACAAACAAACTAACAACTAAACAAACCAAATAACAACAACACCACCATTTCTTTATTCACAAGAAGTTGCTTATTTTCGGTATTCAATTTCATTTCTAATATATCGATCTGGTACTCATTTGAGCAATATAATCAATAGAATCAGTATCGGTTTCATGCATGGAAATAACATTTCGTTGGCCCACAACCTCAATGACATGTTTAACTTTTTCTTCATTTAAGTATCGAGCATTTGCATTTAATGATGTTCCACGTTATCCCTTCCAAATGTTCAAATGTTAATTGAACATGTATCAGTAGGAATTGTACTTATTTATATGGCAAAGGACAATAAGGAAAAATAAAATAAAAAGAATGACATTTTAAACACTTTTACATAGATATTTTATTTTAAATAATAATAGATCTCGTAAAATCACCCATTTACTAATAATTGTCTTGGCCTTCAAACAATTTATGTTTTAGTGACTTATAAAAATAAATACGTTCTTTAAAAACAACAACACACATACAAAACCATTGAATCTTCTTTCCACTTGTGTGTGAATGCAACTAGCTTAATATATTCCGCATACCTTTTAGTATGTTTAAACTTTCTTTACTTTCAAATCTCAATGCAATTCTTGTAATTAATTAGTTCTTGCAAACGATATGCTAATTAGTCTTTACATTTGGCGACAATTTAAAAGATTCCTATCGTAGAGATGCTAAGCATTACTGAATCACATGCCGGTTACAGTTTCTTACATGTCCAAATTCTGTTGTAAATCATCCCTACCGCAGAAGTAAGAGCCACATTTCAATGTCTTTATAAACTGATTTAATCTCCAGAATGACCATTTTTACAAGTTGTTTTAAGAGTTGACGCTAAGTCTTAAAATCGCAATCTTGTTATAAAATATAACTTCGTATACCTATATGCACATGTATCCACGGCTAATGATATAGTTTAGGTATAAATCATTTAAATGATTCTTAAATATTAAGTTCACAATTAGTAACCAAACCCCTCTGCTGACCTGCGATTTGCTGGTTTATCTACAACGTATGTAGACATTTGTTTGTTGAGCTGTCCCACCAGCAGTTGTTGGTTATTTTGGAGACAGTGTCCTCCTGAAGCACTTATAGTAATGCTTTCACTTTGTATAGTACACATTGAACACCCACCCAGACACCGACGTGACGTTTAACAACTTTTCAACATTTGCTTGAGCGTGTGCAAGGGATCTAGTCCACTATCACAGTAAATGCTTTGGTACGCCGGGACGCGTGTTTGAAACAAAATTATATGAGTCTCAATAGTATTACGACCGGTGTCGCTATTTAAGATTAATTAATAAAATGGCACGCTTACTAAACGACGAAATGGTGTAACAGAAAGAACAAGCCAGCAACAAACTAGTACAATGATATTTTTTTTAAATAAACAATTAAATCTATGGCGTAATAAAATAATAACAAATATATCAGACAAAATTTGAGAATGCAAAATAAATGTTAGCTTACAGTTTTTCCCTTCAAAGTCCAATTAAAAATTCAACGTCGAATAATCCTGAAGTGTCTTCGGTAAAATGTCCTCGTAGATACGCAAAGTTGAAATAATCTAATGGTTCAACAATACTCGAATATTATTAAAATAATTCCAAATCCAACATTTTAATATTTGTATCACTGTAGAATATAATAAATCCACGTAAGTTCCAACACAGAAAAGTTTAATATAGAAGCTGCAAGTATTTCCAAACTATATGTCCAAACTTTATGTCCAAACTTTAACTTAAATCGGCTAACAAGCCCTTATATAGACCTAAATTATTTCTAGTACGCAGATGTCTTAAGAACACTCACAAAACCCAGTTAAAATTAACAAATGAATTTTCTAACATGATCCTTTTCTTTCTAGCTGTTACGCGAATGCTACGTCATCATTATTACTACAACGGTAAACAACCCCTTAACCTGGTAATCTTAAATGCTGGTGTACTACTGTACAGAACAATAGTTATTATATGAGTCTTGAAAGGGCTTATATAAGTCTCGATAGTCATTATATGGTCTCGATTGTACTTATATGAGTCTCGACATTATTAATACGATTCTCGATAGTACTAATATGGGTCTAATTTAAGCATTATAAACCCATCAAACGTCTCTCTACAAGCAAAACAAAACAAAATGCAAATTTCGTTGTTCTAAAGGATGAATAAAGGCTTATAAAAATGACCTAATAGTTTCCTTTTACTGTGTATTGGACAAATTTAAACTGCAAGTGTGTAGTGGTAATTTAAGATATCGGATTGCTTATCATGGTAAAAGGTGGGAGCGAGGTTGGGAATGTAATAGAATCTACATTTATCGGCAGTTGCAAAAGTTCAGATTAATACCAAGAACAGCAAATAAAAGCTAACTTCAAGTGATCTGAAACCTGCATATTCGGTGTCTTTAGTGCAACTCCAAATAATTTTTTGTTGATTTTTTGTCGCTTTTTTATTCTTTGCAGGAACATAAATCGGTGGCAAGGAAGCATTGCATTTCATATATATTGTATAAAAGACTATTACACACTAATATTATTTCATAAAAAGGGTGGCCCGTTCATGAAAGATTTAAATGGAGACCAGAATACTAAAATCAAGACCATCAAAAAACGAATATAAATCCATCATTGACGCCGTATAAGCCTTTCTGAAATTTCCTGATTTCATGAAGAAACAGCGCAATTCCCACCAGATTCTTTTGTTAGCATTTTATTTTCCATCTTCTGTCAAAACCGTTTCTATACTGCTAACAAGTGTATTAGAGATATGTCCTTATAACAACATGAGGTACATATTACAAGCCCCCTACTTTATAAAAAGTACTTTCGAGTTGTCAAAGATAATTGTAAATTTCCATTAATGTGTCAAGTAGATTTAGTATGAAAAAATATTTAAAAAGGACTTTATAGATATTGATTTGTCTTGCCTATATCACGGAGAGACCTGTCTAAATTTGTTGAACAAAATACAATCTTATACTTTTAAGTTTTTATTTTAAAGACGTATTGTCAAAAAAATGCCGTAGAGGAATTATATTTCATTATGGAATTGATTAAACTAGTCAATCATGACCTATATTTAAAATCGGTAAACAAAAAATCAACATTATCATGTGTAAATTCTTCTTGAGCAAAATTTGCGAATGTTACGTTCACAACAGATAAATTACAAAAAAACATTCGTTGTTTTTTTTCTTCAAATTTTAAGTGTCTGAAAATAGTATTGCTTAAATGAAAAATTACGTATTTGTTTGGTTAGAAAACAAAACAAATGTCAACAACAAAGTAACAACAACAACAAACAACAGAAACAAACAAACACGATACGTTTCAGTATTAACAAGCAGTTGCTTTTTTTCGGTATTCAATTTAATCGCATAATAAATCGATCTGGTCCTCATTTGAGCAATATAATCAATATTATCGTTATCGGTTTTATGCATGGAAATAGCATTTTGTTGGCCAAATCAACACCAATGACGTGTTTAATCTTTTCTTCATTAAAGTATCGAGCATTTGCGTTTAACGATGTTCCGAGTTATATCTTCCGAATGTTTAAATGCTAATTGTAAATGTATCAGAACGAATTGTATTATTATGACAAAGGAAATTAGGAAAGATAATTCACAAAGAATTGCATTTTAAACACTTCTCCATAAATATTAGTTTTAAATATAAAAGAGATCTAGTAAAATCGCCTCTTACAAATAATTGTCTCAGTACTATCATATTTGCTGTTAATATCAGCAGAGCAAATGAACAGTTCTTAACAATGTAAATTATCTGAAAACGTTATTAACAAAGTAATTACAACTTGTATATAGCATTGTTATATTTGTGTTTACACGCGAGATATAATTAATATACGACTGGCCTAACACCTTCCAGATAATCGCTTTCTGTACCATCAGTCAAGATCTTTAATAAGTCAATCAGACAGATAGTATACTTATCCTGAAGTTTCGGCGACAATTTCTTCTTCGTCGCCTGTAGAGGCGCAGTGTGATACCGTCTTACACGTCTACAAGTACAGACAGTCTGCCAACTAGTTACGTTGACAAGGTGCTAAAAACAGAATTGGTAATTACAATCTTCACGTAAATCAAAGTGTTTCTTGGTATCTTATCTGACAATGTACATGTACATTAACTCAATAATTACGCATGTTTAAGTTAGAGCTCTGTCAAAACGGTTTAAGCACCCAGTCTGTCCCTTCTGCCGACTGGATGTTCCATTGTGGAAAAAAAGAAAGAAAAACGCCAGCGTTTGAACATTTTCATTAAAAAAGGTCGGGGTTTCTTTTTATTGCTTGCATTTGAGAATACCTCAGCAAGTGCAAGTTAGAGCTCTGTACAGCCGGTGTTAACACCCCAAATTGGTCCCTTTCGACGACTGACCGTTCCAAGACGGTTAACTCTTTGCTTTTAGTTTTGTTTTATGGCTAAATGTGTTTCTTCTTTTATATTTGGTTTGCATGTATACCTTTGTCCTGTGCCTTTTTAAATTTAGGTATATGTTGCCATTATCTGATACAAAACCATGTTAGAAATTATACTGATATCATCATCATTTTTATGCATAAAATTAACATTTGTTGACTTAAATCTCATGATTTGTTGAAATTTGCATTCATGGAGTGGCGCAGATACCAACCATTTGCATAAAGGCAGTTTAACTATAATCATTCATCAGCAAAGTTGTTGATTGAACACATATCATTCAATCTGACAAGAATAACAAAGAAAATAGAATGTGCATTTTGGCAAACTGAAATAATTGACGTTTATTTATTGTCGTGTAAACAAGTCCCAAAAACAAGTACAAGAACTCACATAATGACAACAATAAATTACCATTAGGTTCGAGTCCCGGTTTGCTGTACGGAATCTTCATATCGGGAGGTCTTTAAGGTCACCTGCGGTGTCCCCGGTGATTCAACTTACACTAGGGTCTTCCTACGAAACTAAACATTGGACCCCGTCAAATTACAATATATCCATCACTGCGACGTTAAAACATCATTACAAACAAGCAAATAAACAAATAATCAAACATACAAAAATTAAACAAACAGATCAAAGTAAAATCAAAACGAATCAACAACAACAAAAAATCAAACAAACAAACCAAAGCCTGACAAACAAACAAAGAAATAAAATTCAAACAAACGCAAACACAAAAAAGTAAACTAACAATACATTTCTACTTTAGAAATGTGGGTTCAATCTATAAATAATCCTTTTATCCGACAGTTGCTTACGCCGAGCGTTCGGTCGGGTGATCTGTTATTTATAACAACCTAAGACAGGAAGGCATTAAATCTTTTATAAATATCAAGATACAAAACTTACAAGAAAAGACATTCTATCACTATCTTATTTCTTTTTTAATAGGCTTAAGCAGTCCACTAACTGATACATTAATTTTCTCCTGATGAAACTGTCTTTTCGTTATAAGTATAAACTATTTCCAGAAAAGCCTTAGAGATATTATACAACTTTTAATTCACTTGCTACCATTGGTATCTCTATGTTGTTTGCACTGAACATAATAATGCTTTATACATGAACTGTTACAAATGACCAAAACGATAAAGCAAAACTGTGTTTATTATATTTACAAATGTGAAGGTAAGTTTGACAATTAATTTATATATGTCGTGTTTTAAATAATTATTGATTAAATTCTACTCTTTTAGAAAAAAAATATGAATAACTGTTTGTTTCAATAAACTAAAGTTACTCCGCTTGCATAACTAATTCTTAAAAAGTTAATTGCATATTTGATATACTTGTAGTTTTATTTGACAACATTTTATAAAATATGATAAAAAGCGCAATCAGTTATTTGCTTCAGTGAAACTTTGCTGTACATGCATATGCGCATCTGTGTCGATGTTCTCCTTCTTCTCGACAACATATTAATTGGACTTATCTAATAATCTCCTTTGTATATTTCTTAAGTTAACTATCTGTGAAAAGGAAACACTTATTTTGTAGAAATTCCAATTATATAAACCACTCCCATGTAAATGGTAATGTAGGATCCTGAATAGATTGCTGCGATGTAGAGATATGCGATATTTGATACGGATGTTCTGTAGAAAGATACTATTTATGCTCAGCAACTTTCCGCAAGTTTAGAGATCTTAGGAATTTTTCCTTGTAACATTTATCAGGGCAAATATTATTTCTCATATAACTAACGCTACCTTGTAGTGAATTCCGAATAACTTTTCCCACGTCTTTGATACTTACATATTGTTACAATTTTACATATGACGATAAACAGCGGGTAAGACTAGTATAGCATAACACTGTGACGGCTGTAATTTCCTGCAATCAGGTTCAATGAGCATCAAATGACATTTCGTTTGCAGATTTTCCATTCATAAAATTGTTGGTAGGATGGGAAATGCCTAACTGCTGCCCAATTATCATAAGGCAACTATCCAACGAAACTTTTTCGCATATGCATCCTCGTCAGGTTTGTCTGGCTTTTAAATTATGCGTACAGAGCACTTTCCTGTCGTCTAGACAAACTTAGTTATACATTCTGGAAGAACATATTTATAAATACAACGGATTACCGATCACTGTGTTATAGTCTTGAAATATAATTATTGGTCATTGCTGTGCTTGCAACAAAAGCGTACACGTAAGTTAATACCAACCACAAGCATTGATGCCAAGCATCAGAGGTCGTCCAATATATGGTTAAAAACGGACAACAACGGCGGACATATGTTGAGTGCTTATGACTTAAAGTGAGCTGAAAATATTATCTAACAATTGACCTTCAGATTGACATAGCACAAGCTGCTTCATGTGTATTACATATTGTCTAAATGTATCTATCAGATCATATTATAACGTAATTAATCAATTTAAGAAACTTGTTTAAGAAACACTGAATGAGTAAACAATCATAAAACTCTCAAACAACCCTGCTAACAAGTGCAAATAAACCTACTTAACCCACGTGGTTCGAAGTTGCCAGAATCAGTACATGATGTTAGTGATAAGAAGTTGAAATGGCACATATCTGTAACACAAAATGGCCACTTACAACACTTCAGCCATTTCTACGAAATAGACTTGACCGGATACCGCCGAGGATTTACGAAAGGCATGATAACTACAAGAACAGCCTATTCCCAAATTTCTAACCCATTCCATAAAAGGCACCGGGCCTCAGCGGATGTCAATCACAAACACGTGTACACGCTACATGTCGTTACCATTTAAGTGCTAAAGCATTACATGTTATTGTCTTCATTAAATTATTTGATGTTAATGATTTGTAGTCATCAGATTTTTGACATTTTCTATGTTTGTGATCTTTCTTAATTGTTTGCAATAAGTTTCCGAAAGATTTATTGTATTGTATTGTTTTATTGAACTACCTATAAATCTGTCCTGAACTGTGTTTGTTAAAGTAGATCCATTATGCTTTTTTATAGGACTCGATAGGTGTTTAATGTCCTCACCATATACGTATATGTTAATATTATTGACACAGGTCTTATTGATTTTTAGGAAAATATATTTTATATGGTTTGGTCGCTTCTTTTGTGATTTGAAGCTAATGTATTAGTCAATTAAAGAGTACCTTTTGTCAATATTATATTGTGTATATCTAATGAATGATGTCGAAGAAAATGTTCCACACATTGAAATACTGATCGGAATTTGATCGGAAATGGGCTTTTAGATTAGTTTTACGTTAGCAAGCTTGCAGAATATTTGATAATTCTTCGCATGTGCCGTTGCTATTTTTATGAAGCTGACAAGAAAAGTTACAAACGTCGCAACTAATGGAATAGAACAGATCTATAATGTTAATTTTAAAGCCGCTGTGAATAATCCTTTTTAAGAGTGAGCATGTCTCTTGCTCAAAACATTTATATATTATATTCTCTTTATATCCTCGGAGAGTCATGTCCAAATTGGTTAAACAAAATACAAATCTTACACTTTTATGTTTTGAATTTAAAACACGTATTGTCAAAGAAAATGCCGAAGAGAAATTACATTATGTGGTTAATAAAACAAGTCAACCATGGCACAACAACAACTACAACAACAAACAAACAAACAAACCAAACAACAGCAATAACAATATACAATATAACAATAATAATATGAGTCTCAATAGTATTACGACCCATGTCGCTATTTAAGATTAATTAACAAAATGACACGCTTACTAAACGACGAAATGGTGTAACAGAAAGAACAAGCCAGCAACAAACTAGTACAATGATATTTTTTTAAATAAATAATTAAATTTATGGCGTAATAAGATAATAACAAATATGTCAGACAAAATTTGAGAATGCAAAATAAATGTTAGCTTACAGTGTGCTCCTTTAGGAGGTGTTCCTTTAATAGTCCAATTAAAAATTCAACGTCGAATAATCCTGAAGTGTCTTCGGTAAAATGTCCTCGTAGATACGCACAGTTGAAATAATCTAATGGTCAACAATACTCGAATATTATTAAAATAATTCCAAATCCAACATTTTAATATTTATATCACTGTAGAATATAATAAATCCACGTAAATTCCAACACAGAAAGTTTTAATATAGAAGCTGCAAGTAGTTCAAAACTATATGTCCAAACTTAATGTCCAAACTTTAACTTAAATCGGCTAACAATCCCTTATATAGACCTAAATAATTTCTAGTACTTCTAGTACTTCAGAACATTCACAAAACCCAGTTAAAAATAAACAAATGAATTTTCTAACATGATCCTTTTTTTCTAGCTGTTACGCGAATGCTACCTCATCATTAATACTACAACGGTAAACAATCCTTTAACCTGGTAATCTTAAACGCTGGTGTACTACTGTACATAACAATAGTTATTATATGACTCCTGAAAGGGCTTATATAAGTCTCGATAGTCATTATATGGTCGTGATTGTACTTATATGAGTCTCGATATTATTTATACGATTATCGATAGTACTAATATGGGTGTCGAAAGTGCATTCGTGTCATTTAAGCATTATAAACCCATCAAACCGTTGTTCTAAAGGATGAATAAAAGCTTATAAAAATGACATAATCGTTTCCTTTTACTGTTTATTGGACAAATTTAAACTGCAAGTGTGTAGTGGTAATTTAAGATATCGGATTGCTTATCATAGTAAAAGGTGGGAGCGAGGTTGGGAATGTAATAGAATCTACATTTATCGGCAGTTACAAAAGTTCAAATTAATACCAAGAACAGCAAATAAAAGCTAACTACAAGTGATCAGAAACCTGCATATTCGGTGTCTTTAGTGCAACTCCAAATCATTTTTTGTTGAATTTTTTGTCGCTATTTTACTCCTTGCAAGAAAATAAATCGGTGGCAAGGAAGCATTGCATTTCATATATATTGTATAAAAACAATTACACACTAATATTATTTCATGAAAAGAGTGGCCCGTTCATGAAAAATTTAAATGGAGACCAGAATACTAAAAACAAGACCATCAACAAACGAATATAAATCCATCATTGGCGCCGTATAAGCCTTTCTGAAATTTCCTGGTTTCATGAAGAAACAACGCAATTCCCACCAGATTCATTGGTTAGCATTTTATTTTCCATCTTCTGTCAAAACCGTTTCTATACTGCTAACAAGTGTATTAGAGATATGTCCTTATAACGACATGAGGTACATATTACAAGCCCCCTACTTTATAAAAAGTACTTTCGAGTTGTCAAAGTAATTGTAAATTTCCATTATGTGTCAAGTAGATGTAGTATGAAAAATATTAAAAAAACTTGTTTACTTGTTTACAATATAGATATTGATTTGTCTTGCCTATATCACTGAGAGACCTGTCTAAATTGGTTAAACAAAATACAATCTTTTTATTTTAAAGACGTATTGTCAAATAAAATGCCGTAGAGAAATTATATTTCATTATGGAATTGATTAAACTAGTCAATCATGGCCTATATTTAAAGTCGGTAAACGAATAATCAACATAAATATGTGTAAAAATCCTTCTTGAGCAAAATTTGCGAATGTCACGTTCAGAACACATTAATTACAAAAAAAACAACATTCGTTGTTTTTTTCCTTCAAATTTTAAGTGTCTGAAAATAGTATTGCTTAAATGAATATTTACGTATTTGTTTGGTTAGAAAACAAAAAAGTCAACAACATACAACAGAAACAAACAAACACGATACGTTTCATTATTCACAAGCAGTTGCTTATTTTCGGTATTCAATTTTATCGCATAATAAATCGATTTTGCACTCATTTGAGCAATATAATCAATATTATCGTTATCGGTTTTATGCATGGAAATAACATTTTGTTGGCCCACAACCTCAATGACGTGTTTAACATTTTCTTCGTTAAAGTATCGAGCATTTGCGTTTAACGATGTTCCGAGTTAGATCTTCTGAATGTTTAAATGCTATTTGTACATGTATCAGAACGAATTGTATTATTATGACAAAGAAAATTAGGAAAGATAATACACAAAGAATTGCATTTTAAAAACTTCTCCATAAATATTAGTTTTAAATATAAAATCGCCGCTTACAAATAATTTGTCTCAGTACTTATATTTGCTGTCAAAATCAGCAGAGCAAATGAACAATTCTTAACAATGTAAATTGTCTGAAAACGTTTATTTTTAAATAGTAAATATTACAAAGTCCTATGAGCATTGCAACATATACCTAAATTTGGAAAGGCACAGGACAAAGGTATTCACATGCAAACCAAATATAAAAAAGAAACACATCTAGCAAAGAAACAGTTTATAACAATGTAAATTGTCTAAAAACGTTTTAAACAAAGTAATTACAACCTGTATATATCATTGTTATATTTATGTTTGCACGCGAGATATAACTAATATACGACTGACCTCACACCTTTCAGATAATCGCTTTCTGTACCATCAGTCAAGATCTTTAATAAGTCAATCAGACAGATAATATACTTATCATAAAGTTACGGCGACAATTTGTTCTTCGTCGCCTGTAGAGGCACTGTAGAGGCACTGTGATACCGTCTTACAAGTCTACATGTACAGACAGTCTGCCACTTAGTTACATTGACAATTTGCTGATAAACAAACTGGTAATTTACAATTTTCAAGTAAATCAAAGTTTTTCTTACTATCTTATTAGACACTGTATATGTACACTAACTTAATAATTAGGCATTTTAGTTAGAGATCTGTAAAAGCAGTTTAAGCACCCAGTCGGTCCCTTTTGCCGACTGAATGTTCCAATGCGGTATCTGCTGGGGCTGCTCGTTTTGTTTATGACTTAACACAGATGACGTCATAACTTATCTAAGAAAAACGCCAGCGCTTGAAAATTTTCATTAAAATAGGTCGATGTTTCTTTTCATTGCTTGCATTTGGGAAACGCCTCAGCAAGTGCAAGTGAGAGCTCTGTACCACCAGTATAAGCTCTCCAAGTTGGTACCTTTCGCCGACTGACCGTTCCAAAGCAGTTAACTGTTGGGTTTGCCATTTTTGTTTCATGACTAGCTGTTCTTTTTTCTTTTACATTTGACTTGCATTTAAATACCTTTGTCCTGTGCCTTTTTCAAATTTAGGTATATTTTGCAATGCTCATGGAACTTTGTAATATTTACTGATTAACAATAAACTTTTATGTTAGATTATCATACGTAAATTAAATTTAAAAAAGATGACACTGTTATACACGTCCGTGCTTTAAAACAATTATCTCTTTAGTAAAAAAATACACATCACATTAATAACAGCGATACATGCTGTTATACATTTAAGAAATCTCTCTTTACTTTCAGTTGTTCCTGGCTTAATCCTCTCTTACAGTTCAGATTTCTAATATGCTTTTAACGTAGTTCTTGCAGTTGATATCTATTTTAAAATTCTTAGTTTGTCCATTGATTCGTCTAGACGTTAAGTATATAAAGTATATTGTCAGTTGTCAATTACTGTGTTCGCTTGATTTTCTAAAAAGCCCATTTATATTTAATTGTTAATCAGCCAATGCATGATTTAAAACCCTTTTCAGTAACGTGTTATTTTGACGACAAAGCACCACTTACCAGCCTTGGGGGAAATTTTAGCAGAAAACGGTTTTCGGATTACGTTTTTTTTGTACTTTGTTGGAGGACCTCATTAACTGATACAAAACCTTGTAAGAAATCGTACTGATATCTTCATCATTCTTATGCATGAAATTCACATTTGTTGATTCCAATCTCATGATTTGTTGAAATTTGCATTCATGGAGTGGCGCAGATACCAAACATTTGCATAAAGGAAGTGTAACTATAATCATTCATCAGCAAAATTGTTGATGAAACACATATCATTCAATCTGACAAGGATAACAAAGAAAATAGAATGTGCATTTTGGCAAACTGAAATAATTGACGTTTATTTATTGTCGTGTAAACAAGTCCCAAAACAAGTACAAAAACTCACACATAATGACAACAATAAATTACCATTAGGTTCGAGTCCCGGTTTGCTGGTCGGAATCTTCATGTCGGGACGTCTTTTAGGTCACCTGCGGTGTTCCCGGTGATTCAACTTACACTATGGTCTTCCTACGCAACTAAACATTGGACCCTGCAAATTACAATATTTCCATCTGTGCTATTTCTTAAAAAGTTAAATGCATATTTGTTATAGGTGTAATTTTATTTGACAACATTTCATAAAATAAGATAAAAAAAGCGCAATCAGTTTTTTGCTTCAGTGAGACTTTGCTGTACATGTATATGCGCAACTGTGTCGGTCGTCTCATTTTTCTCGACAATACATAAATTGGACTTATCTAATTATCCCCTTTTATATTTCTTAAGTTAAATATCTGTGAAAAGGAAACACTTATTTTGTAGCAATTTTAATTATATAAACCACTTACATATAAATGATATTATAGGAATATATTGCTGCGATGTAGAGATATGCGATATTTGATACGGATGTTCTGTACAAAGATACTATTTATGCTCAGCAACTTTCCGCAAGTTTAGAGATCTGAGGATTTTTTCTATGTTACATTTATCAGGGCAAATTTATTTCATACAACCAACGCTACCTGAACACATATGCATAAAGTATTCCTACAGCATTAAACTTGTGATTAAAGTTCGCTTTAAATATATGTCAATCGAACGAATAAATCAATAATCGTTTAGCAATTTCTTTGTCAGCAAATATGTTATTAAATTTTATCCGATAAAAACAACGTTTTTGTCATGTGCAGCCTATGTGAATCGTCATATACTTGTCAAGTAAATGTATATGAGTAAATTTCCAATATGGACTCGTATCAGTATGGATTCTAGTCTCGACAGGGAACTGTTTTCGTGCTCGGATTGTATTTCAGCTTACCTGTGGTGAGCAGGTGTACACAAGCAACTGGGCTTCCGAACACAATGATACATATATCTGTAAGATGCTTTAAAGAGCATGGTTGTATGTGTTCGTACAAAAACCCCAACCTTTCTAACAGTAACAGTTTAACAGCTCTTATTAGTGCTAAATGTATGCAATGTTTTATCTAGTCATTTTCGAATAACTTGTCCCACGTCTTTAATACTTACCTATTGTTACAATTTTACATATGAAGATAAACAGCGGGTAAGACTAGTATAGCATAACACTGCAACTGCTGTAATTTCCTGCAGTCAGGTTCAATGAACATCAACGGACATTTCGTTTGCAGATTTTCCATTCATAAGATTGCTGTTAGGATGGGAAATGCCTAACTGCTGCCCAATTATGATAAGGCAACTATCCAATGACACTTTGTTCGCATATGCACCTCGTCTGGTTAGTCTGGCTGTGAAATTATGCGTACAGAGCACTTTCCTGTCGTCTAGACGAACTTAGTTACACTTTATGGAAGAACATATTTATAAAAACAACGGATTACCGATCACTGTGTTACAGTCTTGACATTTAGTTATTGGGCATTGCTGTGTGCTTGCAACAAAAGCGTACACGTAAGTTAGTACCAACCACAAGCATTGATGTTAAGTATCAAAGGTCGTCCAATATATGGTTAAAAAGACAATACGTTATGTGACAAGGCCGGACATCTTATGTGTGCTTTTGACTTAAAGTGAACTGAAAATATAATTGAATTAGTGGCCTTCACATGGACATAGCATTAGCTGGTACATGGGTATTATATATTGTCTAAATGTATCAATCAAATCATTAATAACGTAACTTATCCTTTAAGAAACTTGTACACTTCAGCCATTTCTACGAAGTAGACTTGGCCGGATACCGCCGAGGATTTACGAAAGGGATGATAACTACAAGAACAGCCCATTCCCAAATTTCTAACCCATTCCATAAAGAGCGCCGGGCTTCAGCGCAGATGTCAATTACAAACACGTGTACACGCTACTTGTCGTTACACATTTAGTGCTTAAGCGTTACAAGTAATGGTCTTCATTAAATTGTTCGATGTTAATGATTTTTAGTCAACAGATTTTTGACATTGTCTATGTTTGTGGGTTTTCCTAAATTTTTGCAATTCGGAATGAGTTATTGTATGGTAGTGTTTTATTGAACTACCTATAAATTTGTCCTGATCTGCGTTTGTTAAAGTAGTTCCATTATGCCTTTTTTATAAGACTCGATAGGTGTTTAACGTCCTCACCATGTACGTATATGCTTTATATTATTGAGACAGGTCTTACTGATCCTTTTTAGGAAAATACATGTTAAATGTTTTGATAGCTTCTTTTGTGATTTGAAGTTATCGTAATAGTAAATTAAAGAGTACTATTATGGCATTAATATGTATTATATATCTAATGAATGATATCTTGAAAAAATGTTCAGCATACTGAAATACTGACTGTAACTGCGTCGCAAATTTTTCTATTAGGTTGTTATACGTTAGCAAGCTTGCAGAACTTTTAATAATGCTTCGCATTTGCCGTTTTTATTGTTATGATGCTGACAATACAATTGAAGATTATGGTACCGAATTGAATAGAACAGTTTTTTATTAACATGTCTCTTGCTTAAAGCATTTATATATTATATTCTACTCACTTGTCTTGCCTATATCTCGAAGAGACCTGTCCAAATTGGTTAAACAAAATGCAAATCTTATACTTTTATGTTTTGATTTTAAAGCACGTATTGTCACAGAAAATGCCGTAGAAAACTTACATTAAGCGGTTGCTAAAATAAGTCAATCAAAGCCCAACAACAACAACAACAACAACAAAAATGAAACAATCCAAACCAAACAACAGCAATAACAAACAAACAAAGAACTACAAACCAAATAACAACAACAACAGCAACAACAAACTTTCTTTATGCACAAGAAGTTGCTTATTTTCGGTATTCAATTTAATTTCTAATATATCGATCTGGTACTCATTTAAGCAATATAATCAATGGAATCAGTATCGGTTTCATGCATGGAAATAACATTTCCTTGGCCCACAACCTCAATGACGTGTTTAACTTTTTATTCATTAAAGTATCGAGCATTTGCGTTTGACGATGTTCCGAGTAAGCCATTCCAAATGTCCAAGGAGAAATAGGAAAGATAATACGCAAAGAATTGCATTTTAAACACTTTTCCATAAATATTAGTTTTAAATATAAGAGATCTCTCATAAAATCACCATTTACAAATAATTGTCTCAGCACTAACTTATTTGCAAAAAACAGCAGCAGAGCAAATGAACAGTTTTTAACAAAGTAAATTGTCTGAAAACGTTAAAAACAAAGTAATTACATCCTGTATATATCATTGTTATATTTGTGTTTACACGCGAGATATAATTAATATACGACTGACCTCACACCTTCCACATAATCGCTTTCTGTACCATCAGTCAAGATCTTTAATAAGTCAATCAGACAGATAATACACTTATCCTGAAG
The DNA here is from genome assembly GCA_007844125.1 of Sinonovacula constricta. NCBI lineage: Eukaryota > Metazoa > Mollusca > Bivalvia > Cardiida > Solecurtidae > Sinonovacula > Sinonovacula constricta. The sequence goes on along the minus strand of CM017569.1, from coordinate 51,930,675 downwards.
TTTCGGCGACAATTTCTTCTTCGTCGCCTGTAGAGGCACAGTGTAATACCGTCTTACAAGTCTACATGTAGAGACAGTCTGCCACTTAGTTTCGTTGACAAGGTGCTAAAAACAGAACTGATAATTTACAATTCACGTTACTCAAAGTGTTTCTTGGTATCTTATAACTTAATAATTAGACATGTTTAAGTTAGAACTCTGTAAAAGCGTTTTAAGCACCCAGTCGGTTCCTTTTGTCGACTAGATTTTCATCTGCCTTTTCAAATTTAGGTATATTTTGCAATGCTGATAAGAGTTTGTGAAATTAAGTTATTAAATTAACGTTTTGGCTAGATATATCATACGTCATTTAAGTTAAAAAAGATGACACTTTTAGACGTCCAAGCTATAAAACAATAATGTCTTTAGTAATAAAAACACACCATATAAACGACAGCAATACATGTACATGCTGTTATATAGTTAAGAAATCTCTCTTTACTTTCAATTGTTCCTGGGTTAATCTTTTCTTACAGACTTCTAATGTGCTTTATACGTAGTTATTGCAGGTGATATCTATTTTAAAATTCTTAGTTTGTCCATTGATTCGTCTAGACGTTAAGTATATTAAGTATATTGTCAGTTGTCAATTACTGTGTTCGCTTAATTTTATAAAAAGCCCATTTATATTCAATTGTAAACCAGCCAATGCATGATTCAAAACCCTTTTCAGGGTCTTGTTAGTTTGACGACAATGGACCACTTACCAGCCTTGGGGGAAATACACGCTACATGTCGCTACACTTTTAGTGCTTTAGCGTTACATGTTATTGTCTTTATTAAATTATTCGATGTTTGATTTGTAGTATTCAGGTTGACATTTTCTAAGTTTGTCGTTTTTCTTAAATATTTGCAATACGTTTCCGAAAGATTTATTGTATTTAGTGTTTTATTGAACTCCTATAAATCTGTCCTGATCTGTGTTTGTTAAAATAGTTCCAATATGTCTTTTTTTTGACAGGACTCATGTGTTTAACGTTATCAGCATTATACGTACATGTATAGGCTTTACATTATTGACACCGGTCTTTATATATTTTAGATGTTTTGATCGCTTCCTTCGCTTCCTTCGTAGATTGAAGTTAATGTAATAGTAAAATAAAGGGATACTATTGTCATTAATATATAGAGTATATCAAGTGTACGATTTCTAAAAAACAAATATTATTCAGTAAACTGAAATACTGACCGTAACTGGGTCACGTTAGCAAGCTTGCATAATATTCAATAATGCTTCGCATGTGCCCTTGCGACTTTTATGAAGTTGACAATAAAACTTGGTAACAAATTGAAAAGAATTATTCTATAATGTTACTTTTAAAGCCGTTGTGAAAAATCTTCATCCACAGTGATCATGTGCCCTGGCTAAACTATTTATATATTGTTTTCCTTCTCACTCTGGAAACTTACCATGTTATCATCATATCGAATAAATAATGTAGAAATGTGTAAACTTAAAAGAATTTTTTGAAAGCAACAATTCTCACTGTTGTTTAGATAAATAATAAATACTGAGAGCATTATATAAATAATACAACTGATTTAAAATGAAACAAAGATAGGTGTCGTTATCGGATTAATAAATAAACTACAAATTTGACAGTAGATCGCAAATACATAGACGTAACGGCATTCGAGGAAAAATACATATTTAATGAAAAATTAGTGAAATCAGATTGATCTTTAAACAAACAAAAGCACAACTTTTCACTAATACATAATATTTGCATGTTCAAATCCCAATATGGTACTGCATGCCCCGAAGGTTTACTCACAACATATTTATTATCTAAAATGTAGTTTCTAATTCATTAATTTTGTAATTCATTTTTAACAACATACAGCACACATCAGTTTTCAATAAATGATTGTGAAATCTTTAAAAAATACTGGAAATGTGGATGTAAGGAAATATTAAAAGGCATTATTATATCCTGTCCATAGTAAAGCAGAATAGACCACAACAGATAAGAACAAGTGTTGATTTGGCATTTACGGTTAGTAAATATAGCCATTCAACACACACATACACTATTAGGCCAAGCAATGTTTTATTTGAAGTAATATTCTTTTCAATTCTCCTCAATTCAAAACAGAACTGGTAAATAAAAAGAGATCCTATAAAAAAAAACCCCACAGATATTTAAATCTAAACTACATCTAGACCAAGGCAAAAAGGGTAAATGTGACAAAAAACCAGGGACGAGACACAACACACACAATTAAAAACCAGCAGTTACCGCCTTGGAACGGTCAGTCGGCAAAAGGACCGACTAGGGTGCTTGAACCTGGTTTATGGAGCGCTCCAACCGCGCACTTTCTGAAGGTTTTTCAAACAAACAGTGTAAATAAAAATATCACAACTGAGACAACTAACAGTAAGCACCTGCATCTGGGGCTAAAACTGATAAAATGAACTAATATACAGACAAAATAACTAATAATAAAATAAATTAACAACAAATGTACAATATGTACACTAGATCAAAGCTTCGGCAACCTAAAAGTTCCAAATGAGTGAGTAGTTTGAAATAAAACAGCCAAAGCGAAGACATTATTTGAAGTAAAGTAATAGCTGTGCAGTTTATTTAACTGTGGTCGAATGTAGTCGAAATCTCTAGAATCTTTTATAGAAGGATGAGAAGGTTCACAACGGATCAAAGTATTGATATTTTAAAGGATTTTAGAAGCTTTTAAAGTGTATGATTTCTCTTCAAAAGATCACAAAATAAAACCGGCAAAACCAAAACATAAAATGGACAAAACAATAGTTTATTATTCTATAGTTGACTGACGTTCTGTTCAAACAATATAACTTCAGTATGTAATTCTTTCTTTCCAAAGCTGTTTCGGACTCAAAACAAGTATAGTAACTACAGGATAGGATAACATTTATTTTGAGTCGGCAAGATTTCATCAAGTAACATAAGCTCAAATGAGGTTTTATAGTCGACTTAAACTATGTCCACAAAACTTTGTTCTGACAGATAGTTACAGACATCAAAATATACGAACATGTGCTTGGAAATTAATATAAAGGATGTGTCGAGAACACATTTAGTCATCGTACAAGTGTGACACTTCTCAAGGACAAAATTGCAAATCACAAATACACGAAAGACTTAACTCACGGCATCCTCTCCAGAACACACGCATAATACATGAATACGCCTTAAGCAAAGGTCTACCAATTTGGCATTTGTTTGCATTCCACTAATTTGGCAACGGCACATCAGGCTTTTTATAATCTTAATTGTCTTTAATATGCGATTTCTCATGTGTACTTTACTGATTTCTATATTTCACTGTTTTTTATAAAGGAGGTCTCTTCACCCTTTTTCCAAATCGAAAGGTAAACACAAAATGCAATATCACCAATACCCCCCCCCCCCCCCCCCCTCCCCCCCGAGAGAGCAGGACATGAAATAGTAATTGAACATAATACACAGGTATGACAATTGTAATATACTAACAAGATGAGCACGATGTTTACACTTAAAGATTGGCAAGTTGAATACTCAAGGTCATAGTCATAATTACTTACAGTGTTTCATTGTTAAGCATATGTTCCGTCTTGTTAAATTAACTTTCTTACACATTATTATTTTATGCTGTAAAGAGGTAAAGCGGATTCCAACTAGGAATATTTATCAACTATGCTCTCTCACCTTTTAGTGAGACAAAATTCAATCGTTTTTATCACATCTTGTCTGATAAGTCTCGCAAACTCCAGTTTGACACTCTAGCGTAGTACTGAGCTCTAACTATTTACTACAGGGATTCACTCTGTCTTTGTTACATCAATGCTATTAAAGAAGATTTCAGATGTGACCATGTATGGTCGTGTACTAAAAAGTACTACTAGTCAAGACTTAAGCAGGAAGTTGAGAATTTGGAATTTCATCTTTAACGTTTTCATATTAATGGAGTATGAATCAAGATCGATTCAACTTTACCGCAGTAAATACTAGACATATATACACAGTAAGGGACCCTAACTTCGACCTAAGCAGTCAACAGACAAAATTTGTTTTTAAAAGATTATTATTTTTAAGCTTGCATTTATGGTTTCACAACTCTGCTCTTTTATCTGGTTCCGGGTGTGGCGGAGGGGTGGGGACATGCATCTCCATTCCCCTGGATTAATCCCTGGTCGCAATAGTGGTTTAATTCAAAATGCTTATTTCTATTTTAGCAATCAATGCACCTTTCTGCTTCTACACCTAATTAATGTTTACTGCTTTTTTCCAATACACCCAGACAAGTGTGGCAATGTTAAGCGATGCTTAACTGTAATTAGCAGATAAAGCCACCAGACAGATGTTAAAGTAGGCCAAGCGGCTCTCTATGTCAGTCAGAAAGACTTTATATTTTTATTGTTAGCCGATGAAGACTCGGACATGTACACCTTTCGAAGGGTCGATAGGTTATTATCGGGTCGGAAATTTAGAATATTCAGTAACAAGTGCTTTCGTCTTTGAGATGCACTTGTACACATATTACAATATAACCTCATACGAAATACGAGAATCTACGTTAATCGCTTCAAAATGGACATTTAAGATAAATGTATAGTTATTTTACACCGACGTGTCCAGTCTAATAACTTAATAGACTTGGACTATTGATCGTACAATACAACTATATACAGGATGATCACATGGTACGAGTCAACTGCATTGATTGGTACAAAATAGGATAAAGAATAAACCAATCTATCTGACAGTTACTGATATATCTTGCTGATCCTGCCTTACGACGAACTGTATTTCTAACACACTATTTCAGTACGGCATTGCATCAATAATTAATATCCAGAATCAGATATGTCTGATAAAAGTATATAAATTTCTGACACCCGTTAAATAACCCCTAAGCAATCCAGAAACGGGAGAACTCATTTTGAATTGACATCTGTATGTATATCACAAATATTCGTTTGCTAGTGTCAAAGCAGTCTGAATATAAATTTCTCTTTTCTAAAACAGTGTTTATTTGTAACTGCCGTTCTGTATTATCCACATTACCGCAATACTCATGTTTTATGACTCTTGTTTGTATATACAATTCTCCGTGTTTTATATTCTGTATCACTGGAAGATATAAAGATTTTTCCTGTGTTTTTCTATATAAGGTAATATATTTTCAGAAAAGTAACTAAGATAATATGTAGCTTTAAAATTAAGGAATAAAATGAATATAGCTACTGTTGCAATTTTGAACAATCCGATGGGTAACACATGTGCTTTATAATTTATTGAGAGTTGAAAAAAGGAATAAAGTCCACGTTATCTGTAAGGATATATAATGATTGTGGTGTCTGATAAAAGAAGACAATAACTTGTATCAGACTTATGTAAAAACGTTGTGTTTCCTAGACTCGTGTCCAAATTATAAATGTACATTTATCTTGAGTTTACCATTAACATTTTTTTCTAAAAAAAATAAGTGAACGTTATTTTGTTGTATTTTGTTGTACAAGAACAGCAACAACAGTTTTCTTTTGTTCAAACCTTCAAGGAAGCAACTTAAGACGCATAAGATAACACAATCAGCAATAGGTTTTATTTATTTTGATACATTTGCGTTATCCACATGTTATCTGAATATATCAGTCGATACTAAAACATAAAGTAAATAGAAAAAGGATCAATGGCGCCTGTTTTCTTTTTAAATAAGGTTTTAACTAAAGAAAATGAAATCAAAACCGATGTTTACTATGTTTGCTAATGTAACGCATGTTAAAATCTTTGTTATATCAATGAAACCCTAAAATGGCAAGTATTGCAGTAGTCTATTTTCAGTGTAATTGATTGGCTCTGATTGTCCTAACTTATGGTCATGTATGAGAGAGGTGAACATCAAATAGCCGGTTTCACAGATTCATCATTGCCGAGATTGTTTGTCGATGAAATTGGTGTCCAGACCATCATCTTATTGTCTAGACGAAAGTAACAATGCATAATAAAAGAAACATACTGAACTTACCAATTGATGGCCGAATTTAGATATTTATTTTTGCAGTTTTTAAAGTACTTAAATAATCATTGAGTTTCTGATGGTAAGCTTGCACATTTACTACTTACATAGTTTGTATATTTATGAGACAGTAGTGGAGTTCTGGTGTAAATAAAAAAAGAAAAGATGTTGACATATTTTAATGCATGTATAATTGATGTTAATATCTTATATAGACAGTAAAAGAGACACAAAGATATGATTCAAATTATCAAAAGAGGAAACTGACAATGTAAAAGTTAATCTTTCTACCATATACTGAGATTTATTGGTTATTATAAATAATAAATTGAACTTAGTTAAGAGAAGAATGGAAAAATGACAAGGCCCTACGATGATTATAACATTATGTAAAAACGATAACTAAGATTAAACAAAGGGTAATTCATTGCAAGTTAAATGAAAAAGTGACAAAACAGATTTTCATGAAGACTTTAACTTAAAACATGTCAATTCATCGCGTAATACTGAACATATACATAAAGCATAGCAGAGAGCATGCGATTAGAGCAAGGTAATACATCAGGCGCGTACCTGTCTGAACGCAGAATAAGCAGTTGCGTGCACATTATTTCCAGCGCATGAAAACATAATATAATTAAATCTGTAATTTGAGTCTTACCCACGACTGGTACCGCTGTTACATGTATTTGCACCATGAAATATATGTATAATTGCTACATCGCTTTAGTATTTTTTCTGTAGCTACTGGTATGGGACAATATTACTTCAAATCAGAACTTAAATAATTACATCCTCAGGACAATCACAGAGTATATTTTCCTTGAAATCTACTTATATCTTGATACCGAAACTTAATTAGAAGTCACCATTTACGATCTAAAAACACAAAAATTTCCGAGGGAGCATGACCCATACACACCATACCATGCTTAGCTACGTCCCTGTACATGACAGAGTTTAGCGGTTAATAGTACATGCGATTATGATTGCCAGAAACAATACGCATGCTGTTCACTGTCTGCTGTTTACAATGTTTACAAGGTATTAAGTAAATCAAGTAAGGATCTAAATCCTGTATATTCGATAGGCTTCAATCACTAGACTAACAATCAATATGGCAAAGGACTCAATAAAATTCCAGTTAATGTCACTGAGCAACTTCACCAGACCCCCACTAAGTTTATGTCAGCTCAGTAGAGAAATGATGTGTAATACTGTGTACTGATATCGTCTTTGATGTTAATCTGTGTGATACATTGTGTTACAAGGCATGCACTTTTAAATCAAGAATGTAGTAAAAAAAACACCTGTTTTATGTCACGTTTCTTTTTGTTTACGACAATGAACATCGATGTTTTCTTGTTTATATTAAATAATGATGATTGCAATCAGTTTATTAATATGTATACAATAAATAGTATGGTTTAAATATAATGTCTGTATTACAGTGACGAAGACAACAACAACGACAACCGTATTATGTCATATAGATACAGGTTTACGGTAACAACAATGGCCCACAGCGGCAATCAGCAATGCCATTGAGGTAATTTACGATACTTGGGAATCGACGATCGAAAGAATAATTTGGCCTGTCCGATGGCTATTCGTTATATCGTCATTGGACTGTAGCTGTGTAAGGAATCGTTTGTAGTAAACTAGCATTGTGGACGGAGATGTCAATGTCATTATTATTTATTATTTTAAAACTTGTTTGTTATTGCCTGCCGCTGCACTCTATCTGTGCGTTATTCGTACCTTATTCATTACTAGTAAGTTGAATTATAACTAAAATCATAAAAGGGTTTCCTTTTTATGGAGAAACTGTCATTGTCTGCTGCTGTTCTTTAATTGTCTGCTATATTGATGCATGAAAATCTAGTTGTAACAAAAACACCAGAATACGCTGTTCTTCTCGTTTACCATCCAGTGAATTCCTGTTTTATCTTATACATTATTTTCCACGTTATGTTCTATTTTGTAACAAACGATATTTATCAATGCTAAAATAAGGTACGTGCATTTTACTTCTAGAAAACTCTGACAGAAAGTAAGTCGTTTTGATAGACATCTATTTGCAAATGGATCTATCTTACTTCGGTTGCTATTTGCTTTAAATGCGATGAGTATTTACTAACTTTAAAAACGATGGTAGAAAGCAAACGTATTACTTACTAAACGAGTATACTAACGAGTATTAAATAAATATCTTGTGACATTCAAGCATATGTGAAACTAATTCAAGTAATGCTGTATGAACTTAGTGTAATTGACCATAAACGTGTACACAGTGATAATATTGATATGCATTAAGCAAACCGTTGGGAAACATATTAAGTGCAAATATATATCTATATGTGCACATTTCCTTAAGTGCATTCTCTGAATCGTATAAACGTTTACATACTAAATGACTGACGCGTCCGTTTAACTGTTAAATATTCCGAAACTTATGAAACTTTTCCATTTGCTGATCATTTTTGTACGAGGTAGAACATTCAAGTTCAAAACCAATAACTGTAATGTAATATAGTATATATCAATCATTGTCAAGAACACTTACACAGCAGGTCTACCTTTGACAAGTTCACTTAAACTTGAAAAATTAAATAAAATCACTAAAATGTCAAACATGTAACGACCATTTCTCTCAATAACTAAACGGAACAGTCCAACAAGTTATTGAATAGCAGCTGTGGAAAATCTTATCTCGTATGATTTCTCACTTGTAGGTAAGTAAAGTATTCCGACTAGTTTGGGTATGTTATATGATAACAAATATCAAAAAATATCAAACAAATATAAAAACATAGAGATATTTTCCAAGTGGAACATTAAAATAAAATATTGTTGTTATTGTTGCAATATTTGAATGAAGTAATATATTGATAAAACACAGTCAATGTTCGTTTCTGTTGAATGGTTCATCTTCAGGTTGGGTCCTCATTTAGTCCTATGATACATTTTGTTAAACCTTCTCTAGTTCCTTAAACATGATGAGTGTAAGCATATATCTCTACTTTCTTAACGAAAAGTAACACCAGCAACTTCAAGTTCAAACGTGGTTAATCTTACATAAAATTCTAGCACAAAACATCAAGAAAAATAAGCTGTCATCATATATTAACAAACATGTGCCGAGATGAAGAAGAATTGAACTGTCAACGACTTCTATATAGCGACTTCAACCGAGAAATGAAAGAGTCGTTTACACTGTATTAATTGATTTCTATTGTCCAGATAAAAAACAAAATTGTCTCAACTTCCTTCCTAAGTCTTGACTAGTAGTACAATTGAGTACATGCACAAGCATGGTCACAGCTGAAATCTTCTTTTAATTGAAATGATGTAACAAAGACAGAGTGAATCCCTTAAGTAAATAGTTTGAGCTCAGTACTACGCTAGAGTGTCAAACTGAAGTTTGCTAGACTTATCAGACAAAATGTGATAAAAACGATTGAATTATGTCTCTCTAAAAGGTGAGGGAGCGTAGTTGATAAAAATTGCTAGTTGGTAGAATATAATTAATGTGTGTGGTTAATGAAGGGAAGGAAGAAATGTAAGATTTGGCAATGGAGTTTGTTCTATGAGATGAGTGAGAGAGTGTATAAGGGTGGCAGAGGGATAGCGGTTTGAGATTGAATAAGCATTCAGTCATATAGTTATATCATAGTTGCCCAAAGATTTATCGGAATATAATATATGCCATACAAATAAATAAATAAACAAACAAACTTCCGAATTTATACCTACTGTGCAAAGGGACTGTTCAAGTTATTTTACGTATAAAGAGCACGTCAGGAGAGATGAAGAGACAATGTGCATCTGCTACCACAAAAGTTACTTTGTGTTCCTCCTCTGTCTGTCCTCTATTAAAATATCATGATGAAAAAAGTTAATTCTAGAATAATTTAAAAATATCAGTTATAAATATACCCAAATCCAATATTTTTGAAACCCAGTGGGTGTTTCAGTCCCTTTACCAAAGGTCTGGCGCATTTGAGTCATACAATTGTTTTTCTTCGTTTCATTTTTTTTCTTTCTTTGCAGACCTTGACGAAAGTAAAACAGCTACACTATTCCATAAATAATTTGTTTTAATCATAGACACTAAAACCCATTTGGTCAATAATAATTATCTAAAATTCTGGAAAAAATACAAAAATATAAAAAAACAATGTTTTATATAAACATACATTTATAAAGTCAGTGAACAAATGAAAAGTAATGTAGAAGGTACCAATCTTATTGGATAGGTTTTTTTCTTGAATAACATGATTATTAATACAAAAAAAATGCAATAAATCCTGGCGTCAGAAAGGTGTTAAGTTTAAAAGAAACGACGAACAATAAGTTATATGACCACACAACTTTTCAAAATGTATACTTTATAACTGCAGTAACATTGAGAAGTTTGTGGTGCAATAATTTGCAAACCAGTAAATGAAATCAACATTCTTGATGTTAATTTCAAACATGTTTTCGTATAAAATTAAACGGTCCTGATGTCTGTTTGTCGTCATTCTTTACAATTCCTATAGTAATAGACTCAACGATGATATTTTAAACAGCTAAATGCAGCGGTGTTTCGAGCGTATATATGTCTAAATTTAAAAATAAGTTTTGACTGATTGGTTTTCTGCGGATATTTATTTTCATTTGTTATTTTCTCCAGATGTATTTTCGGCTAGACATCGATAGATCATTCAACGAAAATATACCACAATTGTCTTGGCATCTGAGACAATTGAAGCGATGAATAACGTCGCTTACCAGGCTTCTCGGAAAGCAATATTTCTTATTTGAGATCTTGTAAACTCAACTCTTGACTTGGCAATATTTACCTATAGTATTTTAACAGCTCATTCTGATATTTTGAAACCGATAGGTGTTCAAGTTGACGGATTGCAACAAGAAGAAGAATTTTCTTTTTTGTTGGAACATTTTTAAGTATCAAATTGTGAGCGTAGCCAAATTCTCGGCTGAGAAGTGTTTCTACAAATGGGAATAGAGGTGGAGTTAATAGCTGCCTAAAGAACAAATTTCTTCCGTTTGCTCGCAGAAAAATAACACCAATGTTTCAAGAAAATCAAATTTGCCCGATAGATGAAAGCTCAAAAAAGACGCAGTCAAGCCTTCTGTAAAAGTGCCAATTTCAGATTTACAAACTATTTATCATTGTAGTAAATATTAAATTTAATATCAGACAAGCGACGCATCAAAGTATAACCGTCGCAGAATTGCATATTGTAAGTGCACCAAGTCACAAACACCCAAACAAACAAAAGCAACAATAATATCAATAAAACAACAATCTCAACAAAAAAATCAGAAACATCAATTAAAAACAACATAAAAATACCCCAATAAAATTACTGCTGCAGCACATCAAAGGCAAATTACGACACGTTACAGGAAAAATGTGCATACAATATTTAAATAAAATTTGATTTTGATTTTGCATCAACCTTAAATGTATATATCACAATAAAATGAATGTATTTTGAACTTATTAGACACCGAACGGGTGTTTTATATATAACAAGGACATCATGCTACAAAGAAGGAAAATGGATATAGAGCTTGCCAAACGCGAAATGTGCGAGATTATTATATTTGATGTATTTTTTGTTCTAATACTACACAATAAAAGTAAGGAATGTTTACATGAAAATAAGATTGGATTGTATTACATTTAAATTGTATGGAACATTTACATTGACACCGATATCGATGTACTCAAGCCTGTTTTCCACTATAGTCAAGAGCCCCACGGGCTGCATAATCAACTTAGACTATGCTTTCCCTCCCTCGCTCCATAACAAACAATCAAAACAGATTATACAATTCGAGCAAGAATTTAAAGGACAGGACGATAATAAAGTATGGGAATTTTGCTTATGTACGTGTATGGATTTTTTTATTATCTAATTATACATATTGCTTTATGTTACCCTAGAAGTATACAATTCTGTATAATTATGTGTCTTCTAATGATAAATAGCCAGATTTCGAACTTATTGTTAAAGGGTGACTGTCGTTTGCTGATTTCATTTTAAAGTATTTTTGTGAGTTTTGTTATGAGATACATCACAACGACAGTATTGATCATTATATCGACGTTCAGCTACTTTTGTGGAGGAAGACCCCAAACAATTGTTTGGATCGAACCAGTGGCACACCTCTGGTCAGCTGGAGAACCTTCCAACAATAAGTACACCCCGGCGAGATCCTTAGTGGCCATATATTTACATGATGCATTTCATCTGAAACGAAGGATTAATGAGTACGCTTAAATCATTTACATGTTTAAGCCTGAATATAACTCATGACTGTTATATCTGCAGTAGAATTTACAGAAATATAACTCATGACTGTTATATCTGCAGTAGAATTTACAGAAATATAACTCATGACTGTTATATCTGCAGTAGAAACTACATAAATATAACTCATAACTGTTATATCTGCAGTAGAAGCAACATAAATATAATTCATTACTGTTATATCTGCAATAGAAGTTACATAAATACAATTCATAACTGTTATATCTGCAGTAAAATTACATAAATATAGTTCATTACTGTTATATCTGCAGTAGAAGTTACATAAATATAACTCATAACTGTTATATCTGCAGTAGAAGTGACATAAATATTATTCATTACTGTTATATCTGCAGTAGAAGTGACATAAATATAATTCATTACTGTTATATCTGCAGTAGAAGTGACATAAATATAATTCATTACTGTTATATCTGCAGTAGAAGTGACATAAATATAATTCATTACTGTTATATCTGCAGTAGAAGTTACATAAATACAACTCATAACTGTTATATCTGCAGTAGAAGCAACATAAATATAATTCATTACTGTTATATCTGCAGTAGAAGTTACATGAATATAACTCATAACTGTTATATCTGCAGTAGAAGTTACATAAATATAACCCATAATTGTTATATCTGCTGTAGAAGTTACATAAATATAACTCATAACTGTTATATCTGTAGTAGAAGTTATATAAATATAACTCATGACTGTTATATCTGCCGTAGAAGTTACATAAATATAACTCATAATTGTTATATCTGTAGTAGAAGTTATATAAATATAACTCATAACTGTTACATCTGCAGAAGAAGTAACATAATTATAATTATAACTGTTATATCTGCAGTAGAAGTGACATAAATATAATTCATTTACTGTTCCATCTGCAGTAGAAGTTACATAAATATAACTCATAACTGTTATATCTGCAGTAGAAGCAACATAAATATAATTCATTACTGTTATATCTGCAGTAGAAGTTACATTAATACAATTCATAACTGTTATATATGCAGTAAAATTACATAAATATAATAACATTACTGTTATATCTGCAGTAGAAGTTACATAAATATAATTCATTACTGTCATATCTGCAGTAGAAGTTACATATTTGTTTGTTAAAGAGTCGAACTCTATCTACCGGTATATGTTTATTGGATGGTGCTTGTTATTGTGTGTTGTGGTTGCGTTACCAGTATTAAAAAAAATTTACTTATTTACATTTCACATAAATTAAATTTACAACAAACATAAACGTGTTTAACACCTCTTACACATGTGTTTCTAATTATTTATGTTTTGTTTTTATCGTTATTACTAAAAACATATGCATTGTTACGTCTCCATTTGGCTAAATGAAATATATCACTTAAAGAAACTTGTGAAAGATGACACTAGCAACCTGGATATCAATATAAAAAACCACAAAAGAAAAAGAAAAACTTAAGAGACTTAAACAGAAAATTTCTTATAAAAAAAGTCTGCCAGCTTATTTCCGTATTAGCTTGATGTAAGTTATTGACTCGACACCTGCTCCGAAAAGCCGTACCTGGTAGCGCAACCGATAGAGCGTCGGCACCAGTTAAGGGAGGCCCCAGGTTCGATCTCGGGCCGCGACATACCAAAGTCGCTAAAATGGTAGTGGTATAGCTCCCTTGCAAATGCTCAAACAAATATAAAGGATATAAGAGTAGTTAAAGTACTGGTTGGCACAGTGTTAGGATAATGTGACTGGGTGTGGTATCATGCCAGTTATTCACCCCATGCTATACACAATGAGGGCAACACTATATAAACACAACAAACAAACAAACAAACCTGCTCGGACAGATTCTGATATTTCGCAAAGTTACATCTGATTGACACAGTTTTGACACAGTCCCGCACTTCTTATTCATGTTTTATTTTCCCTTAAATAAACAGAGCTCAAGCACTGACATGTCTACAGCAGACTATTCTATAAAATTAATTACTATGATCAAAATTCCAAAATTTCACAAGTATAACCTCAAGCATACGACATTTGTCAATCATTGGTTGGATCAGCTGTTTTTGGAACAAAATGACATACGTGTATGCAAACATGAAAACGGTATTAATGATCTCATCGGGCTGTCTATAATACATTTGTCATTTGTCTTCTATGTATAATACTGACCCCTAAATCTTATTTTTGGTAAAACACAAACGTTTCCTATATCTGTGTTATTCGCGTTGAAATATCCAATCTATAAGTTAAATGGATTACATGTAAGTGAACATATTTCGCTAAAACCCAACTTTGTATATATGTTAGTCAGTTGTATATTTTCAACATTGTGATTGTAAATAGCCCTGAACGTTTGAAGAGGATTTTCCACGACTTAAAATGTTAACTTAAAAAATATACCTTAGGTATCAATATATGGCTATTTTGTGCGAAATATCAATACCCATTTGAGTACTAGTGGCAATATAACAATTTAGTATGTACAATGTATATTTACAATCAAACTACATCAAAGGACGAAAGAAACAAGAATATTATCGGAAAGATTACAAGCTTAGATTGCTGGGTGTAATAAATATGGCTAAATAACAACATTCAAAGGAGTCTACAATATTTCATTTTAATATTGACACATCAGTGATACAATGTTTAGGTGCTCATTCGGGGTAAACATGTCTAACATGACGTTCGAGCTTTAAAGATTAGACCATCTTGAATGAATATATAAGCTTCTTCTATTGGTAGAATCTGTATATGAGGACTATTTATGAAAACCATGATTACACGTGGGAAAGGCATAAGTGTAAATAACTGTAACTCTAACAATATTGTTCACATCCATAGTTATTTAAGAAAAAGCTGAACATGATTAACCGAAAGTGAGACATAGAAGAAAAAAAGGGAAATGTTTGGGACCGAAGTAAACAACACCAACAACAGCAGCAACAACACTAACAACAAAAAATATGTATATATACATGTAGCAATTATTTGCCGATGTTACTTCATTTCATAGTGAACGGTAAATACATTGGACAACGCACATTTTTATTATTAACTTTTGTTTTTATGTTAAGTTATACTTATTAATGTTATGAATATCCCAGTTTGTATAAAAAGTGACATACAAAATAAGACAGTACTTTGTTAGTCTATTCATACATTAGTTGTTTTCTTTAGACACGAACAATTTACAATTGTGGTACCCGCGGCGGAGAAATTTCCCGACCTATTCACAGAGACGGTAACACTAAGATTGCTTCTAGTAAACACCATCTTCGAATAAGCTGATTGTTGCTTGCTGGTGTGGTAACTAACCCAATCTAAATGGTAACTAAACAATCAAGAGTACCACGTTGCAAATTCTGTAGACTGATTTGCAGCGCCTCCGACTCCATGGTTCCTTAGCTCGTGGGTTCGAGTCCCGGTCAGGACGAGAACTTTTATGTGGGGAAGGGGTTCTTCTTCTTCTTCTTCTTCATAATAATAATAATAATAATAATAATAATAATAATAATAATAATAATAATAATAATAATAATAATAATAATAATAATTATATTAAAAATAAATAAATAATAATAATAATAATAATAATAATAATAATAATCCATTTAACATCCAAAATTATACCCAAAGATTTCAATATTATTATTGTAAATCCTAAAATAAACAAGCTGCAATCCAAATTAATATTCCCACACTGCCGTGTTTTTAAACACTTAACTCTTGGAGGTCTAAAGAGGTCAAATTTTAAAACATTCCAGAATTTACTACGAGCCTCTACAAATCTTTATCACGTGGCATAGAACATTCTATCTATAATGACGTGGCAGTGACGTAAACAGTGTCCTAAAATGCGACAGTCACAAGGTCACACGCGATAAGACGCTCTTATGTAACAATATAGTAATTTGCAGTTTTTCTCACAAGCAGATCCGCTAATAATGTCTGAAAGGCGGGTTTACGAATTAATCAGCACAACAAAGACGCAATACAAGACAGTCTAATGCGCGGAGGTCTTCAATGTGCTCTGTGACTCATTTGTGGTTCTATTGTTTGTTTGTTTGTTTATTGGGTTTATCGTCCCACCAACAGTATTTCATTTATCTGGAGACGGTGTCCACTTGAAGCAGATATAATGCTGCCTCCATTGTCTATAGCATGCCGTGAACACTTAGCATGATACCACACAGAGTAACATTATCTTGACACCGGGCCAGCAAGTATTTGGAACTACCTTTATATTTGCTTGAGCGTTAACAAGGGAGCTATACCACTACCATCTTTAACGACTTTGGTATGTCGCGGCCCCGGATGGAATCAGGGGCCTCCCGTACATCGAGCCTTGGTTGTCTTGAGATATTGTTTTGTGGTCTTTCTCCACGAAATGTCCTTACATACGGGCTTAAATATACATACAAAACAAAACAACGACAACAGCAACAACAACAACAACAAACAACACCTTCAACAACAACATGCATTATATATATATATATATTACGGACTGGTTGTTCAGACCGAGGAATGGCCCGAAGCGCAGCTGTCTGTATAAGAATTTTGGACTGGGAAGCCAGTCTGTATGCGATTTATGGACTGGATGACGTCATATTAAATATAGAAGGGCGTATGCAAATGAGGTATATATATAGTCGTATTTTAGAAGTCTACCAAATGCAGTAGTGGTTCAGTCCAGGTATTTGTGATTTTCCACACAATGTTAATATGAAAGTTGCTCAAATATCTTTACTAAAGCCGCATTTATAAACTTTAATGAGAAACAACAACGACAACAGCAAACCAACAACAACAAATAAATCAACAACAAAAACAAAATATAAAACACAAACAACATTAACGCAGTACATTATAGCATAATGTTGCTAAAATAGTAACCTACACTTTTTATCCTTCGTATAAACATCTACATTTTTTTTATTTACAACTTTTTTCAACGCCAAAACATATCGTCTTTTACGGTTTAATAAAGGTGTGTTACGTTTAACGCGAATCACATACCAATTTACCACATTTTTCTACTTGTTTGCAAAGTCAGGGTTGGGAAAGCATGTGTGTGCTTGAAGATTAAGCGTAGATTAGCTGGAGGACTTCAGGTACATACAGGAACATTGATTAATACGGCTACAGTGTAAACAATCCACTTTGATATTTTGTATCATGAATAACGGTGTATGTAACATGAATGAACAAGCCGAGCGAGGTGTCCCGATTTAGGAACAGTGTAAAATATTAAACTTGCTTTTATTTGCTTTCTGAAATCGCGCCACTATGCCAAGATATTCACGTAAGGATATACATTATTCTATGATGCTAACAGTAATAACGAAATACTTTAAATATTATGATAAAAAGCGCATTAAAATAAAACCGTTTTTATTATTCTAATTCAGCATTTTGAAGATGCTTATTGCTTTACGACGTATTTATTTTTCCCGTACAATTCTAAGACCCAGTGGATTAATATCTTAAAAACGCTTGGGTTATCACATACAGCAGTACTGTACTGCTTTAAGCATGAAAAGCTAGAGCTACGATATTTACTGTTATCAGTTTAAGAATGCATACAAACACTACCAGTTTAACACTAACCAGCTATCCAGATTTATCTTCATTGACAATTTAACGTTAGGTCACACAGAATGTTGCCTGGGCTAGAATACGAGCTGCAAAACTATCACTCCAAAAGTGCAATACCAGTTATATTTCGAAATTGTCAAGTCCCGACAAATTATTTCCTTACTTGCTTGTGTCTGTTTCTTTGCTTCTTGTTCTACAGATTTGTGTTTACACGCGTTACAAGTACTACATAATATGTACAATAAACATTTTTATGCATTTACACCTTCAATGAATGAAAACGGTCTTTTAGCGATAAATAGTTTGTTGAAAGTACGTTATCCACTAAAAGCAAACATAAAATGAAACTCCTGTCCTCTTTTCTATATTTAAAGTTGAATAAATTATACACACGTTTTATTGTTTTGTGTGTCCTTATGTAATTTTCACAATTTATTGCCCAACAAAGATTTCAGATAACGTTCTGTCAAGTGTTAAAGCGCAGATCTGAATAGGTACATGTTCGCTTCACTTAGATAGCAGACGGTCCGCGCATCGTATGTACATGTTCTATTGGGCCTATCAGTGTATTGTTTATGACTAACTCAATTTCATGACATAAATTATCGCATGCGCAGTTCGGTTGTTACACTAAAATTGCTCAGACATGTACGCTGGAAAGGCGTTACGACGCTTTTAATTGTCCCAACCTCGGGACAGTGATATCTTTTGAAAGGAAAAAAAATAAAAGAAAGGCTGGAGACGAGAGGTCTCGATTTTTTTGTTCGTTATGGCGTAAAAAAATTTTCCTTATTGAACAAAAATTAAAATATGCAAATTTGACCAAATGTGACCAAGACGCTGCACATTTAACCAGAGGTTACAATGAAAAGAAATACGAAAAAGAAGTTCAATTTCTGCTATCCACGTTTGTTTTATATAACAAATGAAAATAATGTGAATGCAAACTATCGAAAATCAAAATCATATACACAATGCATAAAAGGAATTCGGTTAGCCAATATGCGTTTGATTTTTCTCTTTGGTTCCACGTCTCCCACATCCCTTGCATTGAAAACAGAAGGAAACGACGCGCCTGGTTCGTTCACAGGAATTGACAATATCTGGTCTACAATACTGACTCGTATCGATGGCGGGTCGTTCAAACTAAAGAAATCCGTTATCGCCAAATGAGTGTCGAAGTTATTCACGCTGTACATGCTGTATACAGTACTGAAAGTGGACGTGGAAATTCTGTGTCCCGCTACCAAGTTCATTGGATTATTGTAGACTAATGTGATCTTTTCTGGATTTAGTGTAAATGATAAAGAAAATTAGGAACATATATTGCATAAATTGTTAACATAATTGGATAGTAAGAAAAGGGTGAACATTTTGTGGTATTTGTAATATGTGTTTGATAAACGCATAAGAATAAAATAGGTTTCGAATTAACATTTATTTTATATACTACAGAGCATATAGGAAAAACACTGATTTTGTCAATAACTGTAAAAAAACGTAACGCAAATATGTGCGTGTTTTCATTTTTCAGGATTAACGTACCCAATAATAAATGTGTTGGGATTTAAATAGATTAAAACTTTGCAGTATTTGTTTTATATGCAATAGATATCTGGAGTTTATTTAAGAGCTTAAGTGCTTGGCATCCTGCATAAATAAATGTGTTTTAAAAAATAGATTTCTATTTTACACTTAACTCTTGGATAAGCCCTTAGCTTGTGACGTTGACAGACAGCGGACACATTAACAAATTAATTACTAAGAAATCGAAATCGAATTTCACCGACTGGTTAGTTTATTAAAAAACGAATTGCTGATGAGGATTCATTTTGCCAATCGTATTTGTTGATTTAATTCTATGTACCACATCCATTTCCCTGTTCTGTTGGTGTGTTTATTTAAACAAGACGGTGTATTTCCAATGTTTAATTAAAATTTGATCCTTAGATAAGTGCGCCCGTTTCTCTCCCATTGCTCAGGACAGACGTGATTTTTGTTGTTTTATCGTCCATTTTCATACATTAGTTTGGGAGTGCCGCATCAATTTGTGTCGCTTTTTTATGTTGTGTATGATAAACAGTTACAAAAAAAACAACAACAAAAAAACAATTGCTGAGTCTATGTTATTAATCTTATTAGGAATTACAACTAACAACTAACAACAAGAGCAAACTTTAGATCTGGTAAGTTACTTTTTATCTTTTGACTTTTGTATATTCAAATGTTACATTACGTTCCTATTTCTATATTTCTTTCTCTGTTTTATCTTCGACCTCTCAAAGACTTAGTCCTTTTCCCCGTACCAATTTACTAACATATCTTTTCCTACTGTTTTTAACATTCTCATACCTAACCTTGTTATCTTACATTTGCTTTCGATTAAATTACTATTTAATCATTGTCATTGCTCTTCGGTGTGGTGTATTGTTGTTAATTTCTATATTATGTTTCATAACCATATTACTGAAATGAGGATGGAAGTGGGGTTTGGTGGTGGGGGTTCCTAGTACAAGTGACTTTGTTCGTCCGTTTGGTCGTTCTGACATGTGGGTAATCGAGTATTTAAGTTTATATATATATATATATATATATATATATATCGGCCAATATATATTTACTTCAAGTTTCAGCTTAACTGTTTCACCTTTCACTATATCTTCATTCTTTCCAAATTTCCTACCGAGTTCTATTGCATGTTCCGTGCTAAGAGCTATTTTAGCACAATTTGGTCCAAAATGGGTTCATTTAAATGTAGTGGTTAAATGGCTTCAGTAAGATATTTTAATGTAATCACCAACATTATGTGCGTTAAGTTTATAATTATATATTGATTTAAAGAATCAATCACTTGGCTTTATTACAATTATATATCTGTACAAAGAGAATGACATTTTCAGGTTATACTGATGGGATAGCAAAAAGTCCTTTTGCAAATGTTTTTATCGATTAAGTTACGTTTTTTATAAGATAAATGCATTTTGTGACTGTGCTAATCTCGACAACAATCAAACCAGTGCGTGTCTTAGGAATGTTTACTACCTTGCTTCATATTTCTATATCTGTGTGTATAATACTTGTAAATGCAAATGAAAGTATTCAGAGGAAATCTTCAAAAGTTCATTGACTACTATAAATCGCCATGTATCGCCACTGAAGTGTTCTTATCACTGTTTGTACACTTCACACATTCAATCAGCTGACGTACCCTATATTTCCCCTACTGGCCCAGTATTTAATATAATCTGTAAAGCTAATTGAAAACAATAAATCACCGCATATCAAAAAGGCCTTCCGCGAATATCTCATGCGTTGATTGAAATGAGAGAAGTTATTCTGCTTTCTAACATGTACTACACAAAGATAAGGTAACGTTAAACAGACACGACAAAACACAAGCATGAAGATGTTTTCATTATCTTATAATGTCGTCTGCTTGCTAACAAAGGCTCATGTCATATTTGCTTTTCATAATAATAAAATATATGTATATGTAAATCCGTGACTGCAATGACGAATGACGAGAATACAGTTATGTTGAATATAAATTTATATACATGTATCACATTTTATAAGGATAAAGTAAATACAATATTTTGTTGAAAAGAAGCAACACAGATCAAGGTGCAGTTTTTATTTTAATATCACTGCTTCCTAAAACTGCTGCTTCTAGACAATAATATAACACTAGACAAGTTTTTCCCATTCACCCATCAAGCATTAAAAAGTACAAGCATACTTGTGACAAAACAATACCCCTGTATTGTCACGAATA
>CM017569.1:51739456-51908848 GCA_007844125.1 Sinonovacula constricta | reverse complement strand
ATGCAGAAAATGAAGCTGAAATTTCCCAAAGCATTGGTAGGAGATACTGTTATTTGATATAGGAAAACTGTCGGACACCACCTTAAAAAACTGTATCTAGCAACATTTCTTTTGAAAGCCCTATGGAGTCATCAGCATGCATAATCACTTGTTTATTGTGCACATTTTTTTCTCTTTTTTTTTCTGATCTTAAACTTGGGGATGCCCCTAGTACATGAATGCAGGAAACTGATTTTCTCTCTGATTTGTTCCTGAGCCTAGAATTGTGTGCAGTACACAGGTATGCACAAAATTCAGAACTGATTTTCTCACTAGTTTTTTGCCCCCGAAACAATGGTTGTGCCTAAAACGCGGGTGTGCATAACATACAAGTGATTACAGTACATTTTGAAAGCTGATTTACCCATATGGCTTTCAATCATCTTCATTTATATGATAATTTACTATCGTTAAACTGCATGTTGGTAAACCTTTTGAATGTGTATGCCAGGTATGTGTAGCTTGGTATTGGGTTGGTATGAGATCACCTTTTTCCACTATCGGTTCCTTGTATTTATGTCTGTCACAGGTTATTGTATGAAGACTGCTTCATTCTTTGCTACATTCTTTGTTTCAGCCACACAATACTGCACACATGCAGATATGTATTAGATCATCAGCAAATTTTAAGAGTTAGGGTTTGATGGTAGATTTTTTTCTAAAATTTTTATGCAAATTTATTAATACAGTCTGACACCTTAACAGAGGTAACACTAATGGACTTCCAGTGGAGAATAGAGTGATGTGACTCAGGGAAGATTGGCTTTGTTTTCTTTTTGTTTTTGGGATGCGGTGGTCATTTTAGTGTCATCCATCTTATACTGGACAAACACCTCAGACAAATGTCTGAGTAGAACCACTAGCACCCCACAGGTCAGGGAGACCTTTCCTTATGAAAATTCACTTGCTGACCAAGATTTGTATACATGCAGTAAGATACCGGACCTGGTAGCACAATCGGTAGAGCATAGCTCTAGGTATGGGAGGCAGCCACATACCAATGTTGTTAAAAATAGTTATGGTACAGCTTGCTTGCTAACACTCAAGCAAACATAAAGGTAGTTCCATGACTAGTTGGTCCGGTGTCAGGATGATGTGACTTGGTGTGGTATCAAGCCAGGTGTTCACTGCATGCTATACACATTGAAAGCAGAACTATATCTGCTCCAAGTGAACATTGTCTCCAAATAACTGAAATACTGTTGATGAGACAATAAACCCAATAAACATAAACATGCAGTGAGAGGTTGAGGAGTAGACAAACACAGGTGTCCTTTATCCCTATCCAAAATATTGGGTTTGAGGGTGAGACAGATCACTTTAATGCTCCACAAACCAGGTTTAAGCACCCCAGTTGGCCATTTTGCCGACTGACCGTTCCAAGGCGGTAACTGATGGTTTTTTTTTTTTTTTTTTTTTTTTTTTTTTTTTTTTTTCTCTTTTTGTGTGTTATGTCTCGTCTCTGTTGTTTTTTGTCACATTTACATTTACCTTGTCTGCCTTGGTCTGCAGGTAGATAAAATTTAAATATCTGTGAAAATTTGATAGGACCTTTTCTTATTTACCTATTCACCCCTGTCTTCAAAATTAAATAAGATTATATGACAAAGTCTCAATGAGCATTGCAGCATATACCAAACCCAGAAAAGTCACAGGACAAAGGTATTCACATGCAAGCCAAATGTAAAAGTAAGAACAAATCTGTGATGAGTCATTTGACAAAAAAAGCAAACCCAACAGTTGCCACCTAACAAGAAAATCAACATGCCTGCCTAGTTTGCATTTTTTAAATAAAATGTAGTATATTATACATAGTCTTTGATATTATTTAAAAGATGATGTTACTGTCTTTAGTTTTCTTGATAGTGTAAATAGTCATAAACTTTTTTTATTGATATTGTTTATCTTTGACATGCCAAAGATATCATTAACATTTTCTTAACATTATTTCTCTCATAATATAAAGAAATAGTATAAGAATGTTGATAATATAAAGAATATCTAAGAAGAGATTATTGTTTTCTATTACCAATAGAATACAGGTATTCGACAGTAAAATGCCAAATTTTATATCAAGGCCCTGCAAAAATATGCACCAAGTTTAAACAAAAAACCCTTAAAGCCAGCTGCCATTGATAAAGATTTCTTTTTATTTAAAATTTAACTGAAAACAATTATAAACTTTATGACCCAATCTTTTTATTCAAGATCAAAACATATAAAATGCCTTTTTACAATTTAAATACATGTTCTGTACTGGCTATTGATGTTAAAAACATGTAAAGATAGTTTTTATGTCATTATACCAGTTAAATCTTTATTTGATGTTTCATTTTTTTTTTATTGGTTCCATCAGAACCTTTATTTCAAGAAAAAAACTAACATCAACACATGTCGATGATAAGCTTTAAATAAAAATTACCTCACCACTTGCGAATTTTATTTTTTAAAACATGACATTTATGTCCAATAAAGCTATTTTTGTACTCTATTATAACTTATTGATAAGCACATAGTGTGGTATATATCGTTATTAAAATATAAGATGTATAAATAATTAAATTGTAAGACAGCAAGCATCAAGCGTGACTAATTGTTGTATCCTCAGATACTCCCATAGGGGAATTATGTCTCTAACATCGCACAAATAAAGTCGCCATTTGACTTCAAAATCATTTGGGACAGGAGACAAATTAATAATAACACAGAAAATTAACATGAAAAATTTACAGTGGCCACTGTGATATACTGGTAGCGTGCTTGACGGTAATCAAGAGGCCCGCGGTTGTTGCTGCGGTTTTCATGCTGATTTTCGGTGTAATTGTTGTATTTCCTTCAACAATCTGACAGCCCTGGTTATAGTAAGTGAACACACCGAAAGGTATTTGACCCTTTGCACTGTGATTTCCCATTCTTTTAGGGAGGGGGTGGGAGGAGGGTTAGAAAGAAGATAGAAAGATGGAGAAAGTGGTGAATAAGAAAAAAGGGAGACAAAGAAGAGATGGGTGGATGAAGTTACCAAGAATTTATTTTTTTATCAGTAAATAGATTCTTCAGGGTCCTAGATATATAATATATGCCACGTAGTTTGCTTTTACACCGTTTTATTATTTATTATTAAAAAAGTATTTCAACAATATATTTTAGTTGTTTTTTACTGCCTGTAAAATATGCTTTCTTGCATCTTTGTGTTGCAGAGCTTTTATGCACTGGTTTAAGGATGATAAATTGTGTAATCATATTTTTTTCAATGTTTGGATGAGTCATGTTATTTTTCTTACATTGGCAACAAACGTTTTAGCACTATTTTCATAGTTTTATGTTTTTCATCAGTAAGGTTAAACATGCTAAATGTGTGTTATATCAATTATATAAATTAGGATTAGGAAATGTACACTTGGAAAAGCCAAAGCATACAGCAAGCACCATAGGGCTGACTCTTACCGAGACTGGATTTGTTTAGATGCCTTCGAAGGCCATTTGGAATTTAGGGTAGCTGCACAACCAAAGCAGCGCCACTGTATGCCCAGCATTTTTTGATGTTACAACTTGGCATTTTAGTTTAATGGTCCACCTCTATTGTAAAATATAGTGATACCCTACATGGGGACCATATGGTGACTGTGCTGCATCTGTAGACGTTCTGCATTTGTCTTTTTTTTAGTGTATATGACCATTGTAGGGTCACCATTGAGTAAATGGGATTTTTTCATTACTCAAACCTGCAACATTCATAAATAATTTTTAATCATTCTTAGGTTTTTGTCCCTGATATGCATTGATAAAGACTTTAGCTGTATTGCAAATTATTTTTCTAGAACAAGTGCAGATCCTGATGTGACAGCATTCATAGGGTTCTGACTGATGAGGATCTGCACTGTTTGTATATGGTTTAGCGCGTAAAGAACTACTTTATTGTGTATTAAATACAATTACTTATTTTAAATATAAGACCATGTTAAATTACTTTTTTTTTACTGGGGCTCCCACAGCATAGTGTTTGAGTCGCCGATTTGTAACTCCTCTGACTGTTTATTCTCTCACCACGTGGGTTCGAGTCCGGGTTGGGGCAAAGGACATAAAGTGAGACAGTCTTCCAGCTGACATGCGATGCACCAGTGGTTCTACCCAGACAATTTGGGGATCTTCCTCCACCAAAAGCTAGAGATTGCTATAATGATCATAAACTGCAATGTATTTCAAAATAAAAAATAAATCGAATCTTTCTTTACAGAAAATAGTTGTACTATGTTACAAACTTGTTATGAATTGGTATAAGAGATTACGTCATGTGACCCTGATTTCATATGGTCTTAAAATCATCCACAATTTTTTTTTTTAAATGGCTGCATGTATTCATGTAGACAAATTTGGCTCCAAATAGGTTTTGTTTCTCAGGTTTATACTATGGCAAATTCTTTCTGTGAACAATTGTTTGATTCACAATTACTCATTACGAACCCTAATGAGCATTGTCAAGAAATTGATGGAGTCTTATTTTATTCTAACAAATATTATAAAAGCAGTTTATTTACAGATTTAAAACACTGTCTACCATGTTCAACTCAAGATGTTCGTATTTGAAGATGGTGGCCCCCAGGCTCGGAAAATGAAATTTTTTTAGAGGATACCTACAGTCTAAAACAAGGTGTATTTCTTTCTAATATAATTCTAGAATATCAAGATATATGTTTTTATAGTGTACTAAACCATGTACTAAATTTTTTTTTAATATCAGTTTTATAGTTGAGTCAAAATAGAATTGACGTTAAATATCTGAAACATTTGAGAAAATGAGTGACCAAGTCACATTGGATTTTAATTAGGAACTTTCATTTTATAGCTTATTAAACAAAATAGGTATCAGCTTTTAAATTGTCTGAAATTGGCCAAAATATTTTTGATTCAATATTTATTCATTATTTTAAAGTTTAAATTTCTTTTGAAGAAAAGACTACATAGTAAGTCATCTAAGATTTGTCACACACTAAATTATAAACTTAAAAATAAAAAACTTCTACAGTGAATTAAGCTGGGAGTTAATTGAATTTGATAACTGTTGGCCGAAATGGGATTTTAGAACCTTTGAAAGGAGAAATATTGTAACACTGAACAAGCAAATATAATATGATATAGACAAACGGATTGTACATTGTACAACAAATAGATTACTTCACAAAATACTGTAATCACAGAGTAAAATTACTTTATTTCTTGTAATATTCACATAGCATTCTTTCTAGCACTCTTTTAGTAATTTTCTGAGTTCCTTCAAGTAAATGTGTTCTGTAACTCATCATTCTTTTTGCAATAGGATTATTTTTTCATCTTGTTGTCCACTGACCATGCTTGCCGCTTATGTGATCGCCATATTGGTCAAATAATTACGACTGACCACGATAGCTTAAGTGGTCGAGTGTCGGTTTGCGGATCGGGAGGTAGCGGGTTCAAACCATGGTCGGGTCAAACCCGAGAAATGCTGTTTACTGATGTCCTACATCTGTGTGAAAAATGAAGCATAACACCCAAATCATCAATACAAACATGTATTTCCTACCCTGAGCCACGTTACACATAGAGGATCTGATATGAGTGTTCATTAGATACTGAAAATATTAAACGAGTAGGATGTGATGATACAAAACGAAGCTCTGTCGAGTTTCGTATCATTTTAGACGACGAGTTTAATATTTTTAATATCTAATGAACATGAATATTAGATTCTGTTTATCACATTACCAAAACAGCTGGGGGTTTTTTTTTACAATGCATCATCTTTTTATAGTATGAACAATGTAATTCAGTTTGGGAGAGAAAAAAAATAGTTCCACTCTTTACTTGACCATTTTCCATAAAAAGGGAAAAGATTTGTTTGTAACATGTCTAAAATGCAATTTTTTTACTAATTCAAATGAAATTGGCCAACAAAATGCATATAACGGTGACAACAAAGTGATCAGGAAATGGCATTTACACTACACATACTTAATGACGTCACACTACAAAAACAAAGTAGTGTGTTACCAAAAATAACGCATGATTGTTACCTCACACTCGCGAGGTAGGTTAAGTGATAAAGTTACCTATTTTTTAACTAAGAAAACCACTTGACCACCATCAGGTTATATCATCGTCCGCATAATCAGCTCTGACATCGATGTCAGTTTTTAACAGAAATCCGAATGGTGCTTATTTATAGATTTGAACAAAAGACCGACTTTTAGCATTTTGTACTATCTTACAATTGATGTGTACACAATCACCATTGCTTTGACAGAAGTATGAGTTTTGGCAGTTTGCCCCAAATAGGTGTTAGATATTGTAGCATGTATTTGATATAGGCAGATTGTCCGATACCTCCTTTAATTAACCAAACGAGGTGATGCCATGTGCACATTGCATAATTATGTAATATCAACATCACTTTTATTATCATCATTAGTATCATCATCCACATGCTTTTCCTCCTCGTCGTTATTATCATCTTAAGTATATGTATATATACCTCTTTGTGAATTTATGAATTTTGAGCTTGCTTTCATACTATATATTTACATTCCCTTATGGCATTTGCAGAAAAAAAGTTGTTAATCCATGTACTTGATAACCTACTTGACCCCTCTGACCTTTGCAAGTCACACATGAAAAGTAATGAGATCACACATGATACATATACAAATGTGGTTTTACCATGTTCAGTTGTTAAAATTAAAATGAACAAAGAATCGATTTCAATTGTTTTTGTCCTAAAAAAAATAAAAAACTATTTTGGATAATGATTAATTCAATTGAGAAAAAAAAATGTAGCTGAATAATACACCTTGCAAAAACAAAGATTAAATAAGGTCTAAAATAAAGGTAAATATTGGAATGATTCCCATTTTGTTGATGATAATCTTTAAAAAATGCGAGTGGCCATGCAAGCACTTTTAACAGTTAAACTCATGTTTAACTCAATCGGCTTCATATTGAAAAGATAAACACTGCCAAGAGCCAATATAAATACCCTTCAATGCATGGAAAACTTTTTACCATGCCAGTTTTTTTTATTTTCTTAATTATGCATCTTAACTGATCAGCTATGTAATTGTAAATGTACATATTAAATAAATCATACAGCAAGATATTAATATCCAAAATGTTTGTTACATTACCCTAATAAAGTGTGGAATAGCAATCATGAAAATTTGCTGCAGAATTGTCTCATTTTTATGTGTTTTTTTAACCCTTTTGTTCATAGTTTATCTATAATTTTGAAAATTCACCTGACGTTTTTCTTTAAAAGAGATAAAAGGATTGTTATAACTGTATGTTCAACTTGTAATAATAGATTTAAGGCTGAGCCAGTCTACACATAAACCCATAGTCATGCAGATTCTGTTACTGATTGTGAATGGTTTGTAAAGGCGTAAAATGGCATATACATGCAGGAAAGGGTTTATAGTAGATATTTACTTGTGTTTGTTTTAAACATTCATGTTTAATTTAGGATATGTGGCCTTTTTCATTTGTTCTCAAAAGGTCCACCAAATGTACTGGTGCAATTACTTTTGATGTTCAGGAAGTTGGAGTGTAATACACTGATGGTTTACATTGCTAAAGGGGACAAAATAAAATTGGAACAGATTAGAAAGTTATAGATCTGACAATTAGTCAACCTACAATTACATTCATACACAGTTCAAGTGGAATATGTGCTAAAAGAAGGAGAGAGGGAATAGATTTTTAAAATAAATTATTTTATTTTATACATTTTCAACTAGTTCACATACTTACCTGAATTAGGTCTGAATTTTACAGTTAAATCATCTTTGTGAATATTATATAAAACTTTGAAAATCTCCAGCTTTGTTAAAAGTTGATCTTACTACGGATACAACTGAATATATATAACTTTATATTA
Source organism: Sinonovacula constricta (assembly GCA_007844125.1). Classification (NCBI taxonomy): domain Eukaryota; kingdom Metazoa; phylum Mollusca; class Bivalvia; order Cardiida; family Solecurtidae; genus Sinonovacula; species Sinonovacula constricta. Next base: position 51,900,906 of record CM017569.1, on the reverse strand, counting down.
TTAAATTTGTATGATTATTTTATGTGAAAATTGTTAAAAATTTGTAAACTGTGTACTAGCACTTAAAATCCAGCTTTGTCCAAATGTTGACATGAAAGTCAGTGTTGTTGTTGCATTCAGTGGGTCTTTTTTAACAACTGTTTTTTTACATGTTTTAACGAATGCACTATCTGTAGTTTGTTTTATTTTACATAGATAATACATAATAAAATGTTACAAAAAAAGTTGTATCTTGGAATTATGTATCTTTTCTTCTCCTTAGCAACAGAATTAATTAGAAATGTCATGTGATGGTTAACAAACACCAGCTAGCTTTCATAAATCTCTATGTTATACCAATGTCTAAAATATCATTTAATTTCATAAATCTCTGTTATACCAATGTCTAAATTATCATTAAATTTCATAAATCTCTGTTATACCAATGTCTAAAATATCATTAAAAGAGGCAATAACGTAACTCCTGCCATTTTTAAAAAGATCATAATGAAAAAATATCGGGTGTACAGTTGTCCATGGTATTTCAGCAAAACGGCAGAATACAGTTACACAAAATTGACAATGGACAGACGTATGGACTGATTCCAATTCCCTATGTAAAGGGACATTACTCTATTAAAAAAACTAAATTTTTACCTCCCTTGTGGGTAAGTATTTGGTATAGAATTACTGCAGACATTTTAATATTTTACCCTTTTTAAACTTATGAGAAATACTTTAGACTGAAGCATGGGCATAAAATGGAATCTTATTTATAGAGGTACGAATCAATTAAAAAAAAAGCTTAGGCGCTTTTTAAAAATAAAGAAAATTAAAAATAAAATTGAGTATATTTCTAATAATAGTAATATAAGTATACGAAAATACCTTCACACAAGGGAGATAACTAAGACATTTTTTTCATTTCGAAAATGAGGAATATAGATAGTTTCCATGTGATGTCATAGACACTGATAAGACAGTTTAAGGCAGCCATCTTTGAAGGCAGAAGCTAATAGAGGCCGGAATCTGGAAATATGTGTTGTATTAAACTCACCCCTGTGTTATTATTTTTCAGTCTATTTTACTGAATTTTATAACAAATTTAACAGCTTTTATGAAATATTTTAAATATCAAAACTATAGTTTAAGAGTTTAAATGGTTAAAAAATACAACCAAAAAGTTACACTGTTCATTTTGTTTAAGAATGAGCCAATAATTTTATTAATGTTTGTATATTAATTCTTTGTGTATTTATCAATTTTAAAATTAATGCTTCTATACAATTCATCTGAAAATCCCTTGAGGTTGCCATCAAAGATGGAAGCCAAGATAAGGGATCTTTACTAATATGGAAACTATCTATACATTAGGATTTCTTCACTGCATTCATACACAATAAATCCATCAATTTTGTTAAATGTTTAATTTGACCACTGATTGTTCATTTTTTAAAAACTTTTTTTTAAGAAAATAATAAAAGGAACATTAATTAAGTGAATGACTACTGGCCAGTGCATTTAGTTTCATGGAAGCGCAAGGGTGTTGTTCTATTATAAAAAAAAAAGTAGAAAACATAACTTTTCAGTACTGAAAAAAAATTAAGAATTCTTACCTTCTTCTGTAAAGTAAGAAAAAACGTGAGAATATTCTTCTATTGACCCATAGAAGTTGGGCTGCACGTCTTCTGACTGGGATATGTATTGCGATAATAGTCAGGTCACTGGCGTAGCTTCCTTTAGGCACTGTAGGTACGTTCCTACACATTATTTCTCAAAAATCAAAATTTAAAAATGCCAAAAATGAAAAAAGATGAAGGGGACAGTCGTCGCGGTGTATCAAATGAGCTTTAGATACTCTTATCACACAATCTTACATAGATTTATTGATTGTTACTGAAAAGCGTAGCAAAAGCATATATACAAACTTCATATATAGGCTCATCGTCGGATACCCACGGTTGATTCTATTACGTTCACAACCGTGGGTATCCGACGATGATATAGGCTACTGTATGAGTCAGTACCCGTGTATGCAAATAGTATGTTGACGCTACACTATGCGCCGGGAACCAAAGTTGATAGAGCGGTTAATGTTTTAAATATAAACATTAAACATGGCTGAGTACGGTCCTCCTTAATCAGATATCTGTTCGCCTGAATTTTATGCAAGCCCCAACCCCGCCCCCTGCAGGTGATTTGTGGCATGGTAGCAAATACCATAATGATGTAGAGCATATATTAACAAGCAACAGAACAAAAGATCCTACAGAACAGAACGTAATTATATGCAGATTAAAAGACACAAGGTAAGTACATGCCCAAATTTGGCTATACCATGATGGTGTACATTGTTGTTTTACTACGAAAAATAAATAATTTAATTTTGAATGCCTGAAAAATGCACCTAAATGAAGAAACAAAAAAAATGCAACAAAACTTAACATATGTATTATCCATTGTCCATAAAAAGAGAGGGGAATGAAAATAGTATGCATGTCAACAAAGGTGGCAGAAAATGGTTCAAGAAACTCCTGCCGATTTTAACATCCACGCACCCATTCTCTCGTGAATCGAGGCAATGAGTTCACTGTGTCCACTCTGCTCTGTTGCATGGTAGTGAAACATGGACCCCTTCTGCTTCAGACCTACAGAGACTTCACAGAAATAAAAATCTATGACACGTTGGATCTGTGGTGTCAAACCTTATGATCCTGTCTCCTGTCAAACTTCATGGGTTGCTAGGGATTAGACGTCACAACTGTCCTATGTTCACAATGGCTGAGCTGGTATATCCATGTTGAGTCACTTGCCTAGCGATGCCCACCTGCAGAGGTCCCGATAGACCAAGAAAGACATGCTAGCAAAAGTGACCTGAAAGTCAGGCATCTATCCAGCACTGATTGGCTGAACTGAGTTGCCTGGAGAGCGGGTGTATGACACCCTAGCTGCCTGCAGCATACCCTGGAAATTTGGACGACTGCAGCAGAAAACTAAAATCTAGATCAGACAAACAGAGGAATGGGTGTTCAGAAAGCAGAGTAAAACCTGGAGATGAAAGTAAGGCTCGTATTTCATTCTGAAAGAAGAATTGTTCAAGTCATGGATTTCAATCCACAATATCTTCATTATGTATTTAGCTACATGTCTGAATTTTTGCATGACACTTTAACTTTGCTACTTTCAGCTGAAAATCACATGGAAACTTCATTAACAAGCTTATTTTTGTTGGTATGAAAATTGTGACTTGGGCTTAAGTCATGACTTAGGCTTAAGAATGGTTGGTGAATATGGGCCTTAGTAAAAACACATATTTCGGCAGAAATAGGAAAATGATTTTTAGATAAATGACATTATTTAAGAAGCATGCAAAATTAGCATGTAGAGTAGATTTTAGGTATTTCAATATTATACATTGCCTTATAGATACCAAATATACAACATTCACCAGATTTACTGTGATCATCAACACATTTTTAAAAAAAGATTTTTATATAAAAAAAACCCCACTAATTATACATGTACAATACTATATTATTTAAATGGTTAATCATCAACATAAATTTATTAGAGATTTGACACTGCTAGGTTTATAACTTATGATACTATAAAAAGAAAAAGGGGATTCTAAAAGGGCTCAACAATTATCCTTATGTGAAGGTTTATGGTAAAAACAAGTAATTCCTAACCTATTCAATGTACATGCTTACCATAGTAAATTTCTTGATATGTTGTATCTTTTAATATGAAATATATTTGAAAAGTGCTAAGTATAAGTGATATGGCAGATACATACCACTTGGATATGGCACATGTGTTCTTCAAGTACCATTTCTAGGGTTATCATAATAATAAGTTATCAAAAAAAAAGACATAGCAGTTACTTTCATTCAGAAAAAATAAATTTGGACTTTTTCATTTACAACTACAAGGCTATCCAAATCATCGATAATGTTCCCGATTTAAGATTTTTCTAAATATAATGAATAATATGAATTTGATTAATATTAAAACTGTGTCAGATTTTTTACGAATGCTGTAGGGTGCGTTAACTACTGTGCAACAGTCTGGGAAAATTTGTTTCACTAGTCATTGATGACTGATTACACAATAATGTGTCCTCCAGAAGGGCAATGATTGTTTGGGATAAAAATTTAAGGACCGGACCTGGTAGGGCAATTGGTAGAGCGTCGTCTCCAGGCACGAGAGGCCCAGGTTTAATCCCGGGCCGCGAAATACCAAAATTGTTAAAAATGGTAGTGGCTAATGCTCAAGCATATATAAGGGTAGTTCCACTGCTGGTTGGCCTGTGTCAGGATATTGTCACAGGGTGTGGTATCATGCCAAGTGTTCACAGCATGTTATACACAGTGAAGGCAGCACTATATCTGCTTAAAGTGGACATCGTCAGATAACTGATATACTGTTGGTGGGAAGATAAACCGAATAACACATAAAGATACAAATTTCAATATGTGTATTTAATTACACTTCAATGTTCGATAGCATCAGATCAACATTAGTTCATTTAACTTGAACTGACTGATGATAAATTGACATTAAAGTTGCATAAAATTTAATTAAAATTCAAAATAAGCCATAAGAGCCTAAGATACCCAATTATACTCAATGCAATTATACAGTGGATACAGTTAATGACTTTGATCTTTTTATTTGATTTTAATATAATTGTATTCACACTAAACTGTACATATAAAATAGCCCCTAAACTGCCTTATATTTGCGACAGCGAAATGTAATATCACAAAATATGCAGCCTTTATGAAACAGAACAATTTTATATTTAGTGTTTATGTGAATTTGCAGTTTACGATACCTATACAAATGTTAATGAAAATGGCCCAAGGTCTCAACGATGGAGACCTCGGCTCCACAACATTGTGATGCATGTATAAGGGGATTACAAATATATCAGCGAAGACCAAAATGACTTCTTTTCATTTCAATAATCATTCTCAATCCATTAAAAGAGGTATTCGACAGTTTGGACCAAATATATTTTCATTTAACATCTTAATAAACTATTGTTACCTGAACAGATCTTGCAGAATGCTGTTTATTGTCCCACACATGTCTGAAAAGTGAACCATAATGCCACAATCGTCATTACAAACATGTATTTCGTATCAGAGCAACACCGCACAGTTAGTTATTTTTAAAAATACGTGACCAGTTACGTTTTAGCCTATTCACGTCATCAGCTATGATGTCAATGTCTTATTTATAGATTTGAAAAGAATGAACATTTTAAGTGGTGATTAACAAGTTTTACTGCCTAAAATTGAGAATTGAAAATTGTTAAAAGTTAGACTAAAGTATGATTGTTTCTGCAGAAATTATGCACAAATACCCCAAACAGACGTCAGATATTGTTAGATGTACAAGATATAGGCAAACTGTCCAAATAGATAGTTTCCACATCAGTGAAAATCCCTTATCTTGGCAGCCATTTTTGATGGTAACTTCAGGGGATTTTTATATGAATTGTATAGAAGGGTAATTTTCTTTTTCTTGTAATTTCTTCATTTGTGGTCCGAAAAATTAAAAGCTATACACCTTTGGAAAGCTCTTGAAATTCATATTTTAAGAATACAATATTTTTACAATTGATAAATGCACACAGAATTAATACAGAAATAAATTAAACTATTGGCTTATACTTAAAACAAAATGTATAGTGTATTCGGGTGTATTTCTTTAACCTTTTAAACAATCAAAATATAGTTTTGATATTTAAAATACTTAATAAAAGCTGTTAAATTTGATATAAAATTCAGTAAAATAGACTAAAAATAAAAACACAGTGGTGAGTTTTATACAGCACATATTTCCTGATTTCGGCCTGCATTAGCTTCTGCCACAAAGATGGCTGCCTTAAACTGTCTTATCAGTGTCTATGACATCACATGGAAACTATCTATACCACCTCTAACCTTTTGGCAATGGGTTGGAAGTATTATAAAACAAATGTGATTTCAGTATTTATTTTTTTCACATAAATTTAACAGAACATAAAATATTTTTCACATATATTTTTTTGATAGTGAAAACAAAATGTCATGGCATTTAAAAATTAAAACTGACATGGATTATTGTAAGCATTTTTATCATGCCCTACTAAATTCAAAACAAAAAGACTGGTTCAAAAATGACAAGATACTGGTAATGATAATAAGTATGGCTTAGTTATGATTGCAAATTGGTGATAGGTAATGGCCAGACAAAAAATACATAAAGTCATGGTTTTTTAGATAAGATTGTGTATTCTTTGCCTCAAACTATACATTTATGTACATCCTAATGAATTGAAATGCAATAAAAACAAATTTGTTTATTGTCTCACCAACAGTATTTCAGTTATCTGGAGACGGTGTTCACTTGAAGCAGGTATAGTGCTGCCTTCACTGTGTATAGCATGCCCTGAACACCTGGCATGATACCGCATCCAGTCACATTATCCTGACACCGGGCCAACTAGTCGTGGAACTACCATTATATTTGCTTGAGTGTTAGAAAGGGAGCTTTACCACTACCATTATTTACGACATTGGTATGTTGCGGCCAAGGTTCGAACCCAGAGCCTCCCGTACCTGGAGCAGACACACTACCAGGTCCGGTAAAAAAACAAATGGTATGTTAACAGGGACATATAGGTTTGTTGAAAGAACTTTTATGGTTATATAAAAATCCAAATTATGCTTATATGCTTGCACATATTAATGATATTGTTAATAATCAAGCTTTTTGGTTCACCTTTGCTGACATTTATAGGAATGCTTTGATTATGAAGACAATTTAAAGGTGGTATCTGACAGTTTGTCTATATTAAATGCATGTACCAATATTTCACCACTGCTTTAGGGAATTAGGTCATACTTTTTATATTAATCTCATACTTTAGTTGCTATAAAGATGATTTTAATTTAGTCAGACTACTAATCGCAAAAAAAAAATACTCTTTATGTTTAGTCTTTCCAACTCTTTAAAAAGCGCAATGGGGGTCATTGCTTAAAATATATATCAACGTCAGAGCGGATTACCCAGATGACTATATAAAAGTAAGTGGTCACGTCGTATCCTAAGTTTAAAAATAGCTATCTCCGCAGGTGGCTCGGATAGGAAACAGCTGTTTGCAATGATGAATTGGGGGTTTATCCTTGACTATTCACACATCTTTAGCATTAATGAACAGCACTTTGCAAGACCTTTTCAGGTACCAATGACTTATTAAGTTATTTGAGAAAAATGTTTTGGACCAAACTGTCGAATACCACCTTTATTGATTTACACCTATTGCAATGCATGGTTATGATAATAATTAAATCAATATGATATGAGTCTGAGTCAGAATTAATGCTTAACAATGAATTCGTGAAACCTACATTTTTTATAAAACATTTTTGGTGAAAACGTAACACAATTATGCCAATGGTATGACGAGCAGATTTACTACATTAATATCAAAAATATTTTAACATACATCGAAGCTCTCAACATCACTGCACCACCAATTGGTACGAGCCAGTGGAGAAATCATCTTTACAATGACACACACTGTCGCAACCGCTCTAAGGAGGGAAACACACGTTGTCAAATGCAACAAAGAAAGTGCACAAAAAATCATTAATTTAACATTAAAATTAAGAAGAGACCAATAATTGCCCCAAATGGACATACATGTACAATAAATAAGACTGGTAAAAAGCCAAGATGCAGTTGGTCTTGTTTGTATTACTTATAAAAATGTTGTTCCTTTTTAAGAAACATTGAAAAAATTCAATTTTTGCTCAAAAAGAACATTTTGTAAAACTAATTATGCACGCATCGTGCATATTTGTCATCCAGTTTACTACTGATTGGACCAATCATCTTATTAGGCACCACTCAGATGACATTCATGCATGTTCGCTAGTTTGTGAAATGGTTAACAGACTGGACAAAGTATCAATGTATGTCTACCATTTAATTGTGTTTCTTTATATAAGACAGCTATGTCTGTGTGGTTTGAGGATTTCATTGTCAAAAAGTTAAGAGTGTCATTTTGAAGTTGCCATGCTTTAACCGTGTAAATAAGTAAGTAGGTTGAGGATTGTGTCTGCATCAAACTAAAGACTTTAAAGTTGGTAGTAATGGCTTCCCTCCTAACGTTCAGGGCTAAGGTGACAGCATTACGCCTGACTTATTGGTGTCAGTATAATGGACCGGCCGGGTTCAGTCCCTGGGCACCTCATAAGTGCCCCTGTGCTATAATGATAGAAATGTCGCTGCACAGTATCGGCAAAAAAAAAAATGCCGGCTAATCCCATCTCTATAAATATAATGGTTTTAAAATGTATATGCATAACAAAATTACGCTCACTACAGTATTAAGTGGGTGAATGTCTACACAATAATCTATAATATGGTTTATGCAAATGCAATTTTTGTGTAATCTTGTGGGTTTTTTTTTTACTATGCATGCATTTCTAACTGTTTGTTAATAATACCGGTACATAAATTGTGTTGTATGAACATTAAAAAATAAAAACAGGCAATAAAAGAGACAATCCTATGTAAGTAATGAAAAGTAAACTTTAGTGTTTCACAGTAAAATAGTCATTCTTACATGTTAACATACACAAGGAACTAATTTCACAATAAACACTTAAAAAGTCCACCTTAAGTTTTGCAATAAAACAAAAAAAAAATGGTAACACCGAAATGGCCAATCTTACATATGTGCATTGTAAAGCATAGTACAGTTTACAATAAAATAGCCAACCTTTATGCTTACAATAAAAATGGAAATTCAGTACTGTTTACCGTAAAAAGCCAACAGTAATATTTACATTAAAAATGAAAATTCAGTATTGTTTACAGTAAAAAAAGCCAACAGTAATTTTTATATTAAAAATGAAAATTCAGTACTGTTTACAGTGAAAAGCCAATCTTTATGTTTACAATAAAAATGAAAATTCAGTACTGTTTACAGTAAAAAAGCCAACAGAAATGTTTACATCAGGAAAGTTGAGTACTGTTTACAGTAAAAACAAAAACAACCTTAAAAATGTACATTAAAAAAAGGGTACTTACTTGGACGGAAAAAAACACTATCACAGCTTAGGTATGTAAAAAAACAAATTGGTTCAATGGTTTCATGAATATAAATGCTCAGCTAATACACAAACATGATATGTTTATAAGGATGTATCCTAAATATGTAAAATTGAAGATTTAGGACTGTAATTTGTACAGAGATGAAAAAATAAAATCATGAATTTTACTTACAAATTTTAAAGTTATGATTATCTTTAGTTCAATACCTTGTTTGCGTAACATAATAAAATGACAATTATATTTGCCCAATTACACGCTTATAATTGACTTATTAAATCAGTTCTTAAAACATTTAAATTGCCATAAACATTACTTTTTAAAGCACAAAAAATAAAAAAAATATGAGCATTGAATTAAAATAACAAGGAGTCTCTTCAGTAAATAAAGAAACAAAACATCAACAAATGAATCATTGTAATACACAAGTTTAGACCAGTTACAACAGCAACATGCCATCTTAATTAACACTTTTCATGTCAACACACTTAAAACATTTTAGTTTATTTAAAAAAAAAAACAACATAAAATGTAAAATCAATCAATTCTTAAAGCTTTTTTCACAAATTATTACAGAAATATCCCAAACATTACAAACAAATATTCACAAACACACACATACACTTTTCTTACTAAAACTGTTTTCTCATTAATCCTAAAACTTTGAAACTGTATTCTCATTAACCCTAGAACTGCATTTTCATTAATACTAAACTGTACTCTCATTAACACTTAAATTGTATTTTCATTAAAAATTTTATTTTTTATATAAAACTGTAATCTCATTAACACTTAAACTGTATTCTTATAAACCTTTTAACTGTATTCTCATTAACATTGAAAAAGTATTCTCATTAGCACATGTTTTCTTTTATTAACACTTAGAACTATATTATCATTAACACTTAAACCATATTCTCATTTACACTTAGAACTGTGTTCTCATTAACACTAAACTGAATTCTCATCAACATATACTGGTAAACTGTATTCTCATTAATATTGAAATTCTATAACTGCAGTCTCATTAACAATAACAATGTAGTCTCATTAACACTAAATATTTATTCTAAATTAATACAGAAACTGCTTCCTAATACTACCACAAGCTGATAATTCAGTCCAGTTTTAAAAGACGTCACTTTTTTAACAAAACGACTCCATAACCCTCATTAAATACTCTAAATAAATGCAGCATGACATAGTTTAGATGGCAAAAATATAATATTTATTTTTAGTTGGTTAAAATGCAACAAATCAACATAAGTTCCAAATGAGCTTTTGCGACTGACTTTTATAGGTACACATATTATTTAGATACAGCGTGTAAATGCTATTGGTGACACGCTTGAGTGCGATGCCTGTATATTGAATGCTCACTGAAATTTGCACATGGGGAAAGTCTGTTTTGCGGACTTTCATAACCCTGATACGGGTCAGAGTTTGGCTAATGGAGTTCTATGTATCATATTATTTTATTATTTATTTACATGTACTTGAACAAAGAAAACTGTCTGATTCCATCTTTAATCGAGTTTTAAAATGTATGCCACAATTTCTTTTAAAATTTGTTTTAATCATGAATACAACCATACATGAATACTTGAACTATATAAGAGTCGAGCGGGTTCAAAGTTTCAGAATAGTTTTGTGATCATTAAATAATGGCTCATTTACCCTGTCTTTTATTTGCTTAATGTAGTATTAGACTGTTTGCCTGTATTTAATACATGTAACATCATCTTACTCCTGTTCTGGAGAATTTAAATTGATGCACAATTGCTGCATAAACTTACACCATAGTTTCAATAAAGTCTAAAAATAACATTATCTTAATTGTTAGACAGTACAAATCATGAAATATATATCCCTTTAAATGCCCAATACTTCTAAATCTATAAACAAATACTTGGATTTCAGCTTAAAATAGCTACCGACATCAGAGCCGATTAACCGGATGTTAATGTAAAGTGTCCTCAAAAGTAAGTGGTCACATGGTTTTCTTAGTTTAAAAATAGATCATTCATTTCCAGCTTAAGGTGTCAGATACTAACTTTTAAGTCTTTTAATAGGTTTTGACTGGGAATCAAATGCACAAGCACTGCTCTATAGGCGAACTCTCAACCTATTGCTCTATGATTGCCATTTGATTTGCCTTTTACATTAAATGCTACAAAACAAGTAAAATGTACTAAATAGGTAGTGCATCTACATGAATCTTCTATTTTTTATGACACTACTGTTGAAGATACATATATTTTGATAACTTTTAAAAAATCGTAAATGTGTATCACATATTTGGGAAACAGCACATACAAATAATCCTTTCCTAACAGGAAATTTGTCATAATTTATTTTAAGAATTATTTACACTTTTATCATGACGAATATCTACACTGTTTGCTTTGGAATCTTTATCAACATGAATTTTTGGTTTATTTGTAAGCCAAAAACTGAAAATTTGAATGTTGTAAACAAATAGCTTCCTTTTTACTTAGTTTCCAACATTTTGTCTTACTTAGCTCATAATTACAAATTAAACAAGGCAATTGAAGACACATCAATAAAACATCTATACCCTTGTTTTTCTACACAACGACGACACACAATAATGGTCATTATAGTGACGTCCAGCTATTTTGGTGAACAAACTCAATGACAATGTCTTTTTGAAACCACACCCAGTCACATTATCTGGACACCCGGCCAACCAGTCGTGGAACTATCCTTATATTTGCTTGGACCTTAGCAAGGAAGCAATACCACTACCATTTTTAACGACTGGTATGTCACGGCCTGGGATCGATTCTGGGCCTATTGTACCTGGAGTCAATGTTCTGCTGATTGCACTACCAAGTCTGGTCAAAACACTTTGTTACTATTGTTAAAACCCTTAATTTTTTCTAAACTGGTTAACATCTAAGCTTGTTTAAATAATGCATCAGAATCACAAGAAAGCTCTGATCAGAGATGATCCGAACATTAGAATGCTTCAAAAAAAAAAAAGATTTCACCATCTCTAGCCTGAATTCTAACTAAGACCATTAAGAGGGTCAGGTGAAGCCTCGTTCTGGTGAAGGTGTGTCTGAACTCCTGCCGAGCAGACGGTCTGTGTTGGCCGTCACATTTCCAAGAAGATGATGCACTTCCTGGACGTAATAGTCAACCTTTCTGATAACAGACTCTGTCGGCAACTTGTCCTGATTTACCACGCCCTTAACGACGTCCTTACTTGAACCTTGACCTCTGGTACCATCTCCATGACCTCGTTCTTGAGGAACTCTCTGTTTCAGCTCGTACACATATTGCCTAAAAAGATAATAAATTAATTAGAATTAATTTTATACCCTAACACAGATTGAATAGTTTAACAATGTTGCCTTAAATCTCCTTAAGAAACAAATTATCTTGCAATGTATGTTTTACAATTTACAACATCCTTAAATCAATTTAGTGCAGACAAAATGGGAGTTCAGTCTACATAGAAACAAATGGAAGTTTCATAGTCCTTATAAAGGGAAAAAAATAAATATTAAAATATAAAGTTAATTTTGAAATATAAATTTTATAAACTGCTGCTAGCAATACCGCTAAATTTACTTCTGTTGCATCAGCAAAATAATCACCGACATATTAATTTAGTTTATCACATGATTCCCATTGTTGTACACTCAATACACGTATAACATATTTTGTTATATCTACATTCCATATCTAGGTATTTTGATAAGGACAATGTTTGCATTCAAAATCATAATGATACAAAGCCTCGTAACTGGTGTAGTAAGATCTACTTTATTCAAATTGCATATGCACTGGTGCACTTCCGGTATTTCAACAAACAACAGGACGTTGTTTATTAACTCTAATTATTTGTTTGTACAATAAAAAGCAAAGAGAAATTAAAAGGTTCACAAACTGTGTAGGGTATTAAAAAAGTTTTAATTGATTTATTTAATCTAAGCTTGGACAATAATTCATGCAGAAAAAGTTTTGAAAACATAAACTTTAACTCGTCTGCAACTGAAAATCTGTGCAAAAATGTCATTTTACAGGAATTTTGCATTAAATGATCCACTTAACTTAGACATTGCAGATTTTGATGAAAAACTGCTTTCTATTATTGATCTTTGTAAATACATGATTTCAGCAATATCTGAAATTTCTTAACAAGAAAAAATGCCTTCAGATGAAAATCAACATTTTGTGAAATTTCAATCAATTGAAGACATGGAGAATCCTGCCAAATGGTTTCAATCCATTGAAGAGAATGACCCAGACAAATGTAAAGACAGCAGACAATCACCAGCAACAAAGCAGAATACACAGTGGAGTGTAAAAGTATGTCAAGAAACAGTAAAATAACATGAAATTTGCCAAACTATAATAATTAAAAAATGTTCTTTCGGTTAACAAAATTAATAAAAAAAATGAAAAAATAAAAGTAACTTCAAATAATTTTTTTTTTAAATAGTTTAACTTGACAAGTTTCTTTAACATTTAAACAGTTCAACTTGTGATTTATATTTAAGCCTTCAATTTGCGTGCTTAAGTTTTTGCAAAATTGACCATTGCGTTCAAAATCAACTTAAGGCAACCAGAATAAAAACTAGTGTAATACAGCTTTTTGATTGATAATGTCATCAATGTCATCACAATGGAGATCATCTTATACCACTATTTCACCAAGCATTGTGCATTATTGTGCATTTAAAGGTGCTATCTGACAGTTTGCCTATATCAAATACATACAAAATATCTAACTACTGCTTTGTTGTATTGGGCGTAAACTTATACTTAAGTCTTAAGAAGGATAATTTTGAACTCCATATTGTTGCTAATCACGAAAAAAAACAACACCTCTAAATATTCATTCTTTTCAACTACATAAACAGAACTCTACTTAAAATAGATATCAACATCAGAGCAAATTACCCGGATGATGACATAACACATTGTCAAAAGTAAGTGGTCACGTGGTTTCTTTTGTTTAAAAACAGCTATCTCTACAGCATGGCTCGGATAGGAAATTTGCTATGGCAAATTGGGATTTATGCTCAACTGTTTACATAGATCTAGGGCATCAATGAACAGCATTTTGCAGGATCTTTTAAGGTAACAATGACGTATTAGGTTATATGAGGAAAAAAACATTTGGTCCAAACTGTCGGATACCACCTTTAAGTCTTAACCTACTAAGCACACTTTGCTCAGTCCAAAGCAAATAGTTCAGATCCAGTTCAACCTGATCTGGGAGATGTCTAATCAAGATGTACACTTTTTGCTGCTAGAATCTCTAGCAAGCTGTCTTGTCTCAGTGCATTTAGTTCTAATTAAAAAGGTTATTAATAACTAAAGCAGTAAAAAGGTAAACAAGTAAAACTAACTTCAGTTTTCTGGCGGCATCTTTGAAGTCTTCACACTGCTGCCTAGTATCCATGATGATCCTTTGGACATTCTGCCAAGCTGCACGTTCCTCCATTAGACATGACTCCGTCACACTGCGCAGCTGCTGCTCCTGCTTTACTTGGGCCTTCAGCTTCTCCAATTGTTCAATAGCCTAAAGAAATGAAACCAAAATTATTTGTGCACATAAGTGAAAATGATACAGTAAGTGCCAGTGAATAGTGCACAATAGTGAAAATGATACCTTAACTTTAGCAAATAGTGCACACAACTGAAAATGACACCCTAACTGCTACCAAATAGTGCACAAAAGTGAAAATGACACCTTAACTGCCAGCAAATAGTGCACAATAGTGAAAATGATACCTTAACTTCTAGCAAATAGTGCACACAACTGAAAATGACACCCTAACTGCTACTAAATAGTGCACAAAAGGGAAAATGACACCTTAACTGCCGGCAAATAGTGCACAATAGTGAAAATGATACCATAACTGCTAGCAAATAGTGCACACAACTGAAAATGACACCTTAACTGCTACTAAAAGTGCACAAAAGAGAAAATGACACCTTAACTGCCAGCAAATAGTGCACAATAGTGACAATGATACCTTAACTGCTAGCAAATAGTGCACACAAGTGGAAATAATACCTTAACTTCTAGCAAATAGTGCACACAAGTGAAAATAATACCTTAACTGCTTGTGAATAGTGCACACAAGTGAAAATGATAGTGAAAAGTGCATACATGCAAAATATTGGGATTAAACCCTAACATTCTATACCTGCTGAAACCCAAAGCCCATCTTACTGTGCTACTAGTGGCCAGAATTTGAAATGTGTTGTTTTAAGCATGATTATACATGTATTTTGTAATGACTTGCCTTTTTTATATATGAAATAAACAAGATAGTCTTTCAGCTGACCTGCTGTGTGTCATTTGTTACCCCAGACATTGGTTGTAAGTATTTCACCCCCATTCAAAAAATAATAGTGCAGAGTTGTTATAATGGCCAATACTGTGTCAGTGCAGTTAACACATTAACATGTGTGGTGACTGAAACAAAATAAAAATACTCCCCTCCATGGGACTGTGATTTACTTACCAACTGAAGCTGTACTCCTATTTCTTGCATCTCTCCACTTAGCCGATCAGCGTATGCCTGTTCCAACTCTCCCACAGCGACTCGAGCCTTGCTGTGCCATCGTGCTATTGCATTAGTCATTTTCTTGCGAGGTCCAAATAACCTGTGATGATTTACACAAGATAATAGATATATTGCAATGAGATTTTCTTTTTTCATCATAATCATAAACTGGAATATGTAGAAAGAGGAAGAGGCTGTGGTGGATGAGCAGAAAGGTGAACTCGTAATACACCTTAAATTGTATGCTTGAATCTTAAATGGGGGCGAGTGAGGTCTCCCTGCTAACCTGCAGTGCAGTGACAGGACAAATATGTCCTTATAAATGAATTATGTTATTTTGTTTAGATTAATTATTCTACCAACAGTATTTCAGTTATTTTGGAGAATGTGTTTATTAGAAGCAGAAAAGTACTGCCTTCACTGTGTATAGCATGCCTAAAAACCAGGCATAGTACCACACCCAGTCACATTATCCTGACACTGGGTCGACCTGTCTTAGAACCACTCTTATGTTTTCTTGAGGATTAGCAATCGACCTATACCATGACCAGTTTTAACAACGTTGGTATGCAGTGGCTCAGGATCAAACCCAGGGCCTCCCATACCTGGTGTAACTGTGCAAATTTTAGCAAGGGGGCTATACCATGACCAGTTTTATCAACTTTAATATGTAGCAACCCTAGATCAAACCCAGAGACTCCCATACCTAGTGTAACTGCATGAGCGTTAGCAAGAGAGCTATACTACAACCAGTTTAAATAACTTTTGTATGTAGTGGCCAAGGACCAAAACCAGAGTCTCCCATATCTAGTGTAACTGCGTGTGTGTTAGCAAGGGAGCTATACCACAACCTGTTCTAATAACTTTAGTATGTAGCGACCCTGGATCAAACCCAAAGCCTCCCATACCTGTAGTAACTGCATGGGTGTTAGCAAGGGAGCTATTCCACAACCAGTTTCAACAACTTTAGTATGTTGTGGCCCAGGATCAAACCCAGAGCCTCCCTAAAGTGGTATAACTGCATGGGCATAAGCAAGGGGGCTATACAACTACTGTTCTTATGACTGCTATGCCAAGGAATGTAACCATGAAGGGCATGGCCTTTTAAGCCCAAAGCCCAAACTCTACTTATCCAGCTAACAGGCTGCTCTATTTAAATATGAAACAATACAACTAAGACTTACTTGATGCCAATTTCTTTGAGATCATTATCTGTAAGAGAGAAGAACACTTGAAGGTCAACATCTTGTTCTTCAAAGGTGGGGAGGTATTTTGAGAGCCCCAATTGATCCAGGAACGTGGCCAAGTCTGCAGGTTGGTTATCTCCCTACGAAGCACAAGGTAAAAAAAAAAAAAAAATTATCTCATGGACTTGAAAATGGTCTGTTGTTAAGATTTATGTTGGAAGTTTAAATAATACAGGAACTGGTAGAACAAAGAAATTGTAGATAAATACAGGAATATTTGCCAGTCAAAAGCAAAAATGTTAGCTAATTAAATGCTAATAGTCTAATTAAGATCTTGCTTATTATTTAACTTCATAATTTAAAATTACTAAATAAATGCAGGTAAACTTGCAAGACATAAGTCAAGTTATTCTCCCTAAAAGCAAGTCTAGTAGATAGACTAATGGAAAATAAAAAATAATGCAGGTACAGTTATGATTATTGTACAGTGCAGATCAATTAACCTTTAGGTATGTAAACAGTAAATTTAACCAATTCCATCGAGTACTTTCCAAGTAAATATCTGGACAAAAAATGAACTAAGGGAGATAACTAAAACATTAAAATAGGTTTAGTTCTTATACACTGCACTTTGACTCAAATCAAGGTGCCAATGTATCAATTTTTAGCTTTCAATATTATCCCTGCATAGTTATTATATTATTATTATATTACATAAGTCATATTATTCTATGGACAAGCAAGTAAGACTGAACAATGGAAAAATATATCAAGGAAAATAGGGATGGGATTTGCCGGCATTTTTGCTCATACTGTGCAGCAACATTTCTAACATTATAGCACAGGGCACTTATGAGGTGCCCAGGGACTGCACCCAGTCGGTGCATTATACTGACACCGATGGGTCAGGCGAAATGCTGTAACCTTAGCCCGGAGCATTAGGAGGGAAGCCACTACTACCAACTTTAAAGTCTTTGGTTTGACCCGGTCAGGGTTTGAACCAGCGACCTCCCGATCCGCAAGCTGACACTCTACCAATTGAGCTATTGCGGCAGGTCAAGGAAAATAACTAAAAAAAAACTAATTTAGTAAAACTTTGTGTTCTTGGTCATTACTTTAACTTTGAGGTGAAAATATCAAGTAGTTTTTATACTATCTTCCAGATTGGAAAAGTAATGCTTATTTATAAAATAGTGCAGCAAAAATGGCAAATCTGAAAAGCCAAAAGCCTTCCATGATTTTACATGTGTCAACTATTTATGTAAAACAAACACAAGAAATAATTTTACTTCCTGAAATTTTAAGATAATCCACCATTCATAAAACCTTTCACTTTTACTGCTCACCATTTTTTCCATAAAATTTGCATTGGATGAGGGTCCACATGGTGTTTCTGTTGAAAGTATGCCTGCACTCGACTGTCCTGCTGTCATTTGGATATTTCCCTGACCTGAAATCATTTGTACGTTTGGCTGACCAGTTGTCATGTGGATATTACTTCCATTCAGAGGACTTACTAAGCCGGGGCTGGTGGTTACCACTGATGGGCAGGCAACATGACCATGAGTAAGGTTCGAACTCTGACATGATGGTTGCCCTAGATGGCCAGGAATATGCCCCTGACCAACGCTGGGCACCATATGTGCGCGTGGTGCCAGTTGGCTTGATGCTTGCACGGGGGTCACCTGACCATGCAACTGACTATGTGGTTGCTGTGGTTGCAGTTGCTGCTGTTGTTGATTGTGATAATTTTGAGCGTTTTGAACATGACTTTGTCCACGAGACAGCTGATGCTGGTGAGGATGAGTATGAGAAACAGGTGTGACTCCAGGTTGTGACGCCAAGTGGTTATGAAGTAAAGACTGGTTTTCCTGCAAGTTGGGGATATCTGTGGTAACTCCTACGACCTGGGGAAACATTTGGTAAGAGTTGTATTGCACCGTGAAGCCTGGAGGGGGTTTGCAAACAAGATCAGGACGATGCCCCGGAAAAGCTGCTGTAGATGTAGATGTCAGAACAGCTCTTGGACTGGAATACATGTCTGGTGAGGTGTTCAGAATATTCAGTGCTGAAACTGGTGTTTGGTCAAAGTTTGATCCTTGCACAATAGAGACCTCACTATTTTTATGCTTGGACGATTCACTAACTAAAGGTAACTGCTGGATAAAATCCTTGCTAGATCTTCGACCATAGTTTTGAATATTATTCGCTACCTGATCGAACAAATCTGACGCAGAAATCTGCTCTCGTTGACTAGAATGATTTTGCAGGTTCATGTCAAATTCAAAGTCTTTGGAAGTGTTTTTGACTGGCTTTTTATTCTTTTGTTGGTACTCAGGTTTAAGTGCTATTTGATGCTTATCACCGTATATGACTTTCTGTTCCTTTTGATTGCTTCTATAAACAAGGTTGTCATGATCTAATGACGTCTCTACACCATCCACACTTTCTGTCTCAGATACTGACTCAAGATTATTCTCCGGAACAGGATCATGTGGTGTTTCTTCAATTTTTTCTATCCATTCTGAAACTGAATTCTTTAAAACTTCTATTTCACTAACTTTCTCAGTTGTCAATTTATCTTTTGATTTCCTTGTTCTTATACTCCTTTTTTCTACTAAATCCCCATTTTTTTTCTGCACTACTTTTTCTGTGGATTCATCTTCGACCTTGTCATCAGAAACTTCACATTTCACTTTCAGTGTGTCTGAAATCTCCTTTGTCTGTTCATCCAAGTCATCGAACGCATCATCTGATGAGCTATCTCCGCTGTTACCATGAGCGTGTGAATCACATGACGATTCGTGCGGAAATTCATCACTATCCAAGCTATCCTCGCGGCGAATTCCCAAGGCGGCAGCCAAGCCCCCACTAGAACCAGAACTGCTTTTAATGGTCAGGGCTCCAGTTTTGGAGAAAGCATTGGTGTCATCTTCAAATGATTCTGGAACAGATCAGAGGGCAAGGATAATTCATGATATTCATCTTCATTTAATTAATAATCATTTAAGATAAAGGTAAATTGGGACAATTATTATAGTCATGTTTGTACAAAAACATGAACAATACTCTAAATGCCTTTTAATTGTGTTTAACAAGAACAACCATCTTTGTACATTTCACAATTGCATATAAAAGTCATATTATTCAACATGTAAACTAATACCAATACAATAAACGCTGTCATATTCCTATATATATTTTACTTATCACAAGACTTCAATATAGCCCCCATTTACCTTGCAAAGGTAGGTTGGTATAATAAATGATCTGACAGAAGCAAGTGTCCCCTTATCAAATCCTTCTAAAATGCTAATCAGTTTATACTGCTTATTTACTACCATAACTGCACGTGTCCATTTTAAAATCATCTGACCTGATAGGGCAAGTTAAAATCTATATGAATTAATTTAATTAATTTGTCTCTTTAACTGCATGTGTCAAATTACAAATCAACCAGAGGAAGTTACATCCCTTTATAAAATAAAAGAATTAATTTACCTCTATAACCAGATGTGTCCAATTTATAATCATCTGGATTGATGGGGGAAGTTACGTCCCTGTAGGATAGTTTCTTCGATTCTGTAGATTCTTCCCCATCAGGAAAGGTCACGTAACCTTTAGGCACCAAACCATGGCCTGTTGGAACATAAGAGTCACATGAACAAGGCTTCACATATTGCAAGAAGAATGGTTTTGTTAAAGGCATTGAAAACTGTAATATGGCCTCATCTGGCATCACAGTGTGATCACAGTGGGAGGTGTTGGAGGAAGGAAGTGGAGTTCGGGTGGGTATAGCATGCTGGACACAGCCTGAGACTGCAGTGGTATCAGGATAGGGGAGGAGATTTGAGGGTTACTGACAAATGGCAGTGCATTTAAACAATGAGCATCAAGTGTGACTAATTGTTTCTCGACCTCTTCCTCTATGACATCTATGTATATAATAAACTAATCAAGTGTCCAGCCGTGATCTCACACCATGGTATTATCTTTGGAGTGGGGGGACCACTAAAAAAGGCCATTTTCAATGTCTTTAAATTATAGTATAGCTTTAATATAAAAATTGTTTTGGCTCCACAGGTGGTGCTTACAATGGATTTATAATTTTTAGTAATCAGCAGTATGTTAACTTACAAAACAAATCAAAATATATATCGCCATAAGGAACTATATTAAACAAGACAATGCATGCTATACACCTTAAAGGCATCTCAAAACTCTTATATAAGTGACCCCCCCCCAATTTATTGCCCCACCCAACATGTGAGGGCATCTGTTTTCTGATAAGCCAGGCTGCCACAGTCTGTAACCATGTGTCTGTCACACAGGTATTGTTCAAGATCAAAGTGTATGTATGCTATATCTGAGGGTTGAACATAGTCATTCACAGTTTGTAAAGGAAACAGTTGTGAATATACCAATTACGCAATCACATATATATATATATATATATATATAGTTATATATATATAGTTATATATATAGTTTTTTATATATATATATATATATATATATATATATATATATATATATATATATATATATATATATATATATATATATATATATATATAAATCTTTATTTGTTTTCTTTCTTACTTTGTTGGTTGATTTTGTTATTTCTTATACATTTTGTTATTTCTTTCATTTATTCAGTTCTCATATATATTTTAAGTTTTATTTTACTTTGATTTGTAAAATGTAACGAAGCATTTCTAACAAAAGCAATTTAAAAAATCATTCATTGTCAGAATAATGCCCTTCAGACTCATTTCAAGTCAATTTGAATACTAAAACTTGTATCTCTCATGTATATTCAAAATCAAATATTTAGCTATGAAATAAATACATAATCTTGCAGTTACAAAATTGACACCTAGTAATTAATGCAATAAAGTATTTGTAAGGGATCATATAGTAAACAACCCACATTATCACTAACAATAATGTTTGTGGCTTTGTGTAAAACTAGCCTACTGTCTCACATCCTTACTAGCAGGTAATTTAGTTTTGCATTAACCCATCAGAGGTTTTACTGTGACAGATTAGTACTATGTTGGCTAAAGACTCCCTGCAGTGATGACCAGCAATTAGCAGGTCTGGTCATAGCATGTGGGGGCCTGGCTCAGTGGGATACCACATTCCTTTCGAGATGCCTTTAAGGTTTATCATTTGGGGTGTATTTGCTCACTTTGTTAATCAACTGTTACTGCCTTTAGGCCAACCATAATAACATTAACAATAATTTTTGGCTGAACACACCAATAAACTAAATAAGCTTTCAATAATCATGCTAGCACTGCACAAAAAGTATAAAATGAATAAAAAGTAAAAGTGCCTGCACAAGAAAAATAGACAACTATCCACCTTGAGGTTTATCACTAGGGGTGTTGTCTCTTGTTCTGTCAATCAACCTGGCAATGGCCTCTGGGCCATCCATAATGCTAGGCCCTCCTCCTGCACCTAAGTGTTTGCCCCGCCCTCCTCTGGGTGGGCGTCGCTTTGACACATCGTCTGATGAGCTTAGATCAACTTCAAGACCTGCAAAAGTAAACATAACAGTTGACAACAATGGATAAGGCTAACAACATGAAATGGTATTTTTTAATAATAAAGCAAAAAGAAAAATCTTCCAGATTTTAAAATGAAAAAGTTATGCTAGTATTATTGTTTTTGTAAATTGTTTTTTTTTTATTGTTGTTTTTTAAATAAAGATTAGAGACTCAAACTCAAGTAATGTCATAATCTTTTGATTTTAACTTCAGAACCATTGACACAAATACAAATCTAAATTAAACAAGAGTCAGCGATTGTTTGCTTACCCTTATATTTCCATGTTAAGAAATAAACATAAGACCATTCTCTGGTGTGCTTTTTCTAGAAGACTTAAACTTTTATATTTGTTCTTATTGAAGTAAAACATATGACCTCCACCACAAAGCTATTACTCTGGCATGCAGACTGTCTAACAAACAAATGTGGAACCGGACCTGATAGTGCAATTGGTAGAGCGTCGGCTCCAGGTATGGAAGGCCCCAGGTTCAAACCCATTAAACAAACAAACAATTGTGCAAAGTAACTTTTGGAAACCACAATTCCTTTTTAAGTCAGAGCCCTGAATAGCATTTTTAGCCATTTTTTACCTCTGACCAGCAGGGTTGGGCGGTAAATACCAACCCCGGTATTTACCGGTGGTATTTACCGGCCTGGAAAATACTCTCCAAAGTGGCAAATACTGGCAAATACTACAAAGATGAGGTTTTTTGCCTTAAAATACTACAGAAATCTCAATTTAGTCGACAGTTATTAATGTATAATCATAATAATAATTCAATTACTCAGACATTTTATTTAAATATCATATCAGGTGATCATTATAAGCACAGATGGTAAAAATAATTTTTAAATAACTGTCTTTTTTTACTTAGAACCAAAAATACAGCAGGTGAGAAATTAATGCAAACTCACCTGTGCACCTAGCTATTGACATTTAACAAGCGAAGCCATATTGTCTAGACAATTAAAACAACATGTTTCAAACATGGGGCTGTAATAGCTAGGGGCAACAAAGACAACAGTAAAGTGTCATAAATTACCTAGACAATTTGTCTAGGTGCAAGCAAGTGGTTGTATATTGGTATGACATGAGCTACAGTGAAACTCCTTAAAATGCCATTCAGTTCTGCATGTATTGAGAGAGTGTTTTCTGAATTCAGTTTGATCCAAACTAAACTGAGGCATAGACTTGGTCTTGAGAAAGCTGCCAAACTGGTGTTCTGCTACAGATACC
Organism: Sinonovacula constricta; assembly: GCA_007844125.1. Lineage (NCBI taxonomy): Eukaryota > Metazoa > Mollusca > Bivalvia > Cardiida > Solecurtidae > Sinonovacula > Sinonovacula constricta. Next base: position 51,877,279 of record CM017569.1, on the reverse strand, counting down.
TTAGGGGGAATCAAGAGATTGACTGGTAGAAAGAGACTTCTTTGTATGTGTCAGTGACCAGGGAAAATGACCTTGGCCTTTGAGCTAGAAATCATTTCTTTACAAACTTCGCATTAAGATAGAATTATTAGCTGCTTTAGGCTGCAAAAAAGATGAATACAGTTCTTTTTTACTTACCTGGTTCTGCTCTAAGTGATGTGATAGGGATGACATGGTTGTCTATAAGGCTAACAATCTTCATATTCCCATTAATGAGAGCCAGAGAACGAGCTGTGTCCCCATGGTAAGCTTTGGCATTTACATTGACACCCTGAAATACAGCAAAATAAGAGCTGCAAGCACTCAAGTATTGATCAAAATAAGGTTCTATTAATATCTATTAAAAGAAATCTCCCAAGCATTGGTACAAAATAACTTTCAGAAAAGGATTTGCCGGCATTTTTGTTGATACTCTGCAGCGACATTTCTATCATTATAGCACAGGGTCACTTATGATGTGCCCAGGGACTGAACCCCGCCGGTCCATTATACTGACACCGACGAGTCAGGCGTAATGCTGTCCCCTCAGCCCCAAGTGTAAGGAGGGAAGCAACTACTACCAACTTTAAAGCCTTTGGTTTGACCCAGCCGGGGTTTGAACCCGCGACCTCCCGATCCGCAAGCTGATGCTCTACCAATTGAGCTATTGTGGACTTTCAGAATATTTCAACAGGAGGTAGACTTGCATTTAAACAAATATAATTTTAAGTAATTGATGTTATGAAATTTAGATGGATTAATTTTTTATGACTTTGGAATGTCGCCGCCCTGGTTCGAACCCGGGGCCTCCCATACCTCTACCGCTACCAGGTCAGGTATACAACTTTTGTATTTGATGTAAGGTTTGTCTTGTGATTATTTGATACATACATTTTTATTTGTATTTCTTCCAATTTAAGACTACAGCTTCAAGGCTGAACATTGTTTAACAAATTTTGGCTTCCTCGCTATGAAATGCAATATGTTCCACTTGGCATGCTTTAAAAAATTCGAAGAATCACATGTCGTAAGCATCATTTGGATCTTTATTTATGGATAATATAATGAATCATTGTAGAGCTAATTAAGAAGTCAGCGTAAACTTGCAAAAATCTCAGAACTCTTGAATTCCTCAATCAACATTTACTACAGACTATACCAAAGTCTGTACATGTTAACACCAATCAGGAAAATTTTTGTAATTCTACCAATCTACATAAGCAGCTCAATTGATTGATGGGGAAACTTGGCCGACTTTGTGCAGCAAATATTTCTATTATTTTTTGATAGGTTGATTTCGTATGATGAGGATATAATGTAGCTCTGTGATGTTTTTGACTAGTGAAAGGGTGGAAGGGCTACTCCATAACCTCACCCATCTCCTCGTCACACTTTGGTGATTTGTAAAAACATAACCCAGCATTAGTCAAAAACACAGAATTAAATCCCAATTTGGAATACTGGAATACTCTCACCCTTGAAGTTTTACTTTGAGATTTTCCCTTTTTGAACTACTTGTTGTTTTATTCCTGGAATTTTCCCACATATGCTTCATGGGTGCACTTCATCATAAATCTTAAGACTGATTGATAAACGTTCTTAAATTTCGGTCTTACGATCACTCCTAAGTGCGTTTCAACAAACTGTCATAAGTGCAATTGGTAACAGATCGATCAAAAGCACAATTAAGATTTTAGAGCAATTTCACTCTGAGTGCGATTTCTGAAATATTAATGAAATGCTCTTCAGAACGAAAACCATTCTTAGGAGAAAAAAGTGACCTTAAGATTTATGACGAAACACACCACATGTGTACTGCTAAGGTTTTCCACTTACATGCTGTAGAAACAACTGAAGGATGATCTCATGACCCTCTGCAGCGGCCTCCATGAATGGTGTCATGCCCATGCTTTCTTCTCTGAATAAAACATGCAAACATCCATAATTCATTATCAAAATTCAGGAGAAGAAAATATTTAAAAAGAAAGAAATCATATTTTGCTTCATTGTGTGTTGGTATAAATACTGCATGAAAAAACTATGGTCATAATGTCTCAACATTGCCAGATGAAAATATAAGTAGAACTGCAAAAGCAATACAGATTAGCTAAAATATCCATTTCATGAATTTCCAGGCAAACATGATGTAGTCTTAATAAAACAGGATAATGCATTGCAACATTATACATTATAATTCATTTATTCATAAAGCACATTAATCACAATGTTTTGATTTTGAAAACAAAAAAATTGTAAATAAAAAATGGATATCCATCAAACAAAAGCCCATCTGATTCTACATACAAAAACAAAACCCTTTTGAACTTACACAGCATTCATGTTGGAGCCTTGCTCAAGCAGAAAGCGGACCATATTTTGATGCCCGGAATAAGTGGCGTGGAAAAGGGCTGTCCATCCTCGTTCATCTTTAGCCTCAAGTTCTGCTTCATGCTGTATGTACACAGAAGAATCTAATTCAATTTCTTTCTGTTTTTAAAGACAAAACCTTTCTTAACTTCTGTTAGTTACAACACTATGGACTACTATGACATTTTTCAGTCAATGTTTTGTGGCGGGTATCAAAAGCATATTTTTGCAAACATATTTTGAATTATGTTGCATAATTTATTTGTTTTTTTTACCAGATGTTTTGTTAATATGACATGCTCTTGAAAAAAAAAGCATTATTTGTAGGGAAAGCCATATTGATGATAAAAAAAGTCAATCAATCATCATCAAAAAGACTGATTCCTGCCAAAAAGTTAACTGTCACTGCCAGGCTTACACTGCAAAGTAGAAATCCAACTCTGTCATTCCCACAGCTTGCTGCCAACATAAGGGGTGATTCTCCCTTCTGGTTGCGAATGTTGGCATTCGAGCCTGCCTCTAGCAGCAAGCTAACAATGTTCTCATGTCCAATGTAACAGGCATACATCAAGGCAGTCCATCCTCCCTTGTTACGTTTGTCAATGTCTACCTCCTCTCTGTAATTATAATGTGAAAAAATGTTAAAGACTTTCACTGTGAAGAAAAGGGAAAATAGATTGATAAATGTGTTTCCATAATAGTAAAGGCAATTGGCTTATCCAGTTCACATGCGTCATGACATATAATTATATATACACAGTCAATGGTTCTATGTAGATAAAAATGCATGCATATGTATTGGAAGATATATACAGTCAACTCTCGTTATCTCAAAATCGGTTATCTCAAATTTCCGGTTATGTCAAACTGTGTTCTACGGTCCCGTTTTTTCCCTATAGTTTCTATATAGTTTGACTCCGCTTAACTCAAATTCGGAAGTGTCAAATTATCGGATATATCAAACTAAATTCTTTGTCCCCACACGTATAAAACTGTTGAAATCAGTTGGTCTATCTCAAACTTCAAATTGCTATAAGATGCAAAACGCCAACAATAGTGATTTTCACACCTACCGTACAACTCGCGAAGATTTGGGCGCGAGTTTTATCGCCAATTATCGGCAATCAGGATGTCATGTTATTTAGAGAAGAGGTTCATCGATTATTATTTAATTAGCTGATTTAATGAACAACAATTTCGTTAATCAATTAACGCTGATTAAAGTGTTTCAGTTTGTACTTATTGTTGTAACAGTTTTTGAGAACTTGTTGACATGGTCTTCTCAACTTGTAAATAAAATGAGAGGTCGCGTTAGTGATTTTATCAGTCTTCCACTAACTACCCACAATACACGTACTGATTATTGAATAAAAAAATAAGATGCAACAACCTACAATAAGAAGAAGAATATTAAATTAAATTGTAAAAAATCTGATAACACTTTGAACATGCAAAACAACACAAACTTGCAGAAACTTAGTTTACAGTGGCAGATATAACAAGAAATTTCAGTCATTACCAGTCATCGTGTAGCAGGTAAGATTTTTAAGATTTACACAAACTATCCTTAAATTCGGATAACTCAAACTTTGGATATCTCAAACTATTTTCTACAGTCCCTTGAAATTTGAGATAACGAGAGTTGACTGTATTGCATAAATTCCTAAATCAATATATACAATACACAAGGAAACGTAACAATAAACTTATAGATATATGCCTCCTGTATTGTGTATCATTTGCTACATCCTCAATTAATCATCTTATTTCTGAATATATTGAAAACATGATGATATATAAAAAAAGAGTAAAACATTTAATTTATTTAATGTATAAGATTATACCACGAACATATTTACGAAAATATTACAAAAGATGGTTATCATAACCTTATCTGTAGATATAATGAGAAGACAAAGAAAGTAGTTTGAACATTTCATTATCAATAAACAAAGAATGAAAAATTACTTTTTAGTTAAGAATTGCTTATTATTAAATGTAGGTTTATTGGTTAAAAGTTGCACACCTGATTATGATGCCCTTCACTTGATCAAAGTGGCCGAGACTGGAGGCAGTATGAAGGTCCAGCGGGATTGGTTCAAACTCTTCCTTCAGGTCTTTACCTAGTGGACTCTTCCCCTTCCAGCAGGAAAGACTCTTGCTTAGCAGCTCATTCTCTGATGTGTCATCAGACCCTTCTGTTTCTGCCATCTTTCAGTCACGTGTCAGAACCTGGTAATGTATAAAAATATTGTAGCACAAAGGACACAATGCAAGCTCAAAGGATCCCTTTACAGAATTCTTAATCCATTTTATTAATATAAACTCAGCCCTCAATAACCAAAATGTGGTATTTAGGGAACTGAATAAATTGATCAAGGTTGCACAATATTAAATAAGACAGTATCATTGTCATATTCTGTAGCAGTGACTATTTTTAGATTTTATTCAAGTTAGTGATTTTGACCATTGAGGCACCCATCTTTGTCGCATCACTACATGGGTTTGAGTCATTGCCATGATAAAACATATCAACTGACGAGGTTCCCGACTGAGATCCTACCAAAACATTGCAAAACCATTGCAAAACAGAGTGTTTGAAAAAGAAAATACACCAATGTCCAATCGCAAAAATCTGAGTATAGAAAAAAGCGCAACAGAACATTGCAACAGTTATAAAAATAAAAGCTAAGCATTTCTTTATATTTAAATGAGATTTAAATTCATTTTTAATGCTAAATACTAGTTGAATTTCTGGTAGTACCATTGATCTTAACATGTGTGTATTATTTATAAGTAGTTCTACATTTGTTCAGATAGAAAAACTGTATACAAGTAACAAGATTCCAAAGTACCAGATAAATTGGTTTATTTTCTAGTGACTCCAGATGCTTTTGAGTCCTAGAGTTCTAGTACAGATGACATTTTGGTGTATATGCAAAATGCAGGAATAAAATGACAAATAAATCAATAATTATTTACCTGCAATAGCCGCTTATGTAGGGGGGAAACACCATTCAGGTAGAGTAAGTTTAGAGATGTTGTCAATAACGCTTGAAGGAGTAGATCTAATTTGCAAACTTACTTCCAAATTTCAAATGAAGTTTTACACGCAAAATGTTCACCGCATGCATATATATATGTTATTTAAAAATAAATAAGGATCAGCTGTGGATGCATGTACAAACCAGAATTGTGACTGATTTTCTAATGTCGCGATCGTGCCATTGTAAGGACAAATTCCATCGACTCACAGGTACTAGGGCCTATTTTCTGAATAGATCACGGTTCGCTTAGTCAGACGTGTTGTCGTACTCCGGTTCGACAATCGAACTTGTTCCTATTATTCTGTTCAATCGCGATTCGCCTTCAATGCTAGCGTGTGTCTTGCTGGTGTACGAATGATTTAGTTTTAAAAATGAATTGAGTCTATCATCATGCACTAAATTATTAAGATGAACATTATAAACATTTAAAATAACCATTATGACAACAACGTATCATGTACAATACAGGGATGGATCCAGGGGAGGGGGTGGGTGATGCATCTAACCAGGTAAAAGAGTATATTTTTGAAAACACATATAATTATGTAAGTTTGAAAAATACTAAGCTTTTAAAGTAAGGTTTGTCTGTTGACTGCTTAGGTCGAAGTTAGGGTCCCTTACTGTGTGTATATATCTAGTATTTACTGCGATAAAGTTGAATGAATCTTGATTCATAACCCCCACACAAACCAAAATTTTCTGGATCCGCACCTGGTACCAAATCATTATTATATCAACCTCTATCTAAATTCTAACCTACTTCTGTAAAAAATATTGTTTTATCCTCTTTCAAACATCTTTGAATGGCATTTATTTGAGAACTTATGTTTTTATTGTTTTATCCTCTTCTAAACATCTTTGAATGACATTTATATGAGAAATTATGTTTGAAAACCTATTTGATGGCAAGGCTATGTCCTGTAATTACGCTTTTAATAGAAAAGGGGAAAAAGACAACTAATGTAATAGAAGCATAGGCAAACAGAAAAGAAAGACAGGTTGGTTGCATGATTTGAACTCTTGCACTTCTGTCCATTGAGATTGAACATGCATAATTTAATTAGCTTTCGGCAAGTTACATGACCTATGTTATAATTTTGACGAGTTTCAACCTGCTCTTATCAGATGTCGTTTTTTATTAAAATCGAGCCCAATGTGGGCGGAAGGCAGTGGCAATAGTTTTAGCCAGATTTCTCTGCCATATTCGTCTCGTTAGGTATTGTTTTGTATTGAAAAAATGCGTTCGATTATATTCCACCTGACAACAATATAGTCATTCAAAGATGGTATCATGAAGCATGTTAGATTGTACTTTCCAGATACACGCATCAAACAACCTTTTGGTCATGTGGAGTTGGTGTCATGAAGTTGTAAGTTGGTACTTCCCACGAAACAACCTTTCGGTCATCCGGAGTTGGTGTCATAATGTTGTAAGTTTGTGCTTCCTACCCAACAACCTCTCGGTCATCCGGAGTTGGTGTCATAATGTTGTAAGTTTGTACTTCCCACGAAACAACCTTTCGGTCATCCGGAGTTGGTGTCATAATGTTGTAAGTTTGTGCTTCCTACCCAAACAACCTTTCGGTCATCCGGAGCTGGTGTCATAATATTGTAAGTTTGTACTTCCTACCCAACAACCTCTTGGTCATCCGGAGTTGGTGTCATAATGTTGTAAGTTTGTGCTTCCTACCCAACAACCTCTCGGTCATCCGATGTTGGTGTCATAATGTTGTAAGTTTGTGCTTCCTACCAAACAACCTTTCGATCATCCGGAGTTGGTGTCATAATGTTGTAAGTTTGTACTTCATGTCCAACAGCCTCTCGGCCACCCCGAATTGGTGTCATAATGTTGTAAGTTTGAACTTCCCACTCATCAAGCTTTCGGTCATCCGGAGCTTGTGTCATAATGTTGTAAGTTTCTACTTCCCACCCATCAAGCTTTCGGTCATCCGGAGCTGGTGTCATAAAGTTGTAAGATTGTTTTTTTCCGCCAAACAACATCTTGATCATCCGGGAGTATTTATAGTTCCCACCCAACATTTTAGAAACCCAGAGATGCTATCACGAAGTTTCTTAGTTTGAACCTCTAACCAAACATTTAGGGAGCCGTATACCCTTAGGTAATTAAGAATCTACTACCCTTAGTTTGCACTTCTCACTCAACAACATTTATCATATCTAGATATGGAACCACCAGGTTACTTCCAGAGATGCTTTCATAAATTTTGCGAGTTTATACTTCTGACCCCACACTCATGCAGGCATCATAAGATGGTATCGCAAAATTTGCCAGTTTGTCCTCATAACCCAACACATTTAGGGTTGGGAAATCATTCTTTTCAATGATGTCATAGCTAAGCCTCCAGAATACATCATCACTTTGACAATTTTGTCTAAAACAGATCGGTTTTCTTTTAACCATAACAAGGCGGTAACATATGGATTTGTATATAGTTTCGTCAGTTTTGTTGTTACTTCTACATTTGACTGGCATATGTGAATACCTCTGTCCTGTACCTTTTTAAAACTTAATAAACTTAATAAATGTTGCAATACTCATAGGTCTTTTGTCATATTGTCCAAATCACAAAGTTTGCCAATTCGATTTTTCCACCCAACACTCAGATATCATGAGAAGGTATCATGAAGTTTGGCAGTTTTTCCTACCGTACTAACATTCAGGCATGTAGAGATGGTATCATGAAGTATGTTAGTTTGTACTTTTCCACCCCAAATCCTTCATTGTCATTTATAGATCAATACCTTATTTTTAAGTTTATGCTTCACACACTGTCATCTGATGATAATATCAAGCCTTTAGTTAGTTTGGACTTTCAACCCTACAAGCGTTCGGTCTGACCTCTGTTTGGGGAATTTGCGCATAATTTCGTCAGAAAAAAAATACTTTAGTCTAAGCTTTGACAATTTTCAGCAGTATCTCAACTTTTAGGGCAGTAAAACTTGTTCATTAACACTAAAAATGTTCATTCTTATCAAATCTATAAATAAGTACGATTGGGATTCCTGCTCAAAATAGACATCGACGTCACAGCGGATAACGTGGATGAACTAAATCAGGTCACAGGGTTTAAAAATAGCTAACTGTGCAGCGTGATGCAGATAGGAAATACATGTTTGCAATGTTGATTGTGGCGATATGGTTCACTTTTTAGACAGGTATACGACATAAACAGCATTTTGCGATATCTTTTCAGGTAACTATGGTTTAAGAAGTGTAATGCAAATATTTTTGGTCCAAACTGTCGGATACCGCATGCAAGTCCATCGAATTTAGTATCATGAAATGTGTTAGTTTTTACAGTTTCTCATCTAACAGACTTTTTTGTTCATCGGTGTTGATATCATTTAGTTTGTTAGTTTGTACTTACCACCCAAAAACCTTTTAACCACTCAGATGGCATAATAATTTTTTTAATTCTTTCCACCAAACAGCCTATCAGTCCAACGGAGTTGATATCATGAAATTTGTTTGTACTTAAACCCCAATATGTAGACCTCCAGATATGGTATTATGATGTTTAATAGATTGTTCTTCATACACAAAAAACTCTGACATCTAGAAGTGATGCCATGAAATATGTTGATTGCACTTTCCACCCTAGGAATATTTAGTCAACTGAAACAGATATATCGAACTTTATTACCATTTGGAACCTCCAGTCCAACAACTCTTCAGCCATTCAAACATGTTTGCAGTTTGTTAGTTTGTACTCCCCCACTCCCTCACTAAACTTTCAGACAACCAGAGATGCTACCGTGATTGTTGTTTGCATTTGCCGCCCAAAAATCCCTCAGTAATCTAGAACTGTATACACGCTGTAAGTTTGTACGTCCCACCAAGTACATGTACCTATCTATAATTTATCCAGTTATCCAGAGAGAAAATAAAGATGGCCAGTGTCCCATTCATTATCCAGAGATGGAATGGAGAAGATGGTCAGTTTGTACTTCCCATCCATTATCTGGAGATGGAATGGAGAAGATGGCCAGTGTCCCATCCATTATCCGGAGATGGAATGGAGAAGATGGCCAGTTTGTACTTCCCATCCATTATCTGGAGATGGAATGGAGAAGATGGCCAGTGTCCCATCCATTATCTGGAGATGGAATGGAGAAGATGGCCAGTGTCCCATCCATTATCCAGAGATGGAATGGAGAAGATGGTCAGTTTGTACTTCCTGTCCATTATCTGGAGATGGAATGGAGAAAATGGTCAGTTGGTACTTCCCATCCATTATCTGGAGATGGAATGGAGAAGATGGTCAGTTGGTACTTCCCATCCATTATCTGGAGATGGAATGGAGAAGATGGTCAGTTGGTACTTCCCATCCATTATCTGGAGATGGATTGGAGAAGATGGTCGGTTTGTACTTCCCATCCATTATCTGGAGATGGATTGGAGAAGATGGTCGGTTTGTACTTCCCATCCGTTACCTGGAGATGGATTGGAGAAGATGGTCGGTTTGTACTTCCCATCCATTATCTGGAGATGGATTGGAGAAGATGGTCAGTTTGTACTTCCCATCCGTTATCTGGAGATGGATTGGAGAAGATGGTCAGTTTGTACTTCCCATCCGTTATCTGGAGATGGATTGGAGAAGATGGTCGGTTTGTACTTCCCATCCGTTACCTGGAGATGGATTGGAGAAGATGGTCGGTTTGTACTTCCCATCCATTATCTGGAGATGGATTGGAGAAGATGGTCGGTTTGTACTTCCCATCCGTTACCTGGAGATGGATTGGAGAAGATGGTCAGTTTGTACTTCCCATCCATTATCTGGAGATGGATTGGAGAAGATCGTCAGTTTGTACTTCCCATCCATTATCTGGAGATGGATTGGAGAAGATGGTCAGTTTGTACTTCCCATCCATTATCCAGAGATGGAATGGAGATGGTCAGTTTGTACTTCCCATCCATTATCTGGAGATGGAATGGAGGAGAATGGTCAGTTTGTACTTCCCATCCATTATCCAGAGATGGAATGGAGAAGATGGTCAGTTTGTACTTCCCATCCATTATCTGGAGATGGAATGGAGAAGATGGTCGGTTTGTACTTCCCATCCATTATCTGGAGATGGAATGGAGAAGATGGTCAGTTTGTACTTCCCATCCGTTACCTGGAGATGGATTGGAGAAGATGGTCGGTTTGTACTTCCCATCCATTATCTGGAGATGGATTGGAGAAGATGGTCGGTTTGTACTTCCCATCCATTATCTGGAGATGGATTGGAGAAGATGGTCAGTTTGTACTTCCCATTCATTATCCAGAGATGGAATGGAGATGGTCAGTTTGTACTTCCCATCCATTATCCAGAGATGGAATGGAGATGGTCAGTTTGTACCTCCCATTCATTATGCGGAGATGGAATGAAAATGGTCAGTTGGTACTTCCCATCCATTATCCAGAGATGGAATGGAGATGGTCAGTTTGTACCTCCCATTCATTATGCGGAGATGGAATGAAAATGGTCAGTTTGTACTTCCCATCCATTATCCAGCGATAGAATGGAGATGGTCAGTTTGTACTTCCCATCCATTATCTGGAGATGGAATGGAGAAGATGGTCAGTTTGTACTTCCCATTCATTATCTGGAGATGGAATGGAGAAGATGGTCAGTTTGTACTTCCCATTCATTATCTGGAGATGGAATGGAGAAGATGGTCAGTTTGTACTTCCCATTCATTATCCAGAGATGGAATGGAGATGGTCAGTTTGTACTTCCCATCCTGTATCCAGAGATGGAATGAAAATGGTCAGTTGGTACTTCCCATCCATTATCCAGAGATGGAATGAAGATGGTCAGTTTGTACTTCCCATCCATTATCCGGAGATGGAATGAAAATGGTCAGTTGGTACTTCCCATCCATTATCTGGAGATGGAATGGAGAAGATGGTCAGTTTGTACTTCCCATTCATTATCCAGAGATGGAATGGAGATGGTCAGTTTGTACTTCCCATCCATTATCCAGAGATGGAATGGAGATGGTCAGTTTGTACCTCCCATTCATTATGCGGAGATGGAATGGAGAAGATGGTCAGTTTGTACTTCCCATTCATTATCCGGAGATGGAATGAAGATGGTTAGGTTGTACTTCCCATCCATTACCCAGAGATGGAATGGATATGGTCAGTTTGTACTTCCCATCCATTATCCGGAGATGGAATGAAGATGGTCAGTTTGTACTTCCCTATCATTATCCAGCGATCGAATGGAGAAGATGGTAGTTTTTACTTCCCATCCATTATCCAGAGATTGAATGAAGATGGTCAGTTTGTACTTCCCATTCATTATCCGGAGATGAAATGAAGATGGTCAACAAACTCTCCATTATCAGGAGATGGAATGAAGATGGTCAACAAACTCTCCATTATCAGGAGATGGACTGACCAAATAAGCAATTAATCTCTCATCCGGTTTGAATAAAAATGATGGCAAGTATGAACTTCCTGCCCAACAATCTCTCCATCAGTGAACGATAAAATGGAGATACATATTTTATTAAGACCAAAACAAAAACAAAATGAAAATTTGTTTAGTGGGCACCGCTGTTTTACTTTTGTGTCTGGCGGCATGAAATCTTTAACTTATACTAAAAATACTTAACAATTTCTTTATGAAACAAAAGCACTGCTGTTTTGTCTTGTATGTTTTTTTTTAAATATATCGCAGCAACCAGTTATAGTCTTTATAGCAAAGTCCAGCTATTGTGGTGGAGGAAAACCCCAGACAAATGTCTTGGTATAACCATGGGTGTCCCCGGCAGGTCAGCTGGTAGACCTTCCCACATTAATAAGACTATATGACAAAGTCCTTTGAGCATTGCAACATATATCAAACTCTGAAAAGGCACAGGACAAAGGTATTTCACGTGCAAGCCAAGTGAAAAAATAAGAACAAAGTTTATATGATTCGTTTAACTAAAAGAGCAGAACCCGACAGTCACCGCCTTGGAACGGTCAGTCGGCAATATGGTCCGACTGGGGTGCTTAAACCGGTTTTACAGAGCTCTAACCTCGTACTTCCTGATGTGTTTCTCAAATGCAAGCAATGAAAAGAAAACTAATCTATTTGAATACAAAAATGTCCAAGTGCTGATGTTTTCTTTAATAAGTTATGACGAAAGTAGTTAAGTCCTTCGCCCATGAAGGGATTCGAACCAAAGAGTTGAGAGGCTGAGCAGTCCAAGGAGTCACAAGTCAGCGGCTCTACCACTACACCAGGGTCACCCCAGTTTTTTTCTTTTCTAAGGTACGTGAAAAAGAAAACACAACAAACACATAGTAAGGTATTGCACAGTTGCACAGAATATTTATTATCAAGATAAAAAATAGCAAACATTTGTTCTCAGAACAAACTTTTTCAGAAATATGCTACTAGTGGTACATGATTTATCTGAAAAGCAACACCTGTCTTACATATCATATATGCCATATCAAGACATTCACTCAATCTAATGCTTAAGAATTTACAATTCAAAACAAGATGACATTTTGACCACATTTCAAAGTTGGTATCCATAGCTACAGTATTCAGAGAAATGACTGAGTTGGTTAAATGATTTTAGATAAGGTATAAACAATATACATACATGTAAAAAGTATTTAATTATTTAGTTAACTCACAAAAAAGAAAAGTGAAGTTAAGACTGGACTTTTTTAGGAGGGGAACTGTGGCAGTATGCAATGAAGCAAAATTGCAGACTTTGAACTAGGAGAAGCTAGGAATCCTTTCTCCACCCATCACAGAAACGGTGACAAAAGTAGGCTTTTTCGTCATCGTAAGTATAGATAGGGTTCAGAGTAACCTTTGTCTAAGATCAAACCAAGGACAGTCCATACTTTGAGACAACACTATAAAACTGTGAATACAGTTGTAGTTAAGGATACCATTTTTGGCATGCCATGACAATTCCCACATAAATCGTCTTGTGTATTACCCATAAACTAATTGCTTTTGTAAGAGCATATGAATAAACATGCATACACATTCTAGGTAACATATTACATAAAAAATTTGTTAATTATACAGTATACAGCAGAACGAAGTACGTATAATTTCATTGATATAAAAAAAACAATTGAGTTCCACTTCAAGACCACATTTAATTATAGTCTGTGTAAATATCAAGACAGGTAATGAGTCTCGGATACTATGTAATAGGTCTCCATTTACAATTGAAACCACTTTAAGTCTAAAAACAAGAAATAAGACCAATACAATACAACCAGGCAATAGGTCTTGTTATTCAATTGCGACCATAATTTTTGGTATAAATGAACAAATAGATTTACGGTCTTGTTTTTTTAATTGCAACCATGTTTCTAAATAAACAAACACTATTGATAATATTTTCAAATGTCTAAAAAAAGACAAAAGTCCAATTGAGACATTGTAAGACAAGTCTGAATAAACAAACAGACCAAGGGTCCCACTTGTTTTTTAGACCAATTAAAACAATTGTAGGATCTAAATAGTGGAACTACACTGTTAAATGAATAAGGAATACATTTGTAGCAAGCATTACTGGATGACAATTAAATACAATCCTTGAAAATAATGTTGGAGAGAAAGGTGGGGATGATAATGATGATGATAATGATAATAATGATGATGATAATAATGATGATGGCAATGGAGATGATAATGATGGCTATGATGATGATGATGACTTTCTGCTTTGTATCTCCGATGTAGTCTCGATCGGAGCAATTTTACTTTCCAAGTAAGTCAGACAACTAGAATCAAAAGATCTTGAATTTGAATTTCAAATTTATTGATTTAAAAGAATTTTTTAATTTTTAGAAAATAAAAACACTATGTTAAATAAATTTAGATCAATTTAAACAATCTTAACAGTACTTCTTCCATATCTGTCACTGCAGCTTTATAAACATACACTGCAGCTTTATTTATAAACATACACCGCAGCTTTATAAACATACACCGCAGCTTTATAAACATAAATGTCTAAAAAAAAAAGCACAATGGCAATAATCATTAATTAATTATTAAAAAACTTAAATTGATATAAAATGCAAGGATTCAGTTGTTTGATTATAATATGTAATTAAACCCAGCCTTGAAGTTTTGTTATGCATTAACTTTATATTGAGGAGAATAGTTGCTTTGCAAACCATACATCCCAGTATAATTTATACTGAAAAGTATGTTTGCGAAGCATGTTAACTCTCCTATGTAAACATTGAAAAAGGTTGTTAAATGCCATTGTACAACATTATTCAATTGTCAAAACATAAAGTAAATATTTATCCATACATACAGGAGGCGAAGCAGTATGGGTGAATGCAGGTATTCAGGCAATAAATTATTCATCCAAATTAAAAAGCAGTATTTTCCCTTAAAGGTGAAGGGACTGTTTTACTCTGCAATTTAAATTTAAAGTTGGATAATTTAAACTTCTTGAGACATTGTATTTATTGAAAATACTAAAAAATAATCTCAGTATATAAAAAGTGCCCTACTTTCATAATGATAAATATGATATTATAATAATCAATAAATGAACATGAATTGAGTGCTGTGGGTGAAGTATATCTTAGCATGTAAAAGATGCAGTGTTCTAAATATGCATACAATTTTCGAATACAAAAATAAATAGAAAGATGTATATAAAGATCATAAATATAAGATTAAAAGAGAAAAGAGAAATCTACTGGAACAAATAAATACAAAGCTTTCATTGTTATTTGTATTACAATGTTATCAATAGCAATTATAAAATGGTTGACACTTTTCAACACCAAATTAAAACCAATTCAATTAGATGGTTTGAAGTTAAACACAATCATGACAAATATATTTATGATACTTTTTAATGGTTTATACTATAAAACTATTGAACTGTGAAACAGCTTTTCAGCTAACTTTACCAATGGCAGAATAAGATAATAGTATCTAAAATAATCCTGAGTACTAGCAACAGGCAAGTTTCATTAAACATAATTCAAATACATGTAAAATCAACAACAAAACATACATCAAAACAAAAACTCTGCATACAAACAAACACATGTGTCATTCTTTTTTATGTATACATAAGTCTGTCAACAGACCTTGCCTTGTTTTTTTCGGATTATCTGACTAACACTTGAACCCGCCTTGAAAATGGTGCAAAATGGCAATCTCAATGGCAAGCAGGAATTATTTTGCCAGACTCTGCAAATTCAATTTTGCCAAACTGTCATGATAATTTACTATTTTCGAAATGAAAGAATTTTATATACTTTATGCAAGAAATATTGTTAATTTTATTTTTCATTTGCTAATTATTTAAGTATCGCTCAAGCATTTCTTCTTATCTTAATCAGTAAGTTACAATCTTAAGAGCAAGTTGCAGCCATAAGAGTTCCAAAAAGTTTAAAAATTCTATTTTCTTCTTGAGTAACTTTATACCAAATACTTTCCCTACATGGATGTAAGAAGGTGAAATTTAAATAGAGTAATGTCCCTTTATCAACAAAAAAGTGGGAATTGGTCATTATTGCTTGAATCCTGATATTTGTGAAAAACTGTGAATTTATTTTGTCAAACTCTGTGAATAAAGTTTATTCATACATACATAGAAACTTTCCAGTTTAAAACAGATATAATAAGGACATGATATAACTTTTTAATCTTCAATAAGGATATATTAGAAATGTGAGAATGATATTTGATTAGGACTAAGTATTTGATTAAATTATATAAATCATGTAAAAAGATTTTTACTGAAGAAATCACATCAATTTATAATCAATTTTTAAAAGTGATTTCAATGATACAAAAGAGAAAACATACAGATCTTTTTCTTACATGTAGATATAGAAGAAACACTACAAATATATATAAAAAGCACCAGGACTTAAACAAAGGAAAACTTTGTTTCTCATGCAATTTCCCTTAAAATCAGATTCAGCAACAAAGAACTTCTTTTAATAGACAAAATGCACCAATACGGTTATATGCTTGTATCTTACATTTACCATATCTTAAATCTGGCATCTAAGGTAACAAAGGTGAAAAATGCTTGTACCCAAACATTCAGTGAATGTTTCAAATATAATCTGCAATTTTCTAAGGCATTATTGGGTAAAAGAAAATCTAATGCAGCCAGAAAAAAGTTTAATGTTGCGAGGGGCAGCTAAATAAAGCATTCTTTAGCCTAAGGTATACACATCCATGATGAAAAGCATTAAAAAAATATTCAAAGTATTCACGCAAAGACTCACATTCAGGTAGATAAACGTTTAGTACTGATGGATTCTGTAACACAGTCCAAAATAATAAAAGCCTTCGTGCAAAAACTGTTTTGAAGAGCATCAGATTATTTCATATTTTGCCACATTATCGAAGTACCGTACATGTATATTGATAGTAAAGGAACATGAAAATTCAGATAAAAAAAAGAATACTGAATTTTAGAAATTAAATATGAAATTAAGCAATTTTGAATTTTGTTCACCAATAAACATTACATTTACTATAAGAAAAGAAATAGGTATTAAAGAAGTGCACTGAACACATACATGTACTTATTTATATGATAAAGAAATAATTCAGACTTAAAAGGAGGTATCCGACAGTTTGCCTAAATTAAATACAAGCACCAACATCTAACCACTACTTTGGGGAATTCGGGCATACTTTTTTTTGCATAAACCTATTATTTAGTCGTCATAAAGATGATTTTGAACACTAACTTTATTGTGAGACTGTACTAATTGCAAAAATACTCAAAATATCAGTCTTTCCAATCCTATATAAAAAATGTGATAGTGGTCTGTGCTAAAAATAGATATTGATGTCAGAGCGGATTACCCGAATGACTTTATAAAAGTAAATGGACACATGGTTTTCTAAGTTAAAAAATAGCTATCTCTGCAGAATGGCTTAGATAGGAAACACCTGTTTGCAATGATGAGTGGCGACTTATCCTTGACTGTTCACAAAGATCTTTGGCATCAATGAAGAGCATTTTGCAAGACCTTTTCAGGTACTTACTTGGTTTTTTGAGAAAAAACATTTGGACCAAACTGTTAGATACCACCTTTAAATATTATTATTGCTTATAAATCTTAAACACTTATCATGGCTTTCCCAGGAACAACAGTTTTACATCAGCACTGTTAGATATGAATAAAGGTTATTTTTATTTTGCTAAAATACTTAAGTGCTATTACAAATCAGATCATTTTAACATCAATCAGCACCTTCTAAGTAATTCCTTCCTTGAATCTTGTTATAACACAAAAAATTGCAAACATAAAATTACAAAAAGAAAATAGATTAAAATTTTTATTAGAATCATCTCTGTATTTTCTGTACAGGTTGAAAAATAATCTTTTTGCAAGTAAAACTTCAAAGTGTGTTTTAATTTTCTTTGAAAGGAAAAAAATCTTGAATCAGGTAATTTGTACAAATTTGATTTTTCTTATTAACATAAAGCATCTATACATAACAGTCCATCACTCTAAGTAAATATTCAACACGACTGCTGCTATCAGGTACATATCATCTTCTATCAATCATCTCATTTTAACACATGCTCTGTTTCTGTTAATCAGCTGGAAGGTCAGAGCTCTAAATTAGCATCCATTTCTTCAGCTTAATTCCTTTTCCTTCTTTCTTAAAACTATATAAAGTTGGTACTCATTTGAACCGTCTCATTGTAACAAGTGAAGCTCGGGAAATGCTGTTACATACAAGGTTCTACATAGTTTCCAGGAAACAGGCCTGTCTGACCATTCAGAACACCTTCGTACCAGCCATCATCATTCATCTTGACTACGTAGATCACCGAGTTTTCGCTGAATGATAACTCATCCTCTTTATCCGCTGTGTAGTCGTAGATTGCAATGACTGAAAAAGAATTAATTTTCATTGTGATTAATTTTTTTGTTCATACATTATACTGACACCATTATAGGGTCATTATAGTGACGCCAGCTTCTTTTGAGGAAGAAAAGAGGCCAGACGTATTTCTGGGAAAAAAGACTTGTCCAACATAGATAAGCTGGAAGGCCTTCCCAAATTAAGAGCTTCAACATTGTTTTAACAACAATTAGTTGATGCTCAGGTAAAAGATTCTAACTTACCTTGTAAACCCATCTGGCTCTGGGCAAATGCTCTGCACAACACTGTCATATATTGTAAATCCACCTGACACAAGGCAATGCTCTGGCACAAGAATCTATCATATCTTGTTAACCCACCTGACACTGGGCAATGCTCTGACTAATACTTTACTTATCTTGTAAACCCATCTTTCCTTATAAAATAACCTGAGACAAGATTTAAGTCTAAACCCACACATTCACCTCTCATTATGCAATCACCTCTCATTATGCAATATTCAGGCATAGATTTTGCTAATACATGTAAACCCACCTTTTTCTAGGTAATGATCTGGCACAAGGTTCTGACTAAATAACTCTGGCCCTGTGGCTGCATAGGGATCTTCTTCATGGCCTGGGTAATCTGCATCGTTAAACTGCGGTGGTGGCGGTGGCGGTATTCCACCTGAGAAGTGTATATGGCCATGTAAAAAATTCAACAGGATAAGCCGAAGACAAGGACAGGAAAATTTCAACCAAGGATCAGTAATTCAAGCAAAAGACATGGTTTTCAATGAATTTCCGATCCAGTGGGTGGGATACTATAATTACAATAATTATAAAATATGTCACATGTATATTACATATATATGTCACAAACAATCATATCACATAACATGGAAGATTAAAAGTAATCTTCTATAAGGAAGATTCCTACGATATTCTTTCACAGCAGGAAATAAAAAAGACCCATACAAGTTGACAATTTGTTTAAAATACATCCCAGCAACACAATTATGCTCCAGCCGCATTTGTAAGTGCAAGTCCCCAGACAGATGTCTGGGTAGAACTACTGGCACACCACAGGTCAGCTGGAAGACCTTTGCAAATGAAGTCCTTCTTTCTTACAAGGCCTGAAACCCACAGGGCTGGCGAGTAACAAGTTGGCAGCTCTAACACTTGGCTACAGCAGCCCCATCTGAATAATGTACAAAAAACAAGTATGTTACTTAAAAAAAATAATAAAAGACAATTATATCTATCTAGCACTTCTGCTGACTGGTTCTAAAATCATTTTATTGTATACCTGGAAATCAGTATTTTGAAACGTGCACACGCGTAACATATGCCTCAACTCTTTTATTTACATGTACGAATATTTTTAAAATTTATGTATACATCTATACTACAATACATAAAGAAATACTGGTTATACTGACTATTATTTTATTTTCAATTTTTTTTTTTTAAAATGACACATCTTTTGGAACAATCCATTTATTTTCTCATTCAACTACATTTCATGATGTCTAAAGCTATGAAAGTGTCCCATCATGACATGATAATTGGACAGAAATATCTTAAAATCACTTTATCTTTACTGTAGATTTTTATTTAGATATTAGAAGTGTATGTAATAAATAACTTGTCATTGCATAAAAATAATAGAAAAATGCTCTGGCCAATTCATCTATACTTTTTTAAGAGCAAACCAAATGTACACATGCTTGGTCATTCCTTTAATCATGAAAAAAATGTAGCTTAAAATAAAAAACACTATTGTCAACAAATCTAAACTACATGTAAAATGCATTAAAAAAGGGTATATTTTGAACAGACCTACTACTAAATCAATCTCGTTTGTTATGCACTTGTCTAACTACAGCTTGCAGGTGTGTATATTAACATATCAATGCAGAATGAAATTTCAGCAATTTTCTTTTCACGTTTGCATGGATGACTTGATACAGGTTTTGTTTGTTTATTGGGTTTATCATCCCACCAACAGTATTTCAGTTATCTGGAGATGGTGTCCACTTGAAGCAGATTTAGTGCTGGTTTCACTATGTATAGTATGCCATGAACACCTGGCATGATACCACACCCAGTCACATTATCCTGACACCGGGCCAACCAGTCATGGAACTACCATTTACTCTATTTTGCTTGAGCATTAGCAAGGGAGCTATACCATTACCACTTCTTAACAACTTTGGTATGTCACGGCCAGTATCGAACCCGGGGCCCCCCGTATCTGAAGCCGATGCTCTGCCGATTGCGCAACCAGGTCCGGGATAGATTTTGCATGTTGGATGCATTTACAAAAGCTTTATAACCAGTATATGAATGCATTGTTGTATTGGAATTTGTTCAAGACAATGTTTCTTTAACTTTCCTTAGGATGGGACAATGGCATTCAAAATAATTGTCTGCGAGATGTCCAATTAAAATTAAAGTCTAGTATTTGCAGATAAATATAAATAATCTTATTATAAGCGGTTAAATATTACATTCATATTATTTAAACAACTGGGCCAATCTCAAATCTTAGTAAATAAACATTTATACATTAAACTTTATGGTTAGGGTCCACTAGTTCAAAGGTATTAAATGTAACTACTTATTGATTACTGTCAATATAATAACTCATTTCTGTAATTGAGAAATATCAACAATCTAGAAACCAGTGCTTGATTGAAAAACATTTTTGTTTTTGTCCTTGGAAACTTCTTTCTTTTCTTTGAAAAAAACAACAAAACTTTTATTTTTAAATAAGGTTCAGTTAAACCCATAGATATGTACCTCTTGCCACCAATGTTTTGTTTGTTTTTATGGTATTTAATAAAATACCATATGATAATAATATGGTGACGTTAATAATTATCGAAAGGGAGACCACGAACCAGAGTTTGGTCAGGATAGAACCACCAGTGCACCGCATGGAAGTTTCAAACCCATGTGGTAAGCGGCTGAGGAGTTTACGTGACTACTTGGCTATGAGCACCCTCTCTATATGTATTTAGCTTGGTAAATGTATATTAGACCTGTCTCTGTATTATAATAATAATAATAATAATAATAACTTGTTTTTTTCTAGCATTACAGTCATTTAGGCTTAATCCAGTGCATAACTGGTGTATACTTTTTATCATTCTTATATGTAAGTTTTTCTGGCTATATCCCTCCATGATAATTTTATATTACTGACATTGCGTTAGCAAGGGAGCTAGCTATAGCACTACCATTTTTAACGACTTTGGTATGTCGTGGCCTGGGATCGAATCCGGGGTCTCCCATACCTAGAGCCGACGCTCTATCAGGTCAGGTCGTTTCTATATATGATTTCTTTCTTTGTCAAATATATGTTAGTAGGCATGACTTTACCTAAAAGCTAGTTAAAAAAAGAAAAAAAAAACCCATAGCATTCAAATGCAACCATTCACCAATTAAAGAAGCATAATAAAATGATCAAAATGTTATTTTTGAGCAATGGTTTTCAAAAGTGACAATGAATTAATTTAAAGCTAAAAGTGAAAACAAACTAAAAAAAAAAGAAGATAGGAACAGTATTTAATACAGAATTGTATGAACATACATTAATTGTTCCATGACTCTAACTTCTGTGACATCCAAGTATACAGTCAGTACACATATAATTTGGTTTATGACCCTTCCCACTGTGATGTTCCATGACTCTAACTTCTGTGACATCTAAGTATACAGTCAGTACACATATAATTTGGTTTATGACCCTTCCCACTGTAATGTTCCATGATTCTAACTTCTGTGTCATCTAAGTATACAGTCAGTACACATATAATTTGGTTTATGACCCTTCCCACTGTGATGTTCCATGACTCTAACTTCTGTGACATCTAAGTATACAGTCAGTACACATATAATTTGGTTACTGACCCTTCCCACTGTGATGTTCCATGACTCTAACTTCTGTGACATCTAAGTATACAGTCAGTACACATATAATTTAGTTTATGACCCTTCCCACTGTGATGTTCCATGACTCTAACTTCTGTGACATCTAAGTATACAGTCAGTACACATATAATTTGGTTTATGACCCTTCCCACTGTGATGTTCCATGACTCTAACTTCTGTTACATCTAAGTATACAGTCAGTACACATATAATTTGGTTTATGACCCTTCCCACTGTGATCTCCCAGCATATTCTTGCTAAGGCCTATTTTTAATGCCTTTTAGAGCAGTCCTTTTTGTCAAAATCACTTGTGAAAGGACCAGATTAGCATGATATAACACCTGTTGGGGGACGGCAAAACTAATAATAGCTACAATCACTTCATTTGCTGAAATAAGTTATATCGAATACTAATTATTGTTGTTTAAAAACAACTTTAGGAAAAGGTGAAAAAAGTTATTGATCGAGACTTGGCTACAAATAGTGCAAGTCCTGATCAGATAGATCCAAGCAGAAGCTGGCTTTTCTGGATCTATACTTTTTTTTCTGGGTTAAGTTAATGCTTAGCAACACCAAAGACTAAACCTCTGGTCTTGCTTTTTGCATAAATCAACATCATCTTAGAATGTTGGTCATCCTAGAAGCAAAGTATGCTTTATATTAATATGTTCTACTCTCTAACATAACAGGCATATTCAGACAAAGTAAATTTCAAAACAACACAACATAAAAAGCAGGTGATTAGAGCCAATAGAAGCCATTCAAAGTCAGCACAACATCACAAGGTCTACAAACAAGCTTTGCACTATCTCGGACACTGACAACAATGATAAAAACCCCAAAGACTGAAAATCATCTAAAAAAGCAAAAAAAATAATTTTGAGCTTTGGGGGTATCTTAAAAATGTGGTTACTGCAACTTTGGATTAAGTAACCATAAAATAATGATGAAATTAAAAAAAACACTAAAATGTGCCAAAAAAGATAACTCTAACATAAGTCCTTTTGTTTTACTGGTACCCTGTCAACTCTTTATTTGTTGTTTTGATATATGGCTTTTTTGAACGTAAACTTTTTTCAAACTTCAAATTATGCAAAGAAAAAACAACTAAAAATACACTTACTTTTTGAAGTGAGTTTTTAGTTTATGTTATGAAATTACCTCAATTTGATTTAACTAAACTTTAACATATTATAATACAGATCTTAGAGATAAATCATTTATTAACACAACAATAAATTTATTTGGATGGTTTTGTGTACTAGGGCTACTCAATAGGTAACAATAAAACTCACATGACGATCATGTCATGGTTTAAAATACAGACCAAGATGTTTTATTGTACAATATAACACTTCTCATTATTTAAATGGACAAAACAAGATTTTAAAAAAAATAATATTTTGCACAAAAATTCATAACCTTACCAAAGTTGCCATAACCACTGTGTTCTTTTACTAAATAACAAATGTAAAAAAGCAAAAGAAGCATTCGCATGCAAACCTTCTTCAAAACTGTCGTCTGGTGGGGGAGGTAGATCTCCGGCTTCAACTGGTGGTGGTGGGAGATTCTCTGTAACATATTACAACATCAACACCAACAACATTACACCATCATGCATCCAATAAATGAGAAAAGAATACTGGGCTGTGAACCCTGTGACCCTGAGTTGCTTAGCAACATACCTTTTAACAAAATGACCTTCACCCCTTGACCTCTACATAAAATGGTTAATACCAAGCATGCATCAGCTCTGACTTAATTTTTTATTTCTTGTTGTTTTTATAGGTGGTGGCAATAGTTAACATATTTATCAGTAAATGCAAATTGTAATTCAAGTGAAAGTATTGTAACAAGTTTTATTTTAGGTGAAGCATACAAGTGTCTGAAGAGTGTAATACATTTAAAGGCTTTAAACTAGATAAAAACGGATTTTTAATTAAAGCTAATGTGGCCATTTATGATTGTTAATTTAAAAACACTATGACATTCTAAACAGAACCTAATGCACACACTTATTTATACCTCTCAACAAAATGTAAAAGAACTGGCTTTCTGGCAAATGGTATGCTCTTCACCGTCTAGGAAGAAGGTCAAGGAATTAGTTAAACATTTCTTTTTTAAACATTTCTTTTTTATCTGATGTTTTGGTGTCCAGAAGCAAGTCGGGATAGAATCACTGGCATACCAAAAGTTTTATCCCATATAGGTACCAGCTTTTCATAATTTATGAGAGACATCACCTTGAAAAGGATTTTTTCTGGCTGTGGGGCAAGAAATTTTATCAGCTTGTAAGCATATTTGTAAGCACTTTTAATTTCATTTTTTGTTTTTCTATTACACTGCACTGCCAAAATGGTGATACTGGCGATGTCTCACTAAGTTTTGATAGAGGAAGAGCCCAGATAAATGTTTGGGGAAAACCACCATTTAAGTCCTTGTCGAGAATGTGACTTAAACCCATACGGTAAGGGGCTGAGAAATTACAAGTATAGCTTTCTAAGCATAAACTTCCCTTCTTCAGACATATAAAGCAAAGACATTACCTTGATAGAGAATCTGACACATGTTGTCATTTAATTTGGCATTAAAAAACAACATTTTGCAAGACCTTTTCATGTAGCAATGATTTATTTGGTTATTTGAGAATTTATTTTTTGGACCAAACTGTCGGATATTTCCTTTAATATCATAATTAACAACTGAACAACGTCAGGAAAAATCATAGTGAACAGACCTTTGTTGAATTAAGTATGATTTAACCAGGATAAGTTTAATAAAACAGTATATTGAATGGAAATGAACTTTTAATGAAGCAATTATAAAAAAACTGAACTGTGAACAACTAAGTAAGGTATAATAATGAGATGCTATGATTTTAAAAGCAAATGAAATTAATGTTGGCTTGTTAGGCAGAATGCCAGTTCAGTAGCAGTGTGTACAACTATGTTAAATGTCTTGTCACTGTTACTGGGGGTCTACTTGAGGCCCATGGAACTTTCTGAAACATTTAGTCAAATTCAGACTCTAACCCAGACTACATGGGGCAAACACTATTTATCTTTCTTCTCCAAGGTTTGAAGAATGTTCAAACCTTGTTTTCTCTGAACCTGATTCTAAACTGACCAATCAGAACTTGATACTGAACTGACCAACCAGAACCTGAACTGACCAATCAGAACCTAATTCTGAACTGACCAATCAGAACCTAATTCTGAACTGACCAATCAGAACCTAATTCTGAACTGACCAACCAGAACCTAATTCTGAACTGATCAATCAGAACCTAATTCTGAACTGACCAATCAGAAGTTATTTCTAAAGTTGCAAACTAAAATAAGCTGGATAGTAAAAGGTTTTAATGTTATTTGTGACACTCAATAGAATCTTATTATTATTATTGTAAAAATGATTTAAACATATCATTGAGTCTGTTAAAAAATGTTTTCTTTGCTGTTGTCAAGTTCAAAGTTAAATAACCTGAACATTGATTGGTAAGTGCTTTTAAGGGGACCAATAAGAAAAATATGCTCTTAAAAATGAATCTGCACTCAAGCCCTAATGATCTACTTCTTCTCAAATACAATACTATATTACAGATTTTTGTTATTTCTAAGGTGCATGTTATGTGGTATAGCATACACAACATCACTTTTCAAACTTCACATACACAAATGCATTTACATTTAAGGTTAACAGGTGTGATCAACTGTGTGTAGGGGCATTCAATGTTAATTAGGTCAAGTGTGCAACATGTCTTGACCTGGGTTCGAACCCAGGGCCTCCCGTACCTGGAGCCGATGCTCTACCGATTGGGCACCAGGTCCGGTCAAATCAATATGGTGAGGGGCTGAGGAATTACAAGTTGGCAGCGCTAACTGTGTGACCATGGGCGGCCCAATAAGGCAAGGAGAGGCAGTTTCATTACACTTAGAACAAAGTACTTTTTTTAACTGCTAAATGATTCCAATTAAAAATCTTTTAGTTCTCCTAGCTTTATGGAAATGAAATCTTTAAAAAGAGCCAGTGCACATATGGTGATCAGAAAGTGTATCATAACCCAATTTGAAGCAGTTTAACGAAGTTTTGCTTGTTTGTGCCAAAATTATTTTTTTTAAAAATCGCTTTCATATTACATGCTGAATCAAGATTGCTGGGTTATTGTACAACGAATTCAGTGTTATCACGTTTTCTATTTCACCAATAAAAAGATTGTTTATAAAATTTACCTTGTAAACAGGTGCATTTATAATATGACCTTAGGATTTTGTGTTAACAGTGAGCAACTACACACAACTACCAATAATTTGGTTTCAAGTTTTGACAAACACTTTGATAAAAACCAGTGTGCTGGTTAGTAAGACGATCAATAATGCATCTACTTGAGAAAACTGTCTTTTAACATTGTTACATAATATTACAAAATGGATAAATCAGCTTGTAAGTATCCATTCAATTCAAATATGGAAATTGGGCATTTGAATTCTCGGAGTAATTCCGTCTTCTATATGAACATTTGATCATTTGTCGGATATATCTTGTGCAATAACACTCGCAGAAATGCGACTTTTTTGTTCACATGAAGAAGTGTACACAACAAAAAAGTTCTTCAAAGAAGCGATTTGTGTAGTTCATATCGTAGTTATTTCATACTTTAAAAGTGGTATCCGACAGTTTGTCTTCATCAAATACACATAAAGCTGGATTGGGGGAATTGGGGCATAATTTCTGCAAAAAAGTCAACCCTAAGTCTAACAAAAGATGATTTTGAAGACTGTCTAAATAGTAACATAGTAGAATTCGTGAACTAAATTACTCTCAATATCCACATTTCTAAACCTATAAATAAGCATGTTTGTGATTTCTGCTAAAAATAGACATCGACATCAGAGCGGATTATCCGAATGCTAATATAAAGTTACAGGTCACATGGTTTTCTTAGTTTAAAAATAACTAACTGTGCAGCATGGCTTTATTGGCTTAGATAGGTAATACCTATTTGCAATAACAAGTGTTATGCTTCAATTTTCACATAGATGTATGACATCAATAATCAGCATTTTTTGAGTGATATTTTCAGGAAAAAAATGTTTATTTGGTACTCTGAGAGAAAAAAATAAAGTCCAAATTGTAGGATACCATCTTTGAACTTCCCTTTTTTCATTAACATTTCATTCTTCGTTCAACATACAACTGTCACTGAATTTTTTATTAGAGATAACAATTTTTTTTATCTTTGTTGTTTTGATGATGTCATAGGCACCGACATGTATATTTTCATGGAGTTTTCCAAACATACATCGGACAGATGATTCGGGAATTATCCGAGGTTTTCCGATTAGGAAATTTGGATATCAAATGTTGTGTGACTTTTGTACGCAACTTAGAAGGTAATGACATTACAGTCTGCACTATAGTGCCACCAAAGGCACCACTACAAGAACTTTACTGCCACCACCCAACATCACAGCCCAGGCCTGTAAAATTTTGTCTAGAGCTGCCTCATACACAAGTAAATCAATACTCATAACCTAACAATACAAATCGCATCACAAACAAAACTGTCTACAATTATAAATATGATCAATTTCTATGTGTTAAATAGTTCAATGTTTGTTGACGCTGACCAATGACATGCCGGGGGTGTGGTTAAAGTGACTCTATCAATATACCAATTTCAAGCAAATGTATGCATCTGATTGGCTGGATTTGTAATGCAATTTTTAAATCTGACCAATCAACTGATTGAGAACGACATCAAACAAGACCCTAATGTTTTATTAACTCTGGCCCTTGCCTGGCTAGCTGAAACAATTTTGAGTTGAGAATTTGCTTCAGCTCACTCTTTTTCTCTCAGAAAACCAGAAAATGTCTTCTGAAAAAACACAGTTTTATAAATCTTTTTTTTTTAGTCATGTGAAGATTATTGTGAAAGGTTACAGATACAATACTAAGTAGTGTCAGATAAATCTTACTGCTTGCTTTTCTGTATGAGGCAGCTCTAGTAAGTGTTAACATGTTAAAAAATCATGCTTTTTATCACAGAAGTGGTTGTAGTCAACAGAAAAACACCCATGCTGTTATTATGTAAATAAGCTGTCAGGATGTGGGAACAGTTGTGATATATTTCGATGCGATGGTTTGTTGGATTAAATATACAATCAGCAATCTATGTCATAGGGTGCTCTTTTTTTTTTAAGTAGAAATAAGAATTATGAACAAAATATATTTTTTAAGGAATACACAAAGCTGCAACATATTGAAGATTTTCGAAGACGTATGTTTCTAATGGATAAAATCCAGGTAACTATCTAGTTAATTAAAATTTATCAAATGCTCCAAGTTTAAGGATTATTTCAAAGAAAAAATCTCTTTTAATTAATCTTATTTAGAAATGGTGCTGATTTCACTGTGGGAAAAATAAATCCGATTTTGTTCTATCATATATCCCCCAACTCTCGACCAAACCATATATTGTGGGTACTCATTGAAAATGTGTGATCGAGACGATTCTAATGATTCCCAGGTATAATGAATTTGAAGGAGGAATGAAAGATTTAGAAGGCATGTACCCCTCATATCTAGGGTTCTTATGCTGTAAATCCCTGGTATGAAACGACACCTAGTCACAATAAGTTGACACTGGGCCTACCAGTCATGGATATTCCCCTATTTTCTGAGCATAAATAATAAAGCTATACCACTAACATCTTTTTAAATTTCAGACATCTCAGCCTGGCAGTGAACTTAAGGTCTGCCCACAATAATAAATTTTACCTTTCCCAATCAAATGCCTTTAGGTACCATTTTTTCTTTCCCAAAACTGTACCATTATAGAACTCAGTCCCAGCATCCCTTGCTGAGACTCGCTCTTTGGTATTTCTTAAGGACTAGCTTTCACACCTGGCCTCCTTGGAGACCCCCATCCAGTTACATGTACTAGTAAATTATAAGCTCAAGTTGTGCCAGCAGAGTAATGTACCCTGGTACAGCTGCAGATGGTGAAGTGGTATTGCTCAGATGAATCTTATGTATACTGTATTACTGGTTTTTTTGGTCTCATTTTTCTCTCTTATTTCCACATTCCTATAATTACAAAACAAAATTGTTAATGTCTATTTTTGTGTCTTTTATCTATACATTCCTTATTATTCTTTAAGATTTTTCTTTGTGCACTGTCATTTTAATTGTCAGTGTTTGACAGGATGACACATCAATATAAAACTAGTACCATCGAAAAATGGATATAACACTTAACCTACTGTGGTGCAGTGTCTGTTTATCAGAAGCATAAAGTTGTATAAGATTGGAACAAGGACAACCATGCTGTACAAACAACAACAACACCACAACAATATATAACAGGAAGCTTTTGAAGTGGAGAGAGTATACAGTACAGCAATCATACATAGAAAAACGTGTTTATGTGAAGGGATGCTGCATATATGAATAAGTGCTGTATGTAAATAAAATGTGCAAACACAGAGAACAATGTTACAATAATGGATGGGAGAAGGGGGAAAATGGTACTGGGGCTATGACATTACATATTTTACTGTCACAATATAATATGTTTGCGACATTGACTCGATTTTGTTCACTATACTTTTCAAAAAATATTTTTGACAGATTTAATAAAAAGACGAAATGGCCTTATAATATTTTAAGATATGTATTTATAAAAAAAAAAGTAACACACTTTTTAATGCTAATATTTCTTCATGTTATTTAAGTTTAATACATAAAAAAAAAACATTTATCAAGTGATAAAAGGAACCGAATGCAACAACAATGTGAATTGACTGAAAGAATAAAACAAAACATTAATCTTACTCTAAGCATTTTAGATACAACTAGAGTCCCAAACATTTTTAATGCACTGATTTACACAAAAAATGCTTAAATAACAACCTATGTTAGTTCTAACAGCAGCATTATTAAAGAAGATCTGAATTATCTTTTTGTTCTTTTTTGTGTTACATCACACCAACAAAATTATGGTCATATTGACAACGTCCAGCTAATTACTGATATAGGAAAACCCCATGAAATCATATTATATAATCATATCTGATTAGATTCACAGGCGCACTGCAGGTTAGCTAGTGCTAGAAAACCTCCCCACATGAAGGTTCTTGCCCTGTCTGAAACATGAATCCCCACGGTGAGAGGCAGACTTGTTACAAGTCAGTGTCTCCAACCACTTAGCAAAAGGCGTCCCTGACGTTTCTTTTGCATGTTCCCGCATTACCATTAGAGTTACACTCAAAAACAACAAACTGTAGTTGTTGGTTTTTTTGTTTTTTGGGTTTATCATCCCAACAACAGTATTTCAGTTATCTGGAGACGGTGTCCACCCGAAGCAGATATAGTGCTGCCTTTACTGTGTATAGCATGCCGTGAACACCTGGCATGATACCACACCCAGTCACATTATTCTGACACCGGGCCAACCAGTCATGGAACTACCCTTATATTTGCTTTAAGCGTTTGCAAGGGAGCTATACCACTACCATTTTTAACGACATTGGTATGTCGCGGCCCGGAACCCGGGACCTTTGGTACCTGGAGCTTTACGCTCTACTGATTGCGCTTCCAGGTCTGGTCGAACTGTAGTTGGGAAGGGAGAAAAACACTGAATTTTTCCATAAAACCTAATTCCTAAAACAGGTGTGCCCTTGGTTGAGTTGCGGGCTTGGTACTCCTAACTGCTTAGTATCTCATTGCCTTGGTGAGGATAATGTTTGGGGCAAAGGACTTAAAGTGACAAGGTCTTCCTGCTGACCTGCAGTGGGCCAGTCATTCTACCAAGAATCTATTCCTCTGGAGTCTTCCTCCACCAAAATAGCCACAAGTCTATAATGACCATAATTGTGTCACTGCTATGTATTTCATAAACAAAACAATTAATTCCTAAACCCAATATGAAAGTTTCCTCGTAAGAATTTTTTTTTAGTGACTAAATTTCAACTCCAAACTGAAATGCTCAATAATTCTTATTTTTTGCTGCCTTAACTCTAAATGTAATTGCTCTATAATTCACATTCTTTGCTGCCTTAACTCTAAATGTAATTGCTCTATAATTCACATTCTTTGCTGCCTTAACTCTAAATGTAATTGCTCTATAATAAATATTCTTTGCTGCATTAACACTAAATGAGATCGCACTATAATATATATTTTTTGCGGCCTTAACTCTTAATCTTAATCACATACCTAGTGAGCTTTGTCTTGGCATTGAAATCTGCGATGACCGAGCATCTTGCATCTGAGATGTCCTGTACTGCTGCTGCTGAAGCTGCGATGACCGATCTCCCTGCATCATCATGCCAGGCTGGCCATGGGACATCGGCATTGCCATGCCGACAGGTGGTGGTGGTGGTGGGACCATCATATGTTCAGCGGGCATCATCCCGGGCATCATTCCCGGTGGAGCGCGGTTGTGGCCCATCATGATGGGTGGAGTGCTGGGCTGGTAGGGGTCTGATCCTCGCTGCATCTGCTGCTCCATCAGTTGTTGTCTAGACATGTATGGGTTGGGCACTATGGGAGGGGCCACGGCAGGTGCAGGCGTCCTGTGCATATCATTTATTGCATATTATTTTTATCATGCTTATATTATTTTCTTAGGTAAATTAAATGCCTAGATTATATGTATTAAAATCAAACAGAAAATATCCTGATCAGGTAGCTCCCTGCTGGAGATGGCTACAGGAAACTTGCTGATCTGGATTAAAACTTTTGCCAAATTCAAAATTTGATAATAGGCTTAGGGAAAAGTAGAAGAAAAGACTTACAAAAAGCATATTAAATATTGTTGTTTTTGTTTGTTTGTTACAAGTAAAAAGCCTTAGCAACACTTTTCAGTTATACAATGTTGATATTTACTTAAAGCAAATAAATTAGCAGTACTTGCTTCACTGTAAAGTCATGCTGTAAACAGCAGACTTCATATGACACTCTGTAATATCATTCTGACAAGCACAAGAACTTCGTTTATAAGATGTGCTTTACCTTGACCATAAATACCAGTAAGATATCATTAAACAGTAACTTGACTTTAGAGACCATTTTAACCCTATCTCATGGCTAAATTTTTAAGTCTTGTTTAGCTGTACCTGTTAGGCACCCTCATCATCTGCATTAAGCAGCTGCCTGTCTTGGGAAACAATGTCCATGAAGTAGTAATAAAGGCAGTACCTGGAAGGCACCCACATCATATTCACAACAGCAGCCACCTGTCTCAAGACCTCTTCTAACCCTGTTCAAAGTGTGGTCCTTCAATACAGGCTAAATTATATCTGATAGGAACCCGCATCATATTTTTTAGCAACCACCCATCTAAAGCGACCATTTATTTCTTAGCAAGTCTAGTAATACAGGTTAGACTGCATAAATCAATGACCTATCTTGAAAGACCATTGTAATCATATCCTATACTTGGTCCTTTAACATAGCCCTGTTGGGCCCCTGCATCATCTGCATTAATCAACCACCTATCTTGTAAGACCATTGTAATCATATCCTTTAATTGGTCTTTTAACACAGGTAACTTTACCTGTTGGGCCCTTGCATCATCTGCATTAATCAACCACCTATCTTGTAAGACCATTGTAATCATATCCTTTAATTGGTTTTTTAACACAGGTAACTTTACCTGTTGGGCCCTTGCATCATCTGCACTAATCAACCACCTATCTTGTAAGACCATTGTAATCATATCCTTTAATTGGTCTTTTAACACAGGTAACTTTACCTGTTGGGCCCTTGCATCATCTGCATTAAACAACCACCTATCTTGTAAGACCATTGTAATCATATCCTTTAATTGGTCTTTTAACACAGGTAACTTTACCTGTTGGGCCCTTGCATCATCTGCATTAATCAACCACCTATCTTGTAAGACCATTGTAATCATATCCTTTAATTGGTCTTTTAACACAGGTAACTTTACCTGTTGGGCCCCTGTATGATCTGCTGGCCCGAGGCTCGGCCTAGACTACCGTGACCTCCCTGAGGCAGACCGGGTGGTTGTTGGTTGGGGGCAGGGCCACTGGACTGGCTACTCACAGACCCACTGCGTGCTGGCTTGTTAGATCCTCCAACAGATTGACCAGTCTGCAATGTAGCAGTTTTTGATAACATTATTAAAAACAATAAGGATGTCGTGTGTAGAAAATTATTATGTTATAAGGGTTGTTACCTATGGATGAAAATGTTTAAATTGCTATAACAGCACTACAATTGCAGATGAAATTAATTATTACATTTTGATAATGTAACTGATGCTAATGTTATTATATGTGGAATTATAAAAAAAGTATAAATAAGGAAATAAACCATATTGAGAACATATAAAAATGTATATGTGTAGGACATAAAGCAAATGTTGCCATTATTATTCTATGTGGATACATGTGCCTCTATATGAAAAGGATGACAAAGAACAATTAATTCATTATATATGTTAATCAAATTTGAATAAGTTACAAGGGATGATTAAACAAAATTAATTCCAATTAAATGTGACTGAAATAAAACATT
This sequence comes from Sinonovacula constricta, assembly GCA_007844125.1. Taxonomy (NCBI): domain Eukaryota; kingdom Metazoa; phylum Mollusca; class Bivalvia; order Cardiida; family Solecurtidae; genus Sinonovacula; species Sinonovacula constricta. The sequence goes on along the minus strand of CM017569.1, from coordinate 51,843,510 downwards.
TTACAATGGGACATGTATGACATAACAGAACTTAGTAATGGCAAGTAGCCTCCCCTTAATGCATGTACTCCCAGCCACTAGGTAGCTTCTTTTAGCTGGATGTTTCTGCTTTTATGCTTATTCTCTTTGAAGTGTTTATTTTCTTGATGCTGGCATTGTGAATACAGAATTAAAAAATATCAACATGCACATCTTAATTCATGTTTGTTTATTTCTGTTTGTTTTTGTAATGCATTGCAGCAACCATTTATGATCATTATAGCAATGTCCAACTTTTTGAAGGAGGAAGACCTCAGACACATGTCTGGGTAGAACCACCGGTGCACCGCAAGTCAGCTGGAAGACCTTCTCACATTAAGTCCTTCACCCCAAATGGGACTCACACCCATGAGGTGAGTGGCTAAGCAGTTAGAGGAGTAATAAATTGGTGACTCTACCACTACGCCACGGGCGCCCCGTCGCATTCATGTTTATGTAACTTATCGTTATAATTTTTTTACATGCTTAATTGCCCTAATTTTTGGAAAAATTCAATTTCTGAAATGACGCTGCTCAGTAGAAATCAATGCTTGGCTTTAAAGTCCAAGTAATCCAACTAAAAGGACATACTTACTATTAGGATTACCTCTGATACTATCTGACAAGGGAGACAACTTGAATATCACCAAGATTCCCTATTGAATATTTCATTGTACACAAAGGCATACACGTCAGGCTTATGGTGTAAATATCAATATATATTCATGAAGCAATTGTATATGCATGATTATGTATGTTACATAACTAGGAATGAATAATAAATACCAATGCCATTGTTTTTTTTAATTTGAGGAAGTAGCCTTCTCCACATTTACTTTAAGATGTCTTCTTTTGAAGATTTAGGAAGATGAATTGGTTAAGCATAGTTGTAAGAGTGAATGACATGAGAATGTAAATAACTACCAATAACATGGAAATAATACAAAAATCAGACTGGAAAAAATAAATTAATTGCTAAGCAGGTTAACTGCATTATTTTTCTTCTGGTTGCATTCGTTTCTTTACTTTTAAAGGTGGTATCCGACAGTTTACCTACACCAAATACATCCAACAATATTTTTCAATGGTTTCTGGAAATGTATGCATAATTTCTGCATAAACTTATATTTTAGCCTGAGTGAAGACCATTTTGAACACTACCTATATGTGAGAGTGTACACATTGCGAAAAAATAATGTGTTCTTTATTTTTCGAATCTATAAATAAGCAGAAAAGAGTTGAAAATAAAAATAAACAATAAAAATAAAAACTGCTAAAAATAGATACCGACGTCAGCACGGACGACCTGGATGATGATATAACACGATCTCAAAAGTAAGTTGTCACTTGGTTTGCTTTGGTTTAAAAATTGCTATCTCTGCAGTGTGGCTCAGATAGGAAATACCTGAATGTAATGACAATTTGGGTGTAATGCTTCAATTTTCTCACAGATCTAGGGCATCAATGAACAGCATTTTTCAATACCTTTTCAGGTAACAATGACTTACTTGCTTATTTGATAAAAAAAAATTTGGTCCAAACTGATACCACATTTAATTCATTTAAAGTGCAAATAACAATAAAATTGTTAATATTGGTAATATTTGAATACTGCATTGCATATTTTAGTAAAAGCATTAATAAAAGTTTATATGTATAACAAATTCAAAGGCAAGATATTGAAAAAGCAGGATATATTTGGTTAAAAAAAATTAATTAAACGTAAACAACTTCTTCATAATTGCATTTGAATTCAAGAAATTATGCCTGCTAAAGAAGTATTCAGTCTTTTAGCCTAACCATGGGGGAAGGGGTAAACAGACCTAAAACCTTTGCACAGGTTCTACAAAACCAAAATTTATTCCGAGTTGGTAAGATAGCAACAAATAACATAAGCTGTAAATGAGCTTTTAAAGATGGTATCTGACGGTTTGGACCAAAAAATATTTTCCTTAAACATCAAAATAAACCATTGTTACCTGAACAGATCTCACAAAATGCTGTTCATTAATGTTTTACACCAGTCTGAAAATTAAACCATAATGCCACAAATATGATTTCAAACATGCATTTCCTATACGAGCCACGCAGCACAGTTAGCTATTTTTAAACGAAGAAAACCATGTGACCACTTATAGTTTAGCTCATCCACATCATCCACTGTGACTCTGATGTCTATTTTTTTAAGGAATCCCAATCGTTCTTATTTATAGATTTGAAAAGAATGAACATATAAGTGTTGATTAACGAGTTTTACTGCCCTAAAATTGAGATACTCATGAAAATCCGCAAAGCTCAGACTTAAGTATCATTTGTTTCTGCAGAAATTATGTACGAAGACCCCCAAACAGGAGTCAGATATTGTTACATATATTAGATATAGGCAAACTGTTGGTTACCACCTTAAACAACTGACTATTCAGGAAAAGGAAGTGAGAAAGACGAAATTTTTATAGCAAAAATTATGTTCCTGACAAAGACCGCATATTTATTATCTTCTATTCTTCAGACGCTGAAACATGTATCTAAAAAAAACAATTAAGACAATAAAGTGGTATGATTCTGAAATATTGAGTTGAAATATAATATTGCATTTTTTTATATTTTAATATACATTACAATACCACAATAATGAATAATTGGCAATGACTGCTTTTTATGGAGAAAGACCCCAGACAAGTGTGCAGTCTGGGTAAAACGTTTGATGCTCTGAAGGACAACTAGAATAATTCCTTATAAAGAAAATCTTAAACCAAACCAAACTAAATCTTAAACCAAACCAGAGTCAAATCCACATTGTCACTGGCTGAAAAGTCATATGCCATACCACTCTGTCTTGACAATCATTATTTAAATAAACATGCTACACTTTAAGATTAAAATAAAAATGAGAAATGCATCTGGTATGATTTTATATCACAAATAGTGCCAGATGAGGGAAGTCTTTCCCAATTTCCCCCTAAAATAGGCTGCAAGACCTAATATTGGCCTTGTTGGAAATTCCCTTAATCTGTTTAAGTCTGTCTGGATTATTCTCTCCCCTAATTCTGTTGGAGTATGTCAGGGTATATTCCCTTCCCTTATTCTGTTTTCTGTCTGTCTGGGTTTATTCTCTCTCTTAATTTTGCTTTAGTCTGTCTGGGTTTAGTCTCCCACATTATTCTGCTCAAGTCTGTCTGGGTTTATTCTCCCACATTATTCTGCTTTAGTCTGTCTGGGTTTATTCTCCCACATTATTCTGCTTTAGTCTGTCTGGGTTTATTCTCCCACATTATTCTGCTTAAGTCTGTCTGGGTTTATTCTCCCACATTATTCTGCTTTAGTCTGTCTGGGTTTATTCTCCCACGTTATTCTGCTTTAGTCTGTCTGGGTTTATTCTCCCACATTATTCTGCTTTAGTCTGTCTGGGTTTATTCTCCCACGTTATTCTGCTTTAGTCTGTCTGGGTTTATTCTCCCACATTATTCTGCTTTAGTCTGTCTGGGTTTATTCTCCCACATTATTCTGCTTTAGTCTGTCTGGGTTTATTCTCCCACATTATTCTGCTTAAGTCTGTCTGGGTTTATTCTCCCACATTATTCTGCTTTAGTCTGTCTGGGTTTATTCTCCCACATTATTCTGCTTTAGTCTGTCTGGGTTTATTCTCCCACATTATTCTGCTTTAGTCTGTCTGGGTTTATTCTCCCACATTTTTCTGCTTTAGTCTGTCTGGGTTTATTCTCCCACATTATTCTGCTTAGTCTGTCTGGGTTTATTCTCCCACATTATTCTGCTTAAGTCTGTCTGGGTTTATTCTCCCACATTATTCTGTTTTCAGCCTGTCTGGATTTATTCACTCCCCTTATTATGCTTTAGTATGTTCAGGATTATTTACTTTCTCTATTCTGATTTAGTCTGTCTACATTTATAATGTTTTAGTCTGACTGGGTTTATTCTCTCCCCTTATTCTGTTTCAGTCTATCTGGGTTTTTCCCTCTCCTTATTCTGTTTTAGTCTGTCTGGGTTATTATTTCCCTTTGTTCTGTTTTAGTCTGTCTTGGTTTATTCACTTTCTCTAGTCTGTTTTAGTCTTATTCACTTTCTCTAGTCTGTTTTAGTCTGTCTGGTTTTATTCACTTTGGTTATTCTGTTTAAGTCTGACTGGGTTTATTCTCTCACCTTATTCTGTTTTCAGTCTGTCTGGGATTATTCTCTCCCCTTATTCTGTTTCAGTCTGTCTGTGTATATTAACTCTCCTTATTCTGTTTTCAGTTTGTCTGGGTTTATTCTCTCCTCCTTATTCTGCTTTAGTCTGTCTGGGTCTCATAACTCCTTGATTCTGAGGTTATATTGACCTAATTTTTACGTTTTTATATACATATATTGGAGTGTAAGATTCTCCTAGATATGCCACAACATATGGTAGTTCTGGCAGTTCTGGCATATTTTTATTTTTCTAAGTTAAAGCAGGCAGCATTAATGAAATTAAATGAGACTTGTCATGAATAACGCGAACTTACACAGATTGCATTTTCTAAGAGTATACATTCTGGCTGAAATATGTCAATAAACAGATATATGAGTATAATTGACAGATAACATTTCTTTCCAGTTAATATTAAAACAAACCTTACCACAATAAGATATAGGCAACATATTCCGGTATATTATATATATTAGTATTGACCTGTAAAAGTAAATCAGAATCTGGTTGTTAGAAGACAGGAGTTTAGAAAGGTGAACTTGTGTGCATTGAGGTTATAATTTATATAATGGGCAAAATGGCACAATTGTGGCTTTTATCAGGCAGTCTTGCTATAACTTCTGGAGGAAGATCCCAGATATCTGTGTCAATCAATAAGCATGTATCACAAGTTTGTCAATGATTCTGTGCAAAACAATAGCATGTATGACAAACTGGTCAATGATTCATCTAAAAAAACTAGTTCCACTGGTCTAACAGAAGTAACTTGAGAGGAATAATTAGTAAGAAATAACAACAAAGACAAAAAATGGTTCAAATAAACTTGGGAAGTGTTGAGTGAAGTTGTCAGAAAATGTATATTTACTTGTGCCTGATATTTCCCGAATTATGGCCCTTTTCAGTTTAACAAGGGTTTAACACACACAAAAACATTGTACCAGATATTATTTCTTCTATTTTTAGAGTGGGGAAATTAAAGTATGATCATGGAGAAGATATAATAGTCTGTGATGCCTCTTTTGCCACAAAATATGAATCTTCATATAAACCCTCAATATTTACATGAAAATAAAAAAAATAAAGAAAAAAAATTTTGAATGAAGAAATGTTATATATAAATCCTGTGACAAAAATAATTGGTTCACCTTTCTGAACATTGCAAATCTATGCATAATTTGCATTATTCATTGCCATTATCCATCACCCTATTGTGATTGGTTAAAGTATTACACAACAGCAAACAAAAATCAACAAAAAAAAAATCATAATGAATATGCGGAACAGCACAATGAGTGACCTGTGTAAATATCTGTAAAGAAATGTAGAACAATGACGTACTGTTGATTTTTCTATAAAATAAATCATTCCTCATACTTACTCAGAAAATATGCCAAACCGTGATTTTTACTTTAGTTTAAAAGTGAGAATAAATGAGGTTTAAAATTAATATTAAAAATTTAACTTGTCTTGAAGAGTGCTCTAGTACACTTCCTTTTCAGATTTGTTGTCTGACCAACAATATTCATATATAATGTTTTATTGAAATTATAAACAAATTACTAATCATAAAAATAATGATAAATGTATATGACATTTAAAAAAAACACACATAAAAAATGATTAAAGCAAAATACTGCTGAAGCATAAAATCGGGATTATTTTACGCTAGCAAAACTTTGGTTAGTACCACACAAGAAAAATGAGATCACAATGTTGGATAAAAAGAACAAAAAGAACAGCTTTAAACTAAAAAATAAAAATAAAGAAAAGAATAAACAAGAAACAGTATGGAACTTCTGTGAAGTTGCAATGACCTTTAATATGATCTTCATTTTGGTAAGTTATGTGCAACACAACTTTCAGGTGTATTTCAGAATGATAGCATAGTTTCTGAATTCACAGGTACCTATAACAAAGGCATTTTTTACATTAATGGTTGCATTTGATAATGTTTTGGCTAACAGACCTTCAAGCTTTTGTATGTAAGATGGTGAAATGCTGTAACTTAATATGGAAGTTCTGGCTGAGACATGGAAATAGGACGCATGGATGTAGACTTACGATAAAGATAAAAACATGAGATGTAGAAAAAGTAGTTATTGTGGAATGTTTGTTTGTTTATTGGGTTTATCAGCCCTCTAACAGTATTTCAGTTATCTGGATTAGATATAGCGCTGCCTTTCCTGTGTATAGTATGTTGTGAACACCAGGCATGATACCACACCCAGTCATATTATCCTGACATCAGGCCAACCAGTCGTGGAACTACCCTTATATTTGCTTGAGCATTAGCAAAAGAGCTATACCGCTACCATTTTTATCGACTTTGGTATGTCATGGCCCAGGATCGATCCCGGGGCCTCCCATACTGTGAAATGTGAAAAGGAACAGATTATATAGTAGATTTAAAAATATGTCTTGTGATAAATATAGAGAGTTATTATTATAATATTAAAAGAATCTAATAAAACAGGTTGATGGTAATGCGTTTTCATGGCACAAATTCATAAAATAATGATAGACATGACAATTGAAAAATCAGTGCTAATAAAAATCAAAAAGGCAAGATCCATTAACTTAATATAACAATTTCTAAATATATTATAATTACTTGAGCCATTCTCACTGTAGTTGTTGATGATTCACATTAATTCGAGTCAACATTGTGATCTCAATAGTCCTATGTTTTTCTTTTCAATACTAGCAAATCTACAAGTGAAATCAGTATACCCTTAACATGCCATCTGTCTCTGCAACCTGCAACCAAAGAAACAGAGGAACATACACATATATGGCTTCAGTCATTCTTAGTGTTGTAAAAGTTTTGTTTTTCTCCAAAATTTTGCTCCTAAACAGGAGATGTGCACTTTACATAAGCATGTACTATGTTTTACCGATTACAGCATGTTTTCCATATACTCTCCAGTTGACAAACAAGGTGGGCCACTTTACATAAGCGCGTATTATGTTCTAATAATAACGGTATGTTTTTCATATACACTTCTGTCGACAAACATGGTGGGTGCAGTTCACTTAAGCGCTTATTATGTTCTAGTGATTATGGTATGTTTTTAATATACACCCCTGTCAACAATGTGTGTGCACTTAACATAAGCGCGTACTATATTCTAGCGAATATGGTATAATTTTCATATACATCCCTGCTGACACAATTATGGTTAATATGGCAATGTCCAGATATTATCTGTGAAAGTAGAACCTTAGATGGTTAACTGAAAACCTACTAAAGTGAAGAAGCTTGTCAATTTTGTTCATAAGTATTTTGTAATCTTTTGCATACATGGTAGATATCACATTTTTGTTGCTGAACTACCACTACTTAAACATACTTTGAATCATTCAGAACAAAACGGATGCATGTCAGGGGCAGCATTATATGGCTGAAAGGCAAGCAACATCAGCATATTAATAGCAATCACCTATGCCAGTACGACTAACTAAATTCTGCTTGGAAATGGAACAATTATAGTAGAAACAAATGTATCGGCATAAGAATTTACTTAGTACATGTAAAATACACAGAAGGTAATAACTACAGAACTAGAAAAGCAAGTTACGTCACCTTTATGCCCAAGTGCACGTCAGTTTCAATCAATGATACAAGTATGATGAAAATTCCATCAAGAAGTTAAGGTCATGTCTTCACAGGAATGGTTTAAAAAATTTACTAAGGGCAATTAATCCATTACAAATTATCTGATCAAAGTTACCTTACCTTAACATGAAAAACTATATTGGTAGTTAATAACATGCAAGTTTGTTTTTTGTTTTTTAAATATGTAGGAGTTACCTCCCTTCCTGTGATGGGGCATGGTTACTATAAATTTACACTCTGATTCAGGCAAAAAAACAACAACATATTATTAGTGTTCAGCTATTAATACCATAATAAGTAATAATAGATAAACAAAAAACAGTAGCAAAGAACAACAGTGAGCATGATTATTATAAATTATAATTATTAAAATAGCAGAATGATGAACAAACTGCATTAAAGCACAATATTACATTCAACACACATGCACTCAACATTATTTTAGTAAGACGTTTTCTGGTAAAAAATCACAAAGTCTCCAGGCACTGAAAATCAACGAATTATAGCATAGCTTTGACGATAAAAACATACCTAAACAAGCTTCAAATAAACAACTCTTGGATATTTAGCTCAACATCACAGCAAGAATTGATGTATATGAAGTAAAAGACTGACAGATTTTAGAAAAAAAGAATTATTTTTTTTATTATTATTATTAAATCTTAAGCTGACCATACAATAGTTTTAAGTGTCTTCACAATTTTGTATCTCCTTTTTTCTTTAAATTTTACAGTAAAGGTTAATACATGAAAATAAAATCTATGTATATCTTGTAAGTCATCTTAATTATCATATTAGACTGTTTCTCCAACATTGAAATACAATACCACAGAAATCACAAAGAACATTTGACAAAACTCAGCAAGCAGACTTCGTACAACACCTTTCTTTCTCTCCAATGAAAGAATCTTGCCCAAAGCATACTATACCTTAAGACTACCAATGCGTGACAATTCTATGCTACTAACTGCATCATCGCCTGGCCTGTGATCCTTGATGCATGAACACAACATTGTAAGCTTATTTTTTGTTTCTATTCTAATGCAAGTCGACCTCTACAAAATGTGTTGCTATATATATTTAATTTATTTTGGCTGCTCTTGAAACTTCTATGATCATAAAGGTAATTTTCAGCTGTTATAACGAAGGAAGATGCCAAACAAACATCTTAGCAGAACTGCAAGTCAGTTTGAAAAAATCCTCACATCAAAGATTTGGCCCCCAAACTTGGCTACTCTGGCCGCTCTGCCACAGGCCTTTATGTCAATGCAGAACAGCTGTGAAACTTCTTCACATCAAAGATTTCATACTATGTGGTAAATAAACAAATGCTTCAAGAGACTAAGACACTATGTGGTACAAGAACAAATGCTACAAGAGACTGAGAGGTTACAAAGTTGGTGATTGATCACTCAACCACAGGTCCTTATGTCACCACAAGTCAGGTTGAAAACCTCCTCAAATCAAAGATTTCAAACTACATGGGATTTAAACCATTTCTATTTAGGGACTGAGGGGCTACAATGTTGGTTACTCTGGCCACTCAGCCAATGGCCCTAATGTCACTACAGGTCAACTTGAAAACCTTCTCAGATCAAAGATTTTGTACTACATGGGATGTCAACCATTGCTATCAAGGGACTGAGGGGCTTCACAGTTGGTTACTCTGGCCATACGGCCAATGGCCCTTACATCACTACTGGTCAACTTGAAAACCTTCTTAAATCAAAGATTTTGTACTACGTGGGATGTCAACCATTGCTATCAAGGGACTGAGGGGCTACACAGTTGGTTACTCTGGCCATACGGCCAATGGCCCTTACATCACTACTGGTCAACTTGAAAACCTTCTTAAATCAAAGATTTTGTACTACGTGGGATGTCAACCATTTTCATTAAGGGACTGAGGGGCTACACAGTTGGTTACTCTGGCCACTCAGCCAATGGCCCTAATGTCACTACAGATCGACTTGAAAACCTTCTCAGATCAAAGATTTCACACCATGTGGGATTTAAACCATTGCTATTAAGGGACTGAGAGGCTACCAAGTTGGTTACTCTGGCCACATGGCCAATGGCCCTTATGTCACTACAGGTCAGCTTGAAAACCTTGAATTGAAGATTTTGTATCACGTAGAATGTAAATCATTGCTATTAAGGGACCGAGGGACTACAACATTGGTTACTCTAACCAATCGACCAATGGCCCTTATATCACTACAGTCAACAGGTCAACTTGAAAACCTTCCCACATCAAAGACTTTGCACTACCTGCCAGTTGAATAAATGCTATAAATTACAAGTTGTTGGTTGTTTTTGGTGTTACACTGCAACGGCACCATTAAAGTCATACTGACGATGTCCTGTTAATTATTGGTGGAGGAAAAACTCAGACTTACGTCTGAACCAATGGTGCAATGCAGGTTAACTTAAAAACCTCCCCTCATGGAAGTTCTTGTTCTGACTGACAAGTTGTTGGAACCAACAGCTTGGCCACTGTCTAGCCTATCTTGATCATCTTATACAAAAAATTACTAGAGGCCATAAGTATGGTATTCGATTAAGTGAAGGGTTTTTTCTGCTTAGATATTATTAATATTATTTTCATTCTTTACTAATTGTATTTGTTATTATAATTATTTCTTGTTTTAGTAAAGCTTGTATTACTTTCATAGTTTTTTCGAAGATATGTTTGGCTCTGAAGTGTATTTTTCAAGAAATAATTGCTGTCGTTAGGAGGTTTGGTTAAAAATTATTGGCTTCAAGGATGCACCAGTCATATGTACTTTTTCGCTGTATCTTATGTGTTTGAAGTTTAACATTTTATTCATTTTCACCATATTGCCAACCTACGTTTACTGATTAAAATGACCTATTAAACAGTGATCTAATGAGATGCATAAATGTTTGTTTGTTAAATTTATCGTCCCACCAACAGTATTTCAGTTATCTGGAGACGGTCTGAAACTTGACGCAGATATAGTGCTGCCTTCACTGTGTAGAGCATGCTGTGAACACCTGGCATGATACCACACCCAGTCAAATTATCCTTGCACCAGGCCAACAAGTCGTGGAACTACCCTTACATTGCTTGAGCGTTAGCGAGGGAGCTATACTACTGCCATTTTTAATGACTTTGGTATGTCGCTGCCCGGGATCGAACCCAACATCCTGCACCAGGAGCCAACGCTCTAACAATTGCGCTACCAGGACCGATGATGCATAATTAAAATGCACGACAGAAGTGAATGACTTGATAGATGATGAGCAGAGTAAAGCTACAATGTTGTCATGACGACAAGGTGAAAGCTGTGCAGGCAACAGTCACATCTGTGAAATGTTTGTGAATGACATGAAACAATTTATTAAAATTCTAAAACTAATCACAAATTTCAGGCTGCTCTGATCTTTTGTGCTATTATTTATGACTATAAAACAAACTGTACTGGATTATAGCTTTAATAAATTAAGAACTGTGTGATAATTATTGAATAATTCATATGGATTGTATCAAACATTGGAAACAAAGGTTCACACGACCATTTATATACATGACTACAAATGCAGATATGAAACTAATACCCTGTTTTACACATTAACAATGTAAAAATTAGGACACCAAATACTTTAAACCTGACAGAGGATTTATCAATCAACAAAAGAAGTTCTTTAAATATCCATATTTCATGTTGAAATGCATTCGCTGATTTAACAAGTGTATTTAGTTTTTAGGGAGCCAGATTGCTGAGGAGTAAAATGCAAGACTCCATGGTTTGAACCTGAAACAGGTTGTCACTAATTTCCCTTGAGCAAGAAATAACCCATGAATTGATCGACTTTACCCAGGTGCATAAATGGGGACCTCTTAGGGTTATTCAATTCATTAACATGATTATTCAGTGCCATTTGTCTTCTGCAATAGTAAGTGATTGACAAATATACCCAATGACTAGGGGGTAAAATTTTAAGATGGCTAATCGAAAAATAACTTGAAATTCGACTAAAATGTGGAATTACGATAAGCTATATCGGCACCTACCTTAACACCATGTCCTACATCATCCAGAACAGAGAAGTCAATCTTCTTCCGCACATACTTAGTGGCTTTCTCCCCATGTTCTGGGAAAATAATGCCGTTCTTCACCCCAAGCTGCCGTGTAGTACTCTTGTTGGTAGTGAGAACACCAATTTCTCGTCGTGCAACTTTCTCTTTATGGATATTCACAGTCTACATAAAAATATATGTCATTTCATTGACATGACAAATCAAGTGATAGATTATTACAAAACTTATACAAGATTAAAGCAACTTGGTCACAGTTTTCAAAGTTAGAAAAAAATAGAAGTGTGTTGAACAACAATGAAGGATGAATAAATACTGTACCTCCGATCACAAGATTTTAAGAAATTGTTATGAGATAATTGGGAATCAATGATTATAGACCATATAGCATTGAAGAGGTTTTCAATTATATTTAGTTCTATTTTTAATCATTTGAAGTTCAATAACCCAGTGCAGCATTCAACTATGCATGCTAGAGTGTTCATTTTGTCTTAATGTCAGCCTTTATTTCCTCAGTAGAGAAGCAGTCATTTAAATAATGTTAGGTGCTGATAATGTGTTTCTATGCATTATTTGCATATTGCTAACCAGTGACTAGGTAACTGTTAAAAGTATTTTCAGTAAAACTTTTAAGTCTTCAGAAATAGATCAATTTTGTTCATTTTAAGTTAAGTGACTCAAATTGATTTTTAGTCATCACTTAGCCAAAGTCTACATGCAGCATCCGTAGTCTAACAAAACAGTTGTTTACTGTGATAGCTTGGTGCAGTGACGACACTCTGTATGATACCATTACCAGTCGCAAATTTACAGTTCTACATTCTTAATTACTGTTGCCATCTGCTCACAAGCTTCCTTTCAACAGAGAAGCTTAAATGTAACCTACAAGTATTACCACAATTTGACAATGTCTAAACATGTTGTTTTTTATACTATAACAAGAAAATTGATAGAACAAATGGATGCTCCCTGAATAAACGCGAGTTCCAAAATAGCTTTTTTTAAATACCTCTTAAAGATTTAATGCAATACTCCTAACAAAATTAAAGTATGAAAAATAACAAGGGCAATAACTCCTAAATTATGCAAAACAGAGTTATGGTTCTTGTACAATGGAAATAACTCCTAAATTATGCAAAACAGAGTTATAGTTCTTGTACATTGCACTTCTACTCATTAAGATTGATTGACCTATGAAGTTTCAAGTTGACACCACTTACAGTTTTTGTGTTATGCTCCAGACAAAATTATGAAGGACGGATGGACAAACAAAACGGCAACTATATGCCCGCCCTTTGGGGAGCTCCAGAAAGTGAGTAAATCTGATTTTGTGTTACAATATATTTGTTTATTGTGTTTATCGTCCCACCAACAGTATTTCAGTTATCTGGAGACGGTGTCCACTTGAAGCAGATATAGTGCTGCCTTAACTGTGTAAAGCATGCCGTGAACACCTGGCATGATACCACACCCAGTCACATTATCCTGACACCGGGCCAACCAGTCGTGGAACTACCCTTATATTTGCTTGAGCGTTAGCAAGGGAGCTATACCACAACCATTTTTAATGACTTTGGTATGTCGCGGCCCGGGATCGAACTCGGAGCCTCCCGTACCTGGAGCCGACGCTCTATCGATTGCGCTACCAGGTCCGGTGTTGTTACAATATATCCAATAATTCTCAACCCAGACTAAATTGCAGGTACACATCAAAATTGTCATATTTAGACGATTATAATGAGTTGAACCAAACCCTAAATTGCAGGTACTCATTGAAAGTGTCATATTTAGATGATTGCCATGAGTTCATATTGCAACACCCTACTTATTATTGGTTAAGGAAATCCCAAGAAGTTAGATCCCCACACCACAGGTCAGCTGGAAGACCTCACATAAAAGTTCTAGCCACATGGTGAGGCGCTGAGGAGTTGCTGACTCTTAACTGCTCGACCAAGAGCCCTCCACCCTATTTACTAATATACTCCACCCTATATACTTAAACACTATAAAGTCTACAAAAAGTCAGCATCACCTGTGCCAGATGATTGACATTTGACTCCATTTCTGCCAGCTGGTTCTGTTGCAAGTCTAGAAGTTTGAGGAAATTTGTTGCCAGGTTGTTTATTTGGTAGGCCACACTCGCCAAGGAATGGGTGGTGAAGTTTTTCGTCTCCTCCAACGCTTTTCTTTTATCTGCTGCCTGAAGGATCAGTAGAAGAAAAAAATAATATGTAAAAGAACAAACACACCAAAGCTGAGTGTTTCAAAGCTGAGTCCTTGATGTAAATTCCTCCTTTTAAAAAGAAATTGCTACAGAAGAGTCTCCCATTGTATAGAATTTGGCCTTGTGACGGTCACAATTTAGGACATTGCTTAGGTCATACTGAGCATTATGTCACTTGTCGATGGAATGTTCTCTGCCAAGTGATATTGATTTGTAGACACTCTTGCAAATTTGGGAATGTTTTAATGGGTGATGCAAATTGTATCTTCTTAAAAATATTCTTAGCTATTATAAATGGTGCAGTTTTCTCGTTTTTCTTTAGACCTTAGTAAAACCTTCAAGAATAAAAAGACCTTTGTGAACACAACTGTTTTAGAAAAAACATCAGTCTGGGAATTTAAATTTTGGATTACAACTAGTGTATTATGGTGAAAAATTGCACTTTTTGCATAATAATTTTAGATTATTGTTAATTTAAAAGGAATTCATACTTTCATCATGTAAGTGAATAATTTCTATTTATTACTTGGATTAGCTGTATTGTATTTAAATCAAGCTTTAAATCAAATTGATTAATTATGACATTATTTAATACCAGGAATAAAAATGACAATTTTGGACAGACCAGGGGAAAAACAGTCATCAAAGACCAAGTGCCTGTGGGCTATATCCCACCCATTCATAAAATCTTGTGTGAACAGAAATCATATAAAACAAAAAGTAGTGCAGTTAGGTCTGTGGCACAATACGGCACTAATTGATACTTTCAAACAAAAAATATTGACTCTCAACAAACATCAATTAAGATTTGCCAACATGGGTTATTTGATGCTACTAATTGCCAATGTTGCTTGCCCAATTCCTACGCTAAACAACATACATGAGATGAGGTGCCCATTTATGGGACATGTTTTACCTGGAGCATGTTTGTTTTGTTTAGTGTTTTGTCAGCAAGATGACTGTTGTTCACTTATTTTTGTATATAATATCAGTGCACTTCCTCCTTAGTAATAACAGTATACAACTGCACACATTTTCAGAGAATACAGACAAGTAATCATCGTTTTATGCTATCAAAATTGTAGTTTTCCTGAAGTTGTCAACACAACCCCACCCACATATTTAAAGATATAACTGGTAGAAATACTAAATATACCTGGACATAATTTTCTTGGCAGTATTGTGCAACCTTCTCAAGATTTGTAAAATTATCCTGAAGGTTACGCCTTCCTTCTGGGATCTCTGACTCGATCAATTTTTTTAGTTCTGTCATTTTACCAATTATTTTTGGTCATTTCCTTACAAATGTGGGTCATTAGCTACTTCCGGTTTGGTATAGTTATCGGAACGAAAGCAAATATCGCATTCGTCATGTTTGGTCGAACTTGTACAAACAATAAAAATAACCTTCTTTTTCCGGACAGATACGATATGAATATTTTATTTATTCCAAAAATATTTTCAAATCTGAAAAGTAAATATCCTTACACATTTGTTAGAAATAGACAGAATTAAAAAAAATATTTTTTAATTAGGAAGCCAAAACAACAACAACAACCCGAAAACGAAAAATAACAACGCAAAATATGTTTTTATTGTGATTTTTATGACACAAAGTACCAAAAGACATATAATTATATCATTTTGTTGTTATCAAATGCGACATAATCTGGGACTGAAACAACCAGGGGCCGAATAAGTAACATCACGTCACGTACGCGACTAAAATCAAGTTGGCAAGCAAATACGCTGGTTCGCATTTCCAGCAAGCAGCAAGCATTTGTAGCAAGCATCTAGGGTAGCAAAACAAATTTCATGCCAGCAAGCAATAAGTCCAGATTCGGGATGAAATTAATAACGCTTTGATGATCGTGCATTTTTTTAAATTTACTAATTGAATGGTTAAAGTATAAATATATGTGTTCTATATATTTTTTCCTTGTGGTTGTTGTTCTAATGTTGATCATCTAAATTAAATACGAAAAAATAATAATAATTGAGACTTAAAATATTTTGTAATATAGTAGTTGAAATAGACGGGTTATCGTATCTTAACCACCAGGTACACAAAATTCACCTACATTAAATGATTGTGACGCATTTTCTGTGCATGTTTTTTGGTATAAAATTTAGCCTTAATTCTAAAGCCGAAAAACTTTTAGATCTAGCTCTTTCTTATATTTAATTTATTTGCTATCAAAGTTATTAAAAACACTGATTATCTTATTACAACACTGATTTTAAGGCCGGTCTCTCCTATATATAAGGAATGCGACGAATTCGTTTTGTATCTATTAATTGGTAAAAAAGCGATCTTTAGTTTTGTTTTTAAGATTCCCACGACGTCGAAATATAAGAAAGTTTACGCAACATTTCATATGCATTTGTTAAAAGAATAAGAGCTTCCAATTTACTTTTTTTATGGCAACTATTTTATATACATGATCAAATCCTACCTTATTGCTTTTTATGTGTACCTGGCTGTTCAATAAATCACACAGAAATGATCCTATTAATTGTATTAATATTCTTTGAAAGAATTTCCATGTAGCAGTATCCTGACAGTTAAACATATTGAGCTCTTCGGCCCCAGTTTGCCCTCTCCACACCGTAACCCTCTCACCACCCAACTAATTTATGGCCCTCTTATCAACTGATGAAAGTCCACAGGGAATCTTGTGATTGAGTTCTGAGATAAGGAACTCTGAGATTAGGAATAGATTTTATTTTGGTATCTTGCAATGCGGTCGGACGTGCTCGTTACTCAATATGCTAGTTGTTATTTGGTGATGTATTTGTTTTGCTGCGGTTCCTGCTGCTTCGGCTTTTACTGCTGCTGATGTTTATGCAAGACCAGTCTCTAGAGCATTTTACATTCTAAAAATCAGCTACATTCGATACGCAGAATAAACATCATGTTTTATTTTTTATGAATGCGATTCACATTAGAATTGTATACTTAACAATCAATATTGTTGGGACATTTTTAGTGTCCGTCTATGTAGAATATTTATATTGTTTGCTGGAATATGTTAGCAGCACAAAGTACAAAATCATTTATAATTGTCATCTTTCGCTTATATTTTTGTTACAATCTCTAGTATAAAACTTGATTATAACACTTGTGCTACTGTTGTGTAAAATAAATAAACAAATATGGTGTATAGCGTGAAAGAAGCTACAGTCATATTACACACAAGCGGTTGTAGATGCTACGGGTGGATAAGGCTGATCTATTATCTAAAGTTATTCAGAGCATAACCACATCAATAATCACTGTAAGGTTTGTTTGAACTACTAACGTCATCAGCTTATCTGTTTATAGGATATAAAAGCACTGCACAATATTTAACAGTAGAAAACTTACAAATATACATTGTACATAACATTGTATGTTCGTCTCATGTTATTTTTCTTTTTCAAATATGTAAACTGCTTATTGTAAAAATGCATAAATAAAAATCCAAACCATTCAAATTTGTGTTTGTTCTTTTGTTTTGTTCTTTATATAAACTGCAATAATAGAAATAAATACAATATAAATACATGCAAGGAATGGACAATGTATGTTTTGAAAGAAAATATACGGACATAATAGAAAAATTCAACAACTACATCATAGCGTGGGAATGACATATAGAAATATGCATTCGAAAACAGAAGTCAGATATAGAAAATCACAAAAAATAGCAAATACGGGGAAGATTCGATAGGATTCTGTAACTCACAAAAGAAATGCAAAACAACAACAAAACAACAACAAAAAACAACACCTTTATATTTAAAAAGCCAGACAATTTGGCCAAACGAAAAAATGCATCGACAAAGAAATAAATTGAGAGTGGCAAAACTAATTCACTTTACGGAAAAACATGTTGGATACAGTAAAACCATAAAAGCTTCACATCAGGTGGATATATTTCGAAAACTATAACTACTGTAGCTAGAAGATAACATATGAGTATATGCGGTCGGAAACAGACGTCGTCGCATATTATTAAATCACAGATAATTTCAAGTATCACTGAAAGTCGCTTATTATTAAAAGGAAATATGCGCCTCTTACAGGTAATGTGACGCAGAACAATACAATCAATGAACAAAACATATTCACCTTATGAAAATATGCAATAACTAAACCCCAGCTTGCGTTCGACATAAAACAATCTGAGATCAATGAGATACGTCGGAGACAGTAAAAGCGCACAGAACTACAAGTAATATTATGTACAATGTATATCTGACTTAGCGCGGTGCCTCTCACAGGAAATGTGACACCCTTAACGATATATGTTTGTATACAACATATTTATATCTAAAATAAAATGGTAACAACAAAAGCCTAGCCAGGGAATGACATGAGAAAATATGCGATCGAAAACAAACGTCAAATACATAAAATAAAAGAAAATTAATTTTTTGAATTGTTTTGGAAAGTTCTCATTGCATGTCACAGGGAATGAGACGCAATGAAGTATAAAAGTTTTTCAACAAGATAGATTTACAGTTTACATCAAAGACAGCTAAAAAAAAAAGGAAAACTAAGCTAACATGTGTAGATTTTACAAAATCCTGTGGATTAAAAAAGGGAATGTTATGAAACACACAATACATGTTTATCAACACGATATGTTGCCGTAATGGAAAAGGGCAACAACAACACTCTAGCTTGGGGATGACATAAGCATATCTCTGATCGAAAAGAGACGTTAGTTAGAATGAAGATACAGAAAGTTACCATTAAAAGTCTGATATATTTCAATGGTCCCTGTGTCACTCACAAGGAAAGTGACGCAATTAATTGTACATGTATGCAAACAACAATAAAATAGCTAATGAAAAAACGCAGCAACAATACCCAAGCTAGGGGATGACATATAGTAATAGCCGGTCAAAAACAGACGTCAGTAACAGTAAAGTCACAGAAAATTACATTGAAAATAGAATATAATTGACAGACCCTTGTGCATTGTACAAGGAATGTGATGCAATTAACTATACATATTTGTTAAAAGGGAACATAGACTTTATGAAAATATGCAACAAGGATACTCTAGCTTGGGGAGGACATAACAACATATGCAATCAAAGCAGACGTCACAGTCAGTAAATTCACAGCCTGGAAGCCGAGTATGTTCGTATTGACGGTACTTAGTGCCTCTTACAGGGAATGTGACGCAATGAAGGATACATGTTTATTACAAGACGAATGGAACTAGTAGAAAAATGGAACATAAATAATCTATCAAGGGGGTGACATGAAGAAATACCCGATCGAACAATTACGTCAGAGACAGTTAAAATAACAGAAAACTAAGCTAACATGTGTAGATTTGACAAAGTTCTGTGGGTTAAAACAGGTAATGTGACACAATACACAATGCATGTTCATCGACACGTCATTATGCCGTAACGAAAAAGGGTAACAACAACACTCTAGCTTGGGGATGAAATGAGCATATCTCCAATTGAAAACAGACGTCAACTACAAATTTTTGCAATAAAACAGTATATAATTGACAGAGCATTGTGCCTTGTACAAGGAATGTGACGCAATAAGCTATACGTATTTGTTAAAAGGAAACATATACTTTATGAAAATATGCAACAAGGATACCCTAGCTTGGGGAGGACATAACGAAATCAGCAATCAAAAAATACGTCCAAGTCAGTAAATTCACAGCAAATTAGCCTGGAAGCCGAGTATGTTTATATTGTCGAGACACAGTGCCTCTTACAGGGAATGTGACGCAATGAACGATATATGTTTATACACAAGACGAATTGAACAAACAGAAAAATACAAAATAAATATTCTAGCTAGGGGATGACATGAAGAAATACTCGATCGAAGAATGACGTCATAGACAGCTAAAATAACGGAAAACTAAGCTAACACGTGTAGATTTGACATCAATCTGTGGATTAAAAGAGGGAATGTGACACAACACACAATAGATGTTTATCAACACGACATGTTGCCATAATGGAAAAAGGCAACATCAACACTCCAGCTTGGGGATGACATAAGCATATCTCTGATTGAAAAGAGACGTCAATTAAAATGAAGAAAAAGAAAGTTATCATAAAAGTCCGGTATATTTTAATGGTCCCTGTGTCCCATACAAGGAATGTGACGCAATAATCTATACAAGTTTGCAAACAACATTAAAACAGCTAATGAAAAAACGCAGCAACAATACCCAAACTAGGGGTTGACATAGAGTAATAGCCGGTCAACAACAGACGTCAGTAACAGTAAAGTCACAGAAAATTACACTGAAAATAGGATATAATTGACATGCCCTTGGGCCTTGTACAGGGAATGTGACACAATAAACTATACATATTTGTTGAAAGGAAACATAGACTTTATGAAAATATGCAACAAGGATACCCTAGCTTTGGGAGGACATAACGAAATCTGCAATCAAAAAAGACGTCCAAGTCAGTAAATTCACAGCAAATTAGCCTGGAAGCCGAGTATATGTTTATATTGTCGGGACACAGTGCCTCTTACAGGGAATGTGACGCAATGAACGATATATGTTTATACACAAGACGAATCGAACTAACAGAAAAATTCAAAATAAATATTCTAGCTAGGGGATGACATGAAGAAATACGCGATCGAAGAATGACGTCATAGACAGCTAAAATAACGGAAAACTAAGCTAACACGTGTAGATTTGACATCAATCTGTGGATTAAAAGAGGGAATGTGACACAACACACAATAGATGTTTATCAACACGACATGTTGCCATAATGGAAAAAGGCAACATCAACACTCCAGCTTGGGGATGACATAAGCATATCTCTGATTGAAAAGAGACGTCAATTAAAATGAAGAAAAAGAAAGTTATCATAAAAGTCCGGTATATTTTAATGGTCCCTGTGTCCCATACAAGGAATGTGACGCAATAATCTATACAAGTTTGCAAACAACATTAAAACAGCTAATGAAAAAACGCAGCAACAATACCCAAACTAGGGGTTGACATAGAGTAATAGCCGGTCAACAACAGACGTCAGTAACAGTAAAGTCACAGAAAATTACACTGAAAATAGGATATAATTTACAGACCCTTGGGCCTTGTACAGGGAATGTGACGCAATAAACTATACATATTTGTTGAAAGGAAACATAGACTTTATGAAAATATGCAACAAGGATACCCTAGCTTGGGGAGGACATAACGAAATCTGCAATCAAAAAAGACGTCCAAGTCAGTAAATTCACAGCAAATTAGCATGGAAGCCGAGTATATGTTTATATTGTCGGGACACAGTGCCTCCTACAGGGAATGTGACGCAATGAACGATATATGTTTATACACAAGACGAATCGAACTAACAGAAAAATTCAAAATAAATATTCTAGCTAGGGGATGACATGAAGAAATACTCGATCGAAGAATGACGTCATAGACAGCTAAAATAACGGAAAACTAAGCAAACATGTGTAGATTTTACATAAATCTGTGGATTTAAAAAGGGAATGTGACACAACGCACAACACATGTTTATCAACCCTGTGTCGCTCACAAGGAATGTGACGCAACCAACTACATATGTATGTTAACAAATATAAAATAGGTAATGAAAAACCACATCAATATTACCCAAGCTTGGGTATGGCATAGGGTAATAGCCGGTCAACAACAGACGTCTGTAACAGTAATATCATACAAAATTACACTAAAAACGATATAACAAGTAGTCCTCATGAAATTATGCAGCAAGGATACCCTAGCTAGGGGATTAGATAACGAAATATGCAATCAACAAAGACGTAAAAGTCAGTAAAATCGCAATGACTTGGCCCGAAGCCGGGTATGTTGTTGATATTATGAGATTCTGTGTCTCTTACAGGGAATGTGACGCAGTGAACGATATACGTTTATACACAAGACGAATGGAACTGATAGAAAAATGCACCATATATATTCTACCCAGGGAATGATATGAAGAAATACTCCATTGAACATAGACGTCATTGACAACTAAAATGACGGAAAACTAAGTTCACATGTTTACATCTGACTGGATTATGCGGATTTAAAAAAGGGAATGCATATTTATCAATACGACATGTTGCCGTATTGGAAAAGGGTAACAACAACACGCTGGCTTTGAGATGTCATAAGCAAATCTCCGATCGATGACAGACGTCAAGAATTTCTGTAAAAGTCAGGTGCCCTTGGCGTCACTCACAAGAAATGTGACACATTTTAATATATGTTTGCAAATGAAATTAAAATAGCTAATGTACAAATACAGCAACAATACCCAAGCTAAGTGTTGGGATAAAGCACAAGACGGTCAACAACAGACGTCAGCAACAGTAAAATTAAAGAAAATTACAATAAACATAATATAATTGAATACCCGTGTGCCTGCTACAGGGAACTTTGCGCAATAAACGATACCTATTTCTAAGGTAAATATGTCCCTGAAAAATACGCATCAATGATACCCTAGCTTGGGGATGACATGACGAAATATGCAATAATAGAAAGACGTCAATGTCGGTAAAATCAGAGAAATTTAGCCTGGAAACCAGATGTGTAATATTGACGGTACTTTGTATCACTTACAGGGCATGTGACGCAGTGAACGTAATATCTTTATACACAACCCGATTTGAACTATTAGCAAAATGCAACATCAACAATGTAGCTAGGGGATGTCATGAGGAAATATTTTATCAAACATAGATGTCATAGATACCTAAAATAATAGGAAACTAAACTTAAATGTGCATCCTTGATAGCATTATTTGAGTAAGAAAGGGAATATGACACATGAAACAGTATAAGTTTATAAAAACTACATGTTGCCGTAACGGAAAAGGCAAACAGCACAATTCTAGCTTGATAATGACTTAAGCAAATTGCCGATCAAAAACAGACGTCAATTACAGTTAATGCACATAAAGATACCGTAAAATATCCGATATATATATGAATGGTCTCTGTGTCATTCACAAGGAACGTGACGCAACAAACTATACATATTTATTAAGAGGACAACATAATCCTTATGAAAATGTGCAAAAAGGATATGCAATCAAAAATCGTCAAACTCAGTAAAATCACATAAATTAGTCTGGAAGACGGGTAAGGTAATTCTGACGGTACTCAGTGTCACTTACAGGGAATGTTATGGAATGAGCGATGTATGTTTATAAATGAAAAATGCAACATCAATTATGTTTTAGGAGTTGATTGGAAGAGAAATTCGGTGGAAAATAGGCGTTATGGACAGATAACGGAAAAAATAGCTAAAATGTGTATTTTCATTCTGTAAGTTGAAAAGGGAATGTGACACAACAAACGATGTTTATTAAAACTGAAGGTTGCTGTTATGGAAAATTGAAACAACACATGGTATGAAATGAGCAAATGTCCGCTCAGAGGACTTCAATTACCACTGCGACTGAGAAAGCTACAGTAAAAAATCCTATACATTTGAATGGTCTCTGTATTATTCATAAGGAATGTAAGAGAGAGAGAGAGAGAGAGAGAGAGAGAGAGAGAGAGAGAGAGAGAGAGAGAGAGAGAAGAGAGAGAGAGAGAGAGAGAGAGAGAGAGAGAGAGAGAGAGAGAGAGAGTAAAATCACAGAAAATTACACTAAAATATGTTACTATTTACAGACCCTTATGCCTCTAACAGCGGATGTGACACAATAACCTATACATATATGTTATGAAAATCTGCAACAAGTAAACCCTAACTTGGGGAATACATAAAAAGTATGCATAGACACCAAACTCAGTAATATCATAGAAAAGCCCGGTAATAATGAAGAACACAATGGTCACTGCATTTTACTGAAAATTAGTCTGGAAGTCGGGTATATTTGTATTGGCGGAACTCTGTGTCTCAGAAGAGTAAGAATAAATAGCTTGAGGATGACATGAAGACATATTCGATCGAAGATAGACTTCACAGACAAATGATGAAGGATACATGGTCACTGCCATTTACTGAGGTCTTGAGCTGAGAACTATCCGGAGAATTTCGATACTTCATGCCCAGGACTCTCCGCTGGCCTGGATGGCAGATTGGTAGTGATGATCGGACATTACCCCTCAGTAAAAGGCCTCCAGCTCTCTTGATCTCATTTGCTCCATACCCAGGTGGATGTCGTGTAAGCTGCCAGGTTCAAGGTTGTAGGCTGAATATTTCCTGTCCTTTCCAACAATCCCACACGGATTGGGCGGGAATCCACGGCATCCTACTTTAAATGGGCAAAGCCAGGTCTTCCATCATTGTTCACGTGATTTCTGAAGGTCTGTCCACTTCTTTCTCTTGGTCTCATTCTCAATGTCGCATCTTTCAACCCACTTCACGGTGAGTTCATCACGACCATCACAAGCTTTCTTGGTTAATATTATTTTAATCATTTTACATCAATATTGAGTCAGACGCTTTTTGTCGCCCCCAATCTGTGTTGTTGTATTTTTCCATTAAACCAACATGTTTATAATATAAACTTTATACACAAATATTGTTTATTGCGCCACATTCCTGGTCAAATAAACATAATTATGTCAAACATAATTATGTCAAATATACCATGATTTTAATTTACTTTTCTGTGAAGTTTTGTCTTTTACGTTTGATGTGGACCATTTTGTCACTTGTCAACCCCTAGCTAGGGTTTTGGTCCTGCATTTTTCTGTTAAGGTAATTGCATTTTGTTTACATAGATATTTTTGCGTCACGTCCCATGTTTGGGACGCAGAGGCCTTTCAAATAAACTTTTTTTAAATGTTGCTTCCAGTATTTGTGTTCTACATGTATATGACCATTGTATTCGATCGTGGATTTGCCTTTCATCCTCAAGGTAGATATTGCTGTTGCCCTTTTCCATAACATCCCTGTCTCTGATGTCAATACTCGATCGCATATTTACTTAAGTTATACCCAAGCAAGAGTTTAATTGTTAAATTTTTCTTTTACGTCAATTGTATTGTTAATGACTTTATTTCGCTCAATCAAACATGCCCGTCTTTCATACTGTTTTTATTGAAGCACTTACTTTTGTCTTCCGCAAGCTAGGCTATTGTTCGGCACATTCATTAGGATTATATTTCTTCTCTATTAACATATATATAATGTAGTTCATTGCTTCATATTTGCTGTGAGAAACACGAGGTACTGCCAGCTGTTTCCGGCTTTTACCATGGATTTTTAACTGTCACCAACGTCTATAGTTGAGCACTTAATCCCTTAATGTCATCCTTAGCTAAGGTAATGTTGCTGCATTTTTTTTAAATTGAAGTTTGGTAAACAACGTGCATAGTTTATAGCCTAGCAATCCCTGAATGGGACAATGAAGCTGGTTACTTTATGTACCTTCATTGTAATTGACGTCTGTCATCCCCAATGTAGAGTGTTGTTGTTGCCGTTTTCCATTATGGCAACATGCCGTGTCGATAAACATGAATTGTGTAATGTGTCACATTCTCTTTTTTCATCCACATAATTATGTCAGATCTACATGTTAGCTTAGTTTTCCATTATTTACGCTATCTATGAAGCCACTCTTCGTATTTCGAGTATTTCTTCATGTCATTCCCTAGCTAGAATAATTATGCTTCTTTTTCTATTAATTCAATTCGTCTTGTGTATAAAATAAATATCGTTCATTGCCTCACATTCCCTGTAAGAGGCACTGTGTCCCGACAATATAAACAAACTCGGCTTTGATAAACATGTGTTGTGCGTTGTGTCACATTCCCTTTTTTAATCCACAGATTGATGTCAAATCTACACATGTTTGCTTAGTTTTCCGTTATTTTAGCTGTCTATGACGTCATTCTTCGATCGAGTATTTCTTCATGTCATCCCCTAGCTAGAATATTTATTTTGTATTTTTGTGTTAGTTTAATTCGTCTTGTGCATTAAGTTATATCGTTCATTGCGTCACATTCCCTGTAAGAGGCACTGTGTCCCGACAATATAAACATACTCGGCTTCCAGGCTAATTTGCTGTGAATTTACTGACTTGGACGTGTTTTTTTATTGCAGATTTCGTTATGTCCTCCCCAAGCTAGGGTATCCTTGTTGCATATTTTCATAAAGTCTATGTTTCCTTTTAACAAATATGTATAGTTTATTGCGTCACATTCCCTGTACAAGGCACAAGGGTCTTCAATTATATCATATTTTCAGTGTAATTTTCTGTGACTTTACTGTTACTGACGTCTGTTGTTGACCGGCTATTACTCTATGTCAACCCCTAGCTTGGGTATTGTTGCTGCGTTTTTTCATTAGCTATTTTAATGTTGTTTGCAAAAATGTATAGATAATTGCGTCACATTACTTGTATGGGACACAGGGACCATTAAAATATACCGGACTTTTATGATAACTTTCTTTTTCTTCATTTTAATTGACGTCTGTTTTCAATCAGAGATATGCTTATGTCATCCCCAAGCTAGAGTGTTGTTGTTGCCCTTTTCCATTATGGCAACATGTCGTGTTGATAAACATGTATTGTGTGTTGTGTCACATTCCCTTTTTTAATCCACAGATTGATGTCAAATCTACACGTGTTAGCTTAGTTTTCCGTTATTTTAGCTGTCTATGACGTCATTCTTCGATCGCGTATTTCTTCATGTCATCCCCTAGCTAGAATATTTATTTTGTATTTTTCTGTAAGTTCAATTCGTCTTGTGCATTAAGTTATATCGTTCATTGCGTCACATTCCCTGTAAGAGGCACTGTGTCCCGACAATATAAACATACTCGGCTTCCAGGCTAATTTGCTGTGAATTTACTGACTTGGACGTCTTTTTTGATTGCAGATTTCGTTATGTCCTCCCCAAGCTAGGGTATCCTTGTTGCATATTTTCATAAAGTATATGTTTCCTTTTAACAAATATGTATAGCTTATTGCGTCACATTCCCTGTACAAGGCACAAGGGTCTGTCAATTATATCCTATTTTCAGTGTAATTTTCTGTGACTTTACTGTTACTGACGTCTGTTGTTGACCGGCTATTACTCTATGTCAACCCCTAGCTTGGGTATTGTTGCTGCGTTTTTTCATTAGCTATTTTAATGTTGTTTGCAAACATGTATAGATAATTGCGTCACATTCCTTGTATGGGACACAGGGACCATTAAAAAATACCGGACTTTTATGATAACTTTCTTTTTCTTCATTTTAATTGACGTCTGTTTTCAATCAGAGATATGCTTATGTCATCCCCAAGCTAGAGTGTTGTTGTTGCCCTTTTCCATTATGGCAACATGTCGTGTTGATAAACATGTATTGTGTGTTGTGTCACATTCCCTTTTTTAATCCACAGATTGATGTCAAATCTACACGTGTTAGCTTAGTTTTCCGTTATTTTAGCTGTCTATGACGTCATTCTTCGATCGAGTATTTCTTCATGTCATCCCCTAGCTAGAATATTTATTTTGTATTTTTCTGTTAGTTCAATTCGTCTTGTGTATAAAAATATATCGTTCATTGCGTCACATTCCCTGTAAGAGGCACTGTGTCCCGACAATATAAACATATACTCGGCTTCCAGGCTAATTTGCTGTGAATTTACTGACTTGGACGTCTTTTTTGATTGCAGATTTCGTTATGTCCTCCCCAAGCTAGGGTATCCTTGTTGCATATTTTCATAAAGTATATGTTTCCTTTTAACAAATACGTATAGCTTATTGCGTCACATTCCCTGTACAAGGCACAAGCGTCTGTCAATTATATCCTATTTTCAGTGTAATTTTCTGTGACTTTACTGTTACTGACGTCTGTTGTTGACCGGCTATTACTCTATGTCAACCCCTAGCTTGGGTATTGTTGCTGCGTTTTTTCATTAGCTATTTTAATGTTGTTTGCAAACATGTATAGATAATTGCGTCACATTCCTTGTATGGGACACAGGGACCATTAAAAAATACCGGACTTTTATGATAACTTTCTTTTTCTTCATTTTAATTGACGTCTGTTTTCAATCAGAGATATGCTTATGTCATCCCCAAGCTAGAATGTTGTTGTTGCCCTTTTCCATTATGGCAACATGTCGTGTTGATAAACATGTATTGTGTGTTGTGTCACATTCCCTTTTTTAATCCACAGATTGATGTCAAATCTACACGTGTTAGCTTAGTTTTCCGTTATTTTAGCTGTCTATGACGTCATTCTTCGATCGAGTATTTCTTCATGTCATCCCCTAGCTAGAATATTTATTTTGTATTTTTCTGTTAGTTCAATTCGTCTTGTGTATAAAAATATATCGTTCATTGCGTCACATTCCCTGTAAGAGGCACTGTGTCCCGACAATATAAACATATACTCGGCTTCCAGGCTAATTTGCTGTGAATTTACTGACTTGGACGTCTTTTTTGATTGCAGATTTCGTTATGTCCTCCCCAAGCTAGGGTATCCTTGTTGCATATTTTCATAAAGTATATGTTTCCTTTTAACAAATACGTATAGCTTATTGCGTCACATTCCCTGTACAAGGCACAAGCGTCTGTCAATTATATCCTATTTTCAGTGTAATTTTCTGTGACTTTACTGTTACTGACGTCTGTTGTTGACCGGCTATTACTCTATGTCAACCCCTAGCTTGGGTATTGTTGCTGCGTTTTTTCATTAGCTATTTTAATGTTGTTTGCAAACATGTATAGATAATTGCGTCACATTCCTTGTATGGGACACAGGGACCATTAAAAAATACCGGACTTTTATG
Organism: Sinonovacula constricta; assembly: GCA_007844125.1. Classification (NCBI taxonomy): domain Eukaryota; kingdom Metazoa; phylum Mollusca; class Bivalvia; order Cardiida; family Solecurtidae; genus Sinonovacula; species Sinonovacula constricta. The sequence goes on along the minus strand of CM017569.1, from coordinate 51,814,681 downwards.
ATAACTTTCTTTTTCTTCATTTTAATTGACGTCTGTTTTCAATCAGAGATATGCTTATGTCATCCCCAAGCTAGAGTTTTGTTGTTGCCCTTTTCCATTATGGCAACATGTCGTGTTGATAAACATGTATTGTGTGTTGTGTCACATTCCCTTTTTTAATCCACAGATTGATGTCAAATCTACACGTGTTTGCTTAGTTTTCCGTTATTTTAGCTGTGTATGACGTCATTCTTCGATCGAGTATTTCTTCATGTCATCCCCTAGCTAGAATATTTATTTTGTATTTTTCTGTTAGTTCAATTCGTCTTGTGTATAAACATATATCGTTCTTTGCGTCACATTCCCTGTAAGAGGCACTGTGTCCCGACAATATAAACATATACTCGGCTTCCAGGCTAATTTGCTGTGAATTTACTGACTTGGACGTCTTTTTTGATTGCAGATTTCGTTATGTCCTCCCCAAGCTAGGGAATCCTTGTTGCATATTTTCATAAAGTATATGTTTCCTTTTAACAAATACGTATAGCTTATTGCGTCACATTCCCTGTACAAGGCACAAGCGTCTGTCAATTATATCCTATTTTCAGTGTAATTTTCTGTGACTTTACTGTTACTGACGTCTGTTGTTGACCGGCTATTACTCTATGTCAACCCCTAGCTTGGGTATTGTTGCTGCGTTTTTTCATTAGCTATTTTAATGTTGTTTGCAAACATGTATAGATAATTGCGTCACATTCCTTGTATGGGCCACAGGGACCATTAAAAAATACCGGACTTTTATGATAACTTTCTTTTTCTTCATTTTAATTGACGTCTGTTTTCAATCAGAGATATGCTTATGTCATCCCCAAGCTAGAGTTTTGTTGTTGCCCTTTTCCATTATGGCAACATGTCGTGTTGATAAACATGTATTGTGTGTTGTGTCACATTCCCTTTTTTAATCCACAGATTGATGTCAAATCTACACGTGTTTGCTTAGTTTTCCGTTATTTTAGCTGTGTATGACGTCATTCTTCGATCGAGTATTTCTTCATGTCATCCCCTAGCTAGAATATTTATATTGTATTTTTCTGTTAGTTCAATTCGTCTTGTGTATAAAAATATATCGTTCATTGTGTCACATTCCCTGTAAGAGGCACTGTGTCCCGACAATATAAACATATACTCGGCTTCCAGGCTAATTTGCTGTGAATTTACTGACTTGGACGTCTTTTTTTATTGCAGATTTCATTATGTCCTCCCCAAGCTAGGGTATCCTTGTTGCATATTTTCATAAAGTATATGTTTCCTTTTAACAAATACGTATAGCTTATTGCGTCACATTCCCTGTACAAGGCACAAGCGTCTGTCAATTATATCCTATTTTCAGTGTAATTTTCTGTGACTTTACTATTACTGACGTCTGTTGTTGACCGGCTATTACTCTATGTCAACCCCTAGCTTGGGTATTGTTGCTGCGTTTTTTCATTAGCTATTTTAATGTTGTTTGCAAACATGTATAGATAATTGCGTCACATTCCTTGTATGGGCCACAGGGACCATTAAAAAATACCGGACTTTTATGATAACTTTCTTTTTCTTCATTTTAATTGACGTCTGTTTTCAATCAGAGATATGCTTATGTCATCCCCAAGCTAGAGTTTTGTTGTTGCCCTTTTCCATTATGGCAACATGTCGTGTTGATAAACATGTATTGTGTGTTGTGTCACATTCCCTTTTTTAATCCACAGATTGATGTCAAATCTACACGTGTTTGCTTAGTTTTCCGTTATTTTAGCTGTGTATGACGTCATTCTTCGATCGAGTATTTCTTCATGTCATCCCCTAGCTAGAATATTTATTTTGTATTTTTCTGTTAGTTCAATTCGTCTTGTGTATAAACATATATCGTTCTTTGCGTCACATTCCCTGTAAGAGGCACTGTGTCCCGACAATATAAACATATACTCGGCTTCCAGGCTAATTTGCTGTGAATTTACTGACTTGGACGTCTTTTTTGATTGCAGATTTCGTTATGTCCTCCCCAAGCTAGGGAATCCTTGTTGCATATTTTCATAAAGTATATGTTTCCTTTTAACAAATACGTATAGCTTATTGCGTCACATTCCCTGTACAAGGCACAAGCGTCTGTCAATTATATCCTATTTTCAGTGTAATTTTCTGTGACTTTACTGTTACTGACGTCTGTTGTTGACCGGCTATTACTCTATGTCAACCCCTAGCTTGGGTATTGTTGCTGCGTTTTTTCATTAGCTATTTTAATGTTGTTTGCAAACATGTATAGATCATTGCGTCACATTCCTTGTATGGGACACAGGGACCATTAAAAAATACCGGACTTTTATGATAACTTTCTTTTTCTTCATTTTAATTGACGTCTGTTTTCAATCAGAGATATGCTTATGTCATCCCCAAGCTAGAGTTTTGTTGTTGCCCTTTTCCATTATGGCAACATGTCGTGTTGATAAACATGTATTGTGTGTTGTGTCACATTCCCTTTTTTAATCCACAGATTGATGTCAAATCTACACGTGTTTGCTTAGTTTTCCGTTATTTTAGCTGTGTATGACGTCATTCTTCGATCGAGTATTTCTTCATGTCATCCCCTAGCTAGAATATTTATTTTGTATTTTTCTGTTAGTTCAATTCGTCTTGTGTATAAACATATATCGTTCTTTGCGTCACATTCCCTGTAAGAGGCACTGTGTCCCGACAATATAAACATATACTCGGCTTCCAGGCTAATTTGCTGTGAATTTACTGACTTGGACGTCTTTTTTGATTGCAGATTTCGTTATGTCCTTTCCAAGCTAGGGTATCCTTGTTGCATATTTTCATAATGTATATGTTTCCTTTTAACAAATAAGTATAGCTTATTGCGTCACATTCCCTGTACAAGGCACAAGCGTCTGTCAATTATATCCTATTTTCAGTGTAATTTTCTGTGACTTTACTGTTACTGACGTCTGTTGTTGACCGGCTATTACTCTATGTCAACCCCTAGCTTGGGTATTGTTGCTGCGTTTTTTCATTAGCTATTTTAATGTTGTTTGCAAACATGTATAGATAATTGCGTCACATTCCTTGTATGGGACACAGGGACCATTAAAAAATACAGGACTTTTATGATAACTTTCTTTTTCTTCATTTTAATTGACGTCTGTTTTCAATCAGAGATATGCTTATGTCATCCCCAGGCTAGAGTGTTGTTGTTGCCCTTTTCCATTATGGCAACATGTCGTGTTGATAAACATGTATTGTGTGTTGTGTCACATTCACTTTTTTAAATCCACAGATTGATGTCAAATCTACACGTGTTAGCTTAGTTTTCCGTTATTTTAGCTGTTTATGACGTCATTCTTCGATCGCGTATTTCTTCATGTCATCCCCTAGCTAGAATATTTATTTTGTATTTTTCTGTTAGTTCAGTTCGTCTTGTGTATAAAAATATATCGTTCATTGCGTCACATTCCCTGTAAGAGGCACTGTGTCCCTACAATATAAACATATACTCGGCTTCCAGGCTAATTTGCTGTGAATTTACTGACTTGGACGTCTTTTTTGATTGCAGATTTCGTTATGTCCTCCCCAAGCTAGGGTATCCTTGTTGCATATTTTCATAAAGTATATGTTTCCTTTTAACAAATACGTATAGCTTATTGCGTCACATTCCCTGTACAAGGCACAAGGGTCTGTCAATTATATCCTACTTTCAGTGTAATTTTCTGTGACTTTTTCTCTTGTTTTTAATTATATATTACGCAAAGAAACGCTGGATTTAAATAAGTTTTAATTACAATATAAATTTTATTTGTTATTTATACGTTTGGTACTTTTAAATAATAAATTTTTATCGTTGTAAATAGTTTGCGTTAAAAAACGCATGTTATACCCACCTTTCTTAATGTCGGCTGCTCTAATATTTCTTCGGCTACCCTGAGTTAATGCTTGTTGCTTGCTGCTTGCCAGCTTGATTTTAGTCTGTGGTATAATGTCAATCTCCCATGCAGAGTTGTCGTTCGTTCCTCTCTCAGACATGAATGTATGAGCCGATGGTAGAGAGTGGTATAATGGCAGCATCGATGCTTAAACGTTTTCAGGGGTCAATGGCAGGAGCTGTAATCGGAGACTGCATAGGGGCTGTGTTTGAGGGAAAATGGGGTGTTTTGGTCGGAGTTGAACCAGTCTTGGATCTTGTCTGCAAAATCGATGCCGGTAAATATGTTGGTAGTTCGGACGAACTACATTGCTAACCACAGCGCTTTTTGGGATGATATGTTTTATTTATATACAACCATTCTTACTCTCTTTTTTTCTGAATGTTGTTAACAAAATGTAATTGATTAATTGTTGTTATTTTTTTTTAATCTCATTGATATGCATCATGTTACATAATTAATAAATCTAAATCGGACCTGGAAAAATAACAAATATCTACTTTCACTTTTCCGAAAAATAATATTATAGACCATTACCTATCAATTGAAATAACCATTATATTTGTGTCAACAAATATAATATCAGGGATTTGTATCTGAAAATGGGGCCGGGGCCTGGGGACTTTGAGAACTGGAAATTTTTGCATCATTTTATTAAAAAGGGGGAAATAATTGCATGTTTGCTATCGTAAATCTTGTATGTTTATTTCAAGGCCATCTCTCTATTTGTCCTGTTCTTGAACTCATCTACTACAGTATCATAGTTCACTTCACTCAAGCAACCACTGTAGTCACTAATCTGTATTGATACCTCTAATTTCAGCAATTAGATATTGACTTTTATCGGAGGGTCATTTTCATCTTTTTTAAGAGAAACAATGGGCATATTTTTGGAGGGGAAGGGGCCTTTAAATGAACCCATCTAAATAAGGTCAAATCCCTGAAGATTATACTTAATAGATAAAATAGGACCGTGAATATCAAAACTACCACCTTGACCATTACAGAAACCCGTCGATACAACTCTATAAGTGGTATGCTTCCAGCATTTTGATCAATCTTGTCATCCATGTAGAAAAGTTATTTACAAGTGAAATCAATTCAGTGTATAAAAATATAATTAATAAGTAATAAGTTTGATTTTGTGAGATAAGTTATTATTCCCATCCAGGGGCGTGCCTGCCGTTACGCACTTAGCACGTGCGTACAGTGGCTTCCAGAAATTGAAAAAATAAAAACGCCAAAAAGCGAATAAAAATCGTCGCCTAACCCGGGTAAGGCACTACCTGTAAGATCTAGTGGTTTTCATCATTTCATCATTCAAATAAATATTATAATTTAAGATTTTGTACAACTTCTTCTGTAATCAATGAGGTATTTTGGTCTTCTGCTGGAAAACAGTTCTGTGCACTGTTCGCCTTTGACCTGCATGTATTCATTATTGAATCTTGACAGTGTTTTTTTATAATTTCGCATCCATGAGTGCGTGTATATATGTACATACGTTTGAAACTTTTTTCATCGCTGTTCATTCTAAACATGTCTTTTGTTCTGATTGTGTAACTACCATTAATTTGATGACGGTTTAATTACAAATGTCTAACTTACATCCATCTTTTTCTTGTTTGACTATATACATATATAGTCTTAATTTTACTACTATTACTTGTTTTCAGGAAAAAATGTTTTGTATACATCATGAAGCGTTATAAAGACACCTGAAAAGAATGACGTATTTTCTATTTCAAGTGATAGTTATTGGCATTTTTTTATGTTTAAAAATGCCCCAAAATGCACCTACGGCGTTATGTAGTAACAAAAAATTTCCCCCGGACCCCCCTAGCAGGAGTGCGTATACACAAAAGTCGTCTAGGCACGCCCCTACCATCATACCTTTTATTTATTACTATCTAAACAAAAAAAGCATGCCCATACATGTATGTAATTGTCAGCCATATTTTTTCTTTTGCCTGTCATGTTGAGATACAAGATTTTTTTTTTTCTTGGTAAGTTAGAGCATGTGCATGATTATAAATATAAGTGTGTACATAATGATGAACATAAGATTGTACATAACATAAAACATATGCTATGTGTCACTATTTGTCGGTATAGTTAGCAAAGAAAATAAATGGTCACTGGATTAGGGAAGTCTGGGGTGTTTTGGTCACAACTACTGCAATTTTTGCTGATCATCATTGTTTTCTTCAGCCTTTAAAGATGAGAAATCTGCTAAGAGATTAGAAGGTCATTGGACTTTCACAGATGACACAGCCATGGCTCGAAGTGTGGCCAAGTCTCTAATTGAACACAATGGGCTCAGTGAGAGGAGTTTGGCACAAAGGTAAGCTCGTGACCTACTACTGGTCAGTCACAGTAAAAGCTTAGCAAGAAACTACAGATAAGAAATAGTATGATTTTGTGCAGTAATATATCCCATATTCCCCAACCTAATTCTAAAGTCTTTCTATTCATTAATAGCAACATAAGGGGATTGATCAAATCAGTACAAGAAATAAACAGTTTTGGGAATAATTATGACATTGGCATGAAAATTCCTTTAAACATCAGTTTTGTTTGATCTTATATTGTCTTGTTAAATTCCCTCTTCTCTTTTAAAGTTTTAAAGAAAGTTATGTTTGATAAGACTTTTATGTCATTTAAATGAATAATTTAATAGCTTTGGGGAAAAAAGCAGCAAAGACACCTCCTTTGACATACTTCACATAAATGAACTTTTCCAGATTTGCAGATGAATACCATAAAGAGAGCGGGAGAGGATATGGTGGGTCCGTGGTTACAGTCTTCAAGACCCTGGCTGAAACAAACTGTTCAGGTATAATTTAACTATATAACTATAGTTATAATGATGGTTAGATTCTTCAACATTTATTTGTATGATAGAGATAAATCAATTAAAACAACCTGTTTATCTTCTCCTAATTGATTTGAAAAAAACAAGTTCTAAAACTTCTAAATACACTTATTATTGAAAACACACAGAAGTATTTTGAATTTGGGGTTCTAGCACATGCTTGTCAAGTAATTAAATTTACTACAGAAAAATGTTGGAAGGCTTATTTAAATTTAGGAACATTATAGGTAAAACAAATTTAAAAATAATAAGGTCTTAGTGCACACTAAAAATTAAACATTGAATCAATAATTTTACACCAATTTACAGATCCATTTGGTCCAGCAAAGAACCAGTTTGATGGACAGGGTTCCTATGGCAATGGAGGGGCTATGAGAATTGGACCTGCTGCTCTGTTTGCTCACAGAAAAAACTACAACTTTGATCAGTTAATGGTAATTCAGTTCACACACAAAAAAAACACTACAACTTTGTTCAGTGAAAGGTTAGTTAGTTCACCAAAAAAGAGCTACTTACAACTGTCACCAGTGAAAGTTTAGTACACAAAACGGACTGCAACTTTGACCATTGAAGAGCACTTCAGTTTGCAGCACAGAACTACGTCTTGGATCAATGAAAGTTCATCAGTTCACAAAAATAACTACAACTCTGGGCCAGTTAAATGTTATTCAGTTCACCAAATAACAACTTTCATCAGTTAAAAATTTGGTTAGTTTCTGACTGGTAAAGATTCAGTATTCATGCTTCAATATTCCGCTCTTATGTCCCTAGAAAATTTAAAGAGGTCATCAACTTTTATTTTTTTAACATCCATGGGCAGTTGCTAAGACATTAGATTATAGTAATTGGTAAGACATTAGGTTTAAGATTGACGGATCCTGGGTTCAGTCCCTTTACTACACTTGAGATGTGTGGTTTTGGGGTAAAACAATTTTATACACATTGCATAGATTAGAAGGACTTGGAAAATACTTGGAAAATAATCTTTTAAATCATCTACAAATACATAGGATGAAAACAATCATCTTCATCTTGCATCAAGCAAAACACACCTGTTGTATAGACTGAGTACAGCATCAAGTATAGAATGACATTGTTTTCTGTTCATTTTGAGGCATAGACACAGCCAAGTCATAAAAATGGTAGTGGTATAGTTTCAGTCTTAGTGAATCATTAAAGACTTTCTCAGAATGACATTCATCATTAACACTTCTAAATGCATTCTGTTACCAATGTTACCACATATATATATATATATATCTGTTGCTAGGAACTAACAGAGAAGATTACCTTGATCACACATTCCCATCACCAGGCTATACTCGGGGCCATTGTCCAGTGCTATGCTGTCAATCTGGCTCTTAATACCAACCAGCTGGACATCGACATGTTCCTTGACAGCCTCCTGGACAAGATACGGCCACTAGAAAACGCATACTTAGCAGATACACCACAAGAAGAGTCAAGGTAGCTTGGGAGTGACCTCCCTTGATTTGTAGCATGGTTGTCTGTTGCTCGGGAATGATATCCCACCATGCATACCTAGCAGATGCACCACAAGAAAGTCAAGGTATCTTGGAAGTGACCTCCCTTGATTTGAAGCTTTTTTATCCGTTGCTCAGAATTAATATCCCACCAACAAACATTCAGTTATCATGCTATTATCTTTGCTGTTTGTTTCTTTTTAAAAAGGACACAGTATGACATTGATTATGAATTACCACCTGTGGAGCAGATGATGATGTGGTTGAAGTGATGGTGAGTAGTGGTGGTGATGAAGGTGACATTGGTGGTGGTGCTGAGAAGGGTAAGGATGCTGATGAAAATGATGATGATAATGATGAAACTGGTGGTGGTGATTGTGAAAATGACGAAGATAATTATCAGTTTTTGTTGTAGATAATTATGTTGTTGTTTACAGTGATAATGATGATAAAGGGGAGAAGCCTAACACTTACTGCTCTAAGTTGGAAAAGGTTCGAACTTTTGCCAAGCAGGAGCCTTTACCGAGTTCTGAAGAAGTGGACGATGTCTTAGGTTTGTCTTCTTTTTTATTACAAAAATCTTACCCTTTTTCTGTTTGTTCCTTTCTTCTTAAAGCGACTTGGTTACATATTTGCATTGTTTAAATTTTGTTCAAGAAAGCAAACTTTGTTTATCCATAATGAATAATGGCATAAAATATTACCTAGTTATTAGTTAGATTATATGTCCCTCCTTCATAATATGGTGTTATGTTTAGGTTAGGGAAATAAAAAGCAGTGACTACTTTTTAGCCATATTTTGCTCAACAGCCAAGCATATCTCCAAACTATGCATGCAGTAATTTACATCATATAATTGAGAGGCGATCCAGAAATTTATGGGAAAACAATGGGTAAAAAATATTTTTTCATTAGTATTATTACAAATCTTTTGAAAATAGAGGATTGGAAAATATTGATGTAGAGAAATGTTAAAGGAATTAATGATGCTGAATAGACCACATTGATCATGGTAGTTCCTACAAACACTGATTTCAATGTAAAAAATATCCACTATAGATTCACATAATAAACTTGCTACTGGTCAAATCATGCTGATCCAGCTTAAAGATAAAGTGATCTTTCGACTAGTCACCAGACAATTAGTCTGGCCAGCTTATTAAGTCAGTCAGTTCACTGTAAAAACTACCGATCATTGACTGACAGGTTCTTGGGTTTAAGGTTATCAACCTTTCTGTTAGTCTGAATCTGAGCAGTCAGATGCTTGAGGATAGTTACAGACTTTTAGCTCAAAGTTTGTTTCTTTTGGTGTTGTTTTTTTAAATACATTGCAGCAACCATTTATGATCATTATAGCAACGTCCAGCTTTTGTGGTGGAGGAAGACCCCAGATACATGTTCAGGTAGAACCACCAGCGCACCGCAAGTCAGCTGGAAGACCTTCTCACATTAAGTCCTTCGCTCTAAACAGGACTCGAACCAATGCAGTGAGAGGCTAAGCAGTCAGAGGAATTAAAAATGGGTGATTTTAACACTACACCACGGGCTCCCCTCAAAGTTTGTTAACCTCGATTTTGAAACACACTGCTGTAAGCTGTCACCCCTGACTTGTGTATTTCAGGCACAGATGTGTTGGCAATAGATTCAGTGCCAGCAGCTGTGTATTGTTTTCTTCGAGGATTGAAACAGATTGAGGACATACCTGTAAGTGATTTTCATGTTTTTGTTCATATGTAGGACAAATATAATGAGCATAATTTAATTCTTATATAAATAATATTAAAAATTGTAATGTTTTTTAAAATGTTGAATAACAAAATTTATCAGTATGCATACAGGGCATATTTTGTGTGTAACAGTGTTGTAGTATGTATTGATCAAGGCATATTTCAAATTAAATTTCATCATAGAATAAACATACTGTTCCCACTGGTTTAAGTTTAAAATAATATGTGAAAATATATTCATGTTGTGTCAAGTTTTAATTTGTATACAGCTATGTGCTAACTCAAGGTGGACTTGTAAAGTTCGTACTCACTTGGTATTTATCACAAAACTTACCCACGTTGTGCATGCTAGCATATTTTACCTCTTGTCTGAAATTTTTGTTTAAGCTAATATTAACAAAACCATATTATATGATACAAGTTTTAGGGATGTTTATCGCCGGAAATTGCCCCCGATATATTGTGATATGTTTGGTTCATATCGTGATATGTATTGCAAAATTTTAGTGACTATATAACATCAATTTTGAACCAAATAAAATATATTTTGGAAGATGTTCAAGATTATGTTAAAATATATAAAAGAAGTATGTAGTACATGAATCTTAATTCCAGTAATGAAAGCAATAATGAATGTTCTTTGCAGTCTGTAATGCTATTATACTTTTGACAAGACTTTGCTATTTTTTACTGTGTCAAACTCGTCTATGGCCTTGTTTATAAATAACCTGGATGCAGTTAATCTAAAATGCTGACTGCCAAATCCAGCACCACACAAGTATCAATGTTGTATATTTTTCATTTATTAGAATATAAATGTTCTGAAATTGTATTTCATTGTAATGGGTGCCTTACATTAAACCTTATTTGTGTAAATTAGGTGATTAGCTCTATACTGATGGAATTATTGCACACATATCATCAACTAAAAAATTTTCATTGAATTAGATTGTTCTGCAGCTAAAAATAGATCATTGGGAAATCCAAGAAGGATGAATGTGATGTAGCTACTGAAACTGCTTGCTGATAAATATTGATTGTATATCTGATCTGGCATGTATTAAGTACTAATAAATAGTTAATTGTAAAGATACTTATGTATTAAAAAAGTGTTAAAGTTTGAAAAATCTCAAGGAGAAAATTTATCAATGTTTCCTTTTGAAACGGCAATTGAGAAAAACTATCGGTATGGCCAGAATAGCTCACCAATACATATCGGGTCAGACAAGAATCGCAATATACAACAAATCAGTAATATCATGCATCCCTTATAAGTTTTAAATGTTTTGGATATAGATACTTGGAGAATATCTATTAAAGCTATGCTAACTCCAGTCAGACAATATAATCAGTAGAAGACAAGAAGTATATGGTACAAAGCACTGACTAAAACAAAACCTTACTGGGCCTGCATTTTATTCAAATAAACTGGTAAATGCCAGTTAAAATCCATTAAAATCATAGCATCTGAAAGTAAACACTGTGCCAGTCACAATGACGCATAACATGACATAAAACATGCAGACGCAAAATCTATATTGAGCTGTCGGTACAGGGTTGGACTGTTATACAAAAAGTCCCTTGTTAAAATCCTACAGAATCAAGATTTTACTCTTTGCTTCTGTTTTGTCCTTTTCTTGCCTGTTATTGGTAAGAAAATTTTATAGCGCTTATCTACTCCACACACTATGTTAACCATTTTGAGAACTTTTATGCAGTGGTTTGTACGACTCATTGACTGTAATAACATTGTCTCCTTATCTTCATTGACCTTTTTACCTGTTTATAGTAGGAATATTTTCCTCACTTTTTGCCTAGTATAGATTAAGTGAACAGCAAACAAGAAACTGCAACATTCTGTAGGTAAGCATATTTACAGTGATTGGAGATGTTGCCCTCAATAATAAAATAGACTTATTAAAAATAAAAACAACTGTAGTTAAAATTGGTTCTATATGCATGCATTTTTATGACATTTACAGGATCATAATCCATTCGAGAGAACAATCATCTATGCCATCTCACTAGGGGGAGACACTGATACTATCACCAGCATGGCTGCTGCGATTGCTGGAGCTTATTATGGACTGGACATGCTACCACAGTCATGGCAACACCATTGTGAGGGAGTGAAGGATGCATTGATGGACTCAGAACTGTTGCTAAACCTGCCCTCATGATTGTTGTGCTCTCAGTTTAGCTCCATTTGACACTGACCAGGTTTCCTGCAAAAAATAAAACAATATGACTCTTACTTTATAGATACAAGATTTTTACAATTTTCTGACACAAATATTTGTGCATGGAGACCATTTGAGGCTCATTTTCATCTTCTATTGAGCTTATAGTCACTTGCGTATTGTACTCATTTGTATGCCTATTAAGAATTTTCAATCTAAATGCAGGACAAGAGGAGATTAACATTTCTTATTCAGCAATTCCAACATTCTTTGTTAATCAGTTTTAAAGTCACAAAAGAATCCAAATCATAGATTAACAGGATAAGTTTTTAGATAGGCTATAATAATATATCAACTGATCTTCTGTCTTCGGAACTTTGATATAATTCATTTGTAAATTGAAATTATCCATGGGTGGAAGGATTATGCCGGAATTCCGGATCTGTGACAGCCGCCGAGGCCGTTTTTCCAAATTGTGTAAATCCGTTGAGAAAATAAGGGTGGGTGGTGGGGTTTCAGTCTGATGCTCCAAAACTCGGTCGATTACGATATTAACCGTTTGGAATCTCATGTTTCAAAATATAGCAATGACACTATCTTGAAAGACCAATCGTAACCATGCTATCAGTTCCAAACTTCCAATCGTAATCGGGCTTTTATTTGGCGGGCTTTCGACGTCATCGAATTTTCCCATCGACCTACTTTAGTGCCGGAAATTCGTCTGCAATTTTATAAACAAAGAAAAACCGCGACAAACAGCAGTGAAATTCGACAAAATGAAGTATTTACCCCTGGGGTATAACACAAAGGATCTTGAGAAATTACAAATCGAGTGGGAAAAAAGCGTTCAGAATACATGCAGATGATGCAAACCACAAGAAAAACGTACGAACAATCAAGACAAATCAGTATTTATAATAGATCTGTTTTTTTTATCACTACAATTGTATTAAATATATCTTAACTGTCAAAGTTTTGGATAATAACAAAATTCGGATACGTAAGGTGATCAGTTCTAGTAAACGTTATTATCCCACTTGTCCCTCAAATTAATGTTGTAGCATTGTAGTATGATATTTGTTGGTAACTAAGATTTTACTAACTACACTCCTCCCCTTTTTATTTTGTTTTAACACTACTGTTCTCAAATAGCTTTCCATTTAAAAATGCCATATAAATATTTGATATTGAGCATTATATTATATCTGCTATTCAGGTAATTGGCTGTATAGAAAGTTTATTGGAAGTACAGCTCTTTGGTGTGCTGCAGGCGGCAACTCATTTATATAAGAAATAACAATGATTTTCTTAAATGTATCTGAACAGAGTTTCCTCTTAATACATGACCAATGCAGATCAGAAATGGCTTCTCAAGGGTATATAAATTGCTATCTTCCAGGAGCTTCGCCCTGAACCCAACGGGGGTCCTCATGGCCCCATGGACCCCCAGCAAATTTTTCAGGATTTCAGATTTGACCAACTTTCACCCATGGAAAAACGACATGATTTAACACACTGTCTCTTCAGCACATTTCTCAACATTGAAACATAAACGATTGTCAGCTATTATTAGATATATTCAGTTAAATGTACTTGAAACAGTCAAAATCTGATTTACTTTACCTTTACTTTTGTATCAACTTTAGTACAATTTCCCCCTCAGCTGATGGGTTGGAGTCGCGGTCAAGATGAAAAACATTCATATAAGGAAGTCTTTCCTGATTAGTGCTTCTGATTCTATCCAGACATTTGTATGGGGTTTTCCTTCACCTGATTAGCTGGTTGTCACAAAAAAGTTGATAATTGTATTTCTTTGATGTACTTTTACAACTAAACAAGGGGAATAATGGACGTTTATCTTGGTCTTTATAATAATGCATTGTATAATTATTTTTGGCTCATACCTGAAATGTTATAAGTATTTATAATTTGTGCATGACTTTTTCTTTATATTTAAGGTATGTTGGAGTTTAATTATATGATAAATTGACATATTTTTATATTTGTAAAGACAAGCCAGTATTTTTTCAAATTCGAATAGGTCTTTTTTTTATAATATTATACTTTTTGTCATGAAATGCTTTAATTTCTGTTTTGTTAAAATGAATTACTTTCACCTAATTAAATAAATTTATATTTGTATCCTAAACTATTTATTTAAATGCTCCATTTGGTCATTCAATGAAGTTTTACTCCTATTGTTATTAATATACTATGTTGTTTTGCTGGTGATATAAATAAAATTAGTTTTTGAAGTTTGTTGCTTTTTTGGTCATGTTATTCAATAAAAACTTCATTTACCTTTGTACACACGACACACACCTTGGCTTATAACCAACCCCTCTGTGATCTCCCGGCATATTATTACTTAGGATGTGGGGGTGGTGTGCGAATGCCTTTAACTATCTGGGTGAAAAGCTAAGATTGTGTACAGACGAGACAAAAGTACTTATCTCGTAATGTTCTTTTAAGTATACAATATTCACGTTTATTATTATTTTACTCTATCTGAAATTTTTACATACATTGATCTACATATACTTGTACATATTATGAGAAATGCCAACTCCTGTGGTTCTACATCAGGATGACAATTGCTAAGTATATTATTTTTTTAATTGTATAATAATATAAAATGAGACAGTTATGTTTCAGTTTATCATGAAATTAACATTAAGATTAATTAATCTAGATCGTATAAATAATTATGTGCAATTAACAAGAACAGGCATTTCAGGCCCGGATTTACCGGGGCGAGTGTGTGTGGAGGTAGTCATGCCCCCCCCCCCCCCCCCCCCCCATTCGGCCCAGTCATACATGTTCCTCTTCCATATTTATTAGCAATGGCCTGATCACAAAAAAAATGGTAGACCGTGTAGAGATAATCACAGGTATCTCATGCTCTCAGTGTGTCATATGTTCAGCCGCACGATCTGTTATTAAGGCCACTCGGTCCCCTTCTGCTAGCCAGACCCCTTAGGCCACCTGGCACCGTTGTACAACATCCGCTGTGTGCATTCGCTGTTCACTGCCCCACTCAAATGCCCCACTCAGGAGCGGCACTCCTCTGCAGTGGTGCAGACGTTATTAGCCGAGGTGTTTCGATTGTTTGTCACCTTGCATCCCAAACTTTAAGTTATTTTTTCAGGTCAGGACAAAATAGTTAAAAGGTGCTAACAAGAATTGTGTTGTTTTATAATAAGGAGATTTGTGTGTGTTTAAAAATATAGCGAGGTCAAAGCTTTGAAACTGACTCTGACATAGAATCGAGCAATTTAAGTGCATTTTTAAGTTATATCCCCCCCCCCACCCCACCCAACACAAATCAAATAAATAAATAAAACCTAGAACAGTTCAGATGAATTACTGTAAAATATATCTTTATCCGAAAAATTCGATGCTGTTATCAATGCATTTACGAGATTTAACTGTGCAAGCAAAGTAAACATTCTTGCAGAATGTAGATAATTTACAAGAGGGGATTTATCCGCATTGGAAACATTACTGGAGGGTCTTTGACTTTGCTAAAATGAACAGCAAGACTTGTGTTATCGAACGATTTTGTCCCTACCCCAAGCTGGAAATTGCTGGATCCAGGCCTACAATTAACAGGTGCATTATGTTCTCGTAAATACAGTCAAATCAGATCCTTCGCGATATTTATTTAATATATTTAATATTATTCGCGAAGTTACCGGACTTCGATTTATCTAGAACAGTGGGCGCTGGTGTATGAGCACCATGCGTATACTAGTAATGGACAATGGCGGGACATGTAAAGGAATTTGCTGAACGAATCGTACAAGGTACAGTATGCATTTTTATCCATTTTGGGTGGATTATAATTTTGACTAAACATGCAAGCAACACAGTGCCGTTACAACACATTTAAAGGACGTATTAGTATTATTATAAATTATAAATAAACGCAATGAGAAGGATTTGTTACTATCACAATTGAAAAGTTACGCACCAGTTTAACCAGCGTGTTTACTGGAGAATTCTGCTCGCCGCGAACATTGTTCCATCCTCGCGAATTTTCGATGGGTGTATAAATAGGTAACAGGACAAACGGACTGGTCAAACGACTAACGAACTGCGGACTGAAAAATACCTCAGGCAAATCGGGAGAATAAGAAATTACAGCTTATTAGTCATGTCGTGGAAGATTGTGCCACTACGCTTCGGGCCATTCGACTTTTATGACCGCCAGCGTTCTTTGTTCGACGACTGGCTGAGTCTGCTGGACGCTGATTGGCGCCAGATGGAGCGAGACGCCTCCAGACTCCGGTTCGATCGGGAGCTAGACCGCGTCCGCAAAGAGATGCACAAGATGGAGACCGGCGTGCCGCATGTGCTCGACATCCCACAACCATTTATAGAGGACGCCGAGGGCAACAAGAAGCTTTCTCTACGCTTCGACTGCCGAGGCTTCAAGCCAGAAGAAATCTCCGTGAAAACAATCGATGACGACACTCTACAGGTGTACGCTAAGCACGAGTCGGAGTCGCCCGGAAGTAAGGTGTACCGCGAGTTCACGCGCACTTACAAACTGCCCCAGGAAGTACCACGTGACCAGCTGAAGTCGCTGTTTACGCAGGACGGAGTGCTTCAGATCGAGGCCCCGGTTCCCAAGGCCGTGGACCCACCCAAGGAGGTGCTTATCCCAATTGAGAGGCTGCAGAGCAAGGAGGGGACCGGAGATGCAAAGACAAAATAGTTCGTTTGGGGAAAAAGCTTTGTGAGTCAGTGTACGTTTCCGCCGGTGAACTAGTTACTTCTTGCAATCAACATAATTGCAACAAAACGCGGTTGAACTCTCAGAGTGCTGTCTTGAGATCGGAATGGACGTTTCTTGTTGTTTTCTTATGTTGATGTTCGATGTATAATGTGGCATGTTTGTTATTATCAACCAATATAAGTTGTTTAGCTAAAAGTCGTACGGGTTTTTTTTTCACCATTGTATCATGTTACGATATATTTTCCAATAAATCATTTAAATTGAATTCAGTGTTATTTTCTTTAAAAGTCAACTTTTCTCGCAAGGTTTTCTTGATCTTATGCATCTATTTTGCTTAACTTTACTTTTTAATTTAAAGCTAACGATTCTGAACTTTCGTCGTTAGCAAAAAGCTTAACAAAAATATCATAAACAAAAAGTATGTATTTGTTTACACGACGACAACTTGCAAGAAGACATGGTAGACTGACATCGTAGTAGTGAAAGTGGAGTGTGGCTTTTTTTAAAGAGAGTCGTTCAGTCATAATCGGGGTAATAATAATCGAGTAATCGAGTAAAATAACGACTTAGACAACAAAAGAGAGTTGACAATGAAGCGAGAGTTTAATTTTATGGATTTAGACCAAAAGTTGGATTTAGGCCAACGTTGTTCGCATTCAAGTCAAATGTATTTATAAGTGAGTCAAATGTTAAAACAAGGTGGACACTTTACAGAAAATAGAGCAAACTGAACCGTTATTACAGAAAATAGAGCAAACTGAACCGTTATTACGGAAAATAGAGCAAACTGAACCGTTATTACGGAAAATAGAGCAAACTGAACCGTTATTACAGAAAATAGAGCAAACTGAACCGTTATTACAGAAAATAGAGCAAACTGAACCGTTATTACGGAAAATAGAGCAAACTGAACCGTTATTACGGAAAATAGAGCAAACTGAACCGTTATTACAGAAAATAGAGCAAACTGAACCGTTATTACGGAAAATAGAGCAAACTGAACCGTTATTACGGAAAATAGAGCAAACTGAACCGTTATTACAGAAAATAGAGCAAACTGAACCGTTATTACGGAAAATAGAGCAAACTGAACCGTTATTACGGAAAATAGAGCAAACTGAACCGTTATTACAGAAAATAGAGCAAACTGAACCGTTATTACAGAAAATAGAGCAAACTGAACCGTTATTACAGAAAATAGAGCAAACTGAACCGTTATTACAGAAAATAGAGCAAACTGAACCGTTATTACAGAAAATAGAGCAAACTGAACCGTTATTACAGAAAATAGAGCAAACTGAACCGTTATCGGCTTGCAATCCAGTGGCACACACTTACACACAAACTAGAGACGTTAAACAGTTTTTTGGTCGCTTATGAACAATAGATTTTGTTGTTCAGCCTTACGTATGAAGCCGTTTGGGAGTACAACATTCATGTTAGATGTATTTAATACTATATCCATAGTCCCTGTTTCTAAGTTCTAATAATAGTAGTAATAATAATAGTAATAATAATTAACAATGCAACTAAAGTAAGCAAGCTATTTTGCATATATTTAATATTTTATTGATCCCCAGAACCCGTCCTATATTAATCGAATATTGAAAAAAATATTATTATGTATCAATAGTTTCAATAAATGTTGTTATGATTCATAAGACATTTGACACTGAAATCACAACCACTGAGTGTTACTGAGTATACAAGGCTGTATCCAACAGTTTGCCTATATTAAATACACGTACCAATATCTGACCACTGCTTTGGTGACTTTGGTCATACTTTATGCATAAACCCATACCTCAGTCGATTTTGAACACTAACTATATTGTTACACTATATTAATCGCGAATAAATAATCTAAATTTTCATTGTTTCCAAATCTACCTGGCTCGGATAGGAAACACTTGTTTGCAGTGGCGAGTGCTGGTTTATCTTTGACTGTTCCCAAAGATATTTGGCATCAATGAACAGCATTTTGCAAGACCTTTTTAGATAGCGATGACATATTTGGTTATTTGACGAAAAAGATTTTGATCAATCTATCCGATACCAGCTTTAATTAATGACTATATATATTTAGTTTTCTTGTGTTTCTTTCTACTATATTTGTAAATACACTTAAGTGTAACCAGAAGATTTCGTAGCCTTTCTGAGTATACACATTTAAATGTGTTTAACTTTTTAGTGGTAGAAAAACGTACGTTTTCACTCAAGAAATAGGACTTTACGCGCCATTAGAATGCGGTGACCCTTTTGCATAAGTAATGGAGCTACGACAAGATTGATGTCTAGTACATCAATTGATTGGCTATAACCCTTTCATCTTATACCTCTCTCCCTATCGACAATCGCCCAAAACATGCCAAGGAATATCACGATCATAATGTATGGAAGTATAAAGCATAGTTTAATTGTACAAACGGAATGCAGGGCCGAAGACAGAAGAAAAAAAAAACTCCTTATATAACTTAACGCATAACGTCTTACGTGGAAGTTGGTTTATTTGAAGGATGACCTAATCTACAGTCATCAGACTATATTCATGCATATCTATCACATTCACAGGATCATAATCCATCTCACAAGGGGGAGACACTGATACTATCGCCAGCATGGCTGCTACGATTGCTGGAGCTTATTACGGACTGGACATGCTACCACAGTCATGGCAACACCATTGTGAGGGAGTGAAGGATGCATTGATAGACTCAGAACTGTTGCTTAACCTGCTCTCATGACTGCTGTGCTCTCAGTTTAGCTCAATTTGACACTGACCAGGTTTCCTGCAAAGTATAAAACAATATGACTCTTACTTTATAGATACAAGATTTTTACAATTTTCTGACACAAATATTTGTGCATGGAGCCCACGTCCGATGCTGTTATCAATGCATTTACGAGATTTAACTGTGCAAACCAAGTAAACATTCTTGTAGAATGTGGAAAATATACAAGAGGGGATTTATCCGCATTGGAAACATTACGGGAGGGTCTTTGACTATGCTAAAATGAACAGCAAGACTTGTGTTATCGAACGATTTTGTCCCTACCTCATTTTAGCAATAACCCAGCTTTCAAGAATTATGTATTAAGTTGCAAAAAAGAGACAATGGAAAATATATTGCTAAGTTGGGAATTATTTTATAATTTAGTGATCTGCAGCTGTAGAAAGCACCGTGTGTAGCAATAGTACTTAAAGGTGGTATCTGACAGTTTGGACCAAAAATATTTTCATAAAACATCATAATAAACCCTTGTTACTTGAACAGATCTCGCAAAATACTGTCAATTGATGTCCTACACCTAGCTAACAAGTGAACCATGACGCCATAATTGTCATTTCAAACATGTATTTCCTATCTGAGCCATGCTGCACAGTTAGCTAATTTTTAAACTAAGAAAACTACGTGAATACTTATGTTTAAGCTCATTCACGTCGTACTCTGTGACGTCGATGCCTATTATTAGCAAGCATCCTAATGGTTCTTATCTATAAATTTAAAAAGCATAAACATTAAAGTGTTGATTAACGAGTTTTACTGCCATAAACTTTAAATACTCTTGAAAATCATCAAAGCTTAGACTGAAAAATGATTTTTCTCTGCAGAAATCATGTACAAAACCCCCCCAAACAGAGATAAGATAGTGTTACTTATATTAAATATAGGCAACCTACTCGATACCACCATTAACAATTTATGCAGTTTTCGTTGGCTAAAAACATGTTGCTGTTTCAAACATTTAAACACAGCTACATTATGCTTTCACAATTGTAATAATGATTTTAAATGTTTTTCTAAAATCCAAATGAGCAGTGTACTGGGAGACAACAGTAGTTTGACGATGTGTGCATATATTATATTTTGGTCGAAGATTTAAAAGAAGGCTTTGCTTGTTTGATATTTCGACACCCCAAACTTGTTATTTTGTTTGTTCTACTGGTAGTTGTGTTTTGTCCAGTCCAACATCTAATAAAGCAAATCAGTTATGTTTTGTTTGTCATACAATTTAATGAAGGTTTCACTGGAATTGTTTTCATTTTTATGAGACGAGTTTTAGTTGTAACTTCCATAAATACTCTAAATCGAAACTATGTACAACATGTTCACGTACACCCAACAGAAATCTAGATTCAGGCAATGTTAATACATATCAATCAAGCATAATAACGGACGATATCACAACGGCTGTTTGCTGAAAAAATGCGCTAAGATAGTATATAGTTTTTTTGTTGTTATTATTTTCTTTCCAATATCTGCAAACGACGAACCATTGGAAAACGAATCTACACATGTAATCTAACTGTATTTACGTTCCAGCTCGAAGGGAAGTAAGTGATTGCCTATTTCGGCATATTTTTGAAGAATTCGAACCAGTTTTCAACAACACAGTTATGTTGCTAAACTTTTATGTCTTCGCATTTTCAGACTTTCAAAGCCAGTTTAAAAAATCCATGAAAAACTATTAACCTTTTGTTCAGATACACTTCAGAACGCATCTCCGACATTTTAGAACATCTCACTACCCCCCCCCCCCCCCACACACACACCTCCCACCCACCCTCCTCCACACACACACATAGCTGAAAAAATCTTGATCCTGGCATTATGTTCTCGTAAATACAGCTAAAACAGATCCTTCGCATATCGATATTTATTTCAACATATTCGCGAAATAACCTGACTTCGATTTTTCTAGAACAAAGGGCGCTGATTTATGAGCACCATGCGTATGCTAGTAATTCAAAGGCGGGTCGTGTAAAAGCATTTCAAAACGATTCGTACAAGGTACAATATGCATTTAAATCCATTTCAGGTGCATAATTATTTAGCATAAACATGCAAGCAACACAGTATCGGTAAAACACATTTAAAGGACATATACGTATTATTAATTATAAATAAACGCAATGAACAGGATTAACGTTATTTTCACACTCAATTGAAAGGTTAGGCACCAGTTTAACCAGCGTGTTTACTGGAGAATTCCCATCGCCGCGAACTTTTTTCCATCCTCGCGAATGTTCGATGGGTGTATAAATAGGTAACAGGATAAACGGACTGGTCAAACGACTAACGAACTGCGGACTAAAACAATACCTCAGGCAAATCGGGAGAATAACAAATTACAGCTAGTCATGTCGTGGAAGATTGTGCCACTACACTTCGGGCCTTTCGACTTTTATGACCGCCAGCGTTCTTTGTTCGACGACTGGCTGAGTCTGCTGGACGATGATTGGCGCCAGATGGAGCGAGACGCCTCCAGACTCCGGTTCGATCGGGAGCTAGACCGCGTCCGCAAAGAGATGCACAAGATGGAGACCGGCGTGCCACATGTACTAGACATCCCACAACCGTTTGTAGAGGACGCCGAGGGCAACAAGAAGCTTTCTCTACGCTTCGACTGCCGAGGCTTCAAGCCGGAAGAAATCTCCGTGAAAACAATCGATGACGACACACTACAGGTGCACGCTAAGCACGAGTCGGAGTCGCCCGGAAGTAAGGTGTACCGCGAGTTCACGCGCACTTACAAACTGCCCCAGGAAGTACCACGTGACCAGCTGAAGTCGCTGTTGACGCAGGACGGAGTGCTCCAGATCGAGGCCTCGGTTCCCAAGGCCGTGGACCCACCCAAGGAGGTGCTCATCCCAATTGAGAGGCTGCAGAGCAAGGAGGAGACCGGAGACGCAAAGACAAAATAGTTCCTTTAGGGGAAAAGCTTTGTGAGTGAGTGTACGTTTCCGGTGAACTAATCACTTATTGGAATCAACGTAATTCCAACAAAACGCGGTTGCGCTCTCGTAGTGCTGTGTTGAGATCGAAATGGACGTTTCTTGTTGTTCTCTTATGTTGATGTTCCATGTATAAAGTGTCATATTTTTTATTTTCAGCCAAAATAAGTTTTGCTCAGCTAAAAGCCATACTTTTTTTTATTGTTTCATACGTTTTGTCATTGTATCATACGTTTTGTCATTGTATCATGCGTTTAGTCATTGTATTATACGTTTTGTCATTGTATCATGGAACAATACGTTTTCCAATTTTAATAAATCATTTAAACTGAATTCCCTGTTATTGTTTTTTTAAATCAACATTTCTCGCAATGTTTTCATTATCTTGTGCATCTATTTATTTCTAGTTTTAAAGCTATTTCCATTTGTTCTCGCATCGTCTTGTTTTTATCTTATATTTTTTTCCCTGCGTACCATCTTTCCCAGTCTCTGTTTATCTCCGTTATTAAATTGCTTTACAAAAATAAAATAGCCATACTAAAATAACACGACAACTTCTAAGAAGACATGGTAGACTGACATCGTAATAGTGATAGCGGAGTGTGGAGTTTCCAAAGAGGGTCGTTCAAAAAATATTATAATACGAAAGGATAGTTGACCCTCAATCGGAACTCCTCGGGTAATTCCGTCCTCGGGACAATTATCCCTCGGATGTATCTGGTGCAATAATACCTAATGAAATCACGATCGTTTTGTTCGCCGGAAGTCGGAAGAAGAATATGCCTAAGTAGTTCGTACAAAACATAAACACTGCCATCGTTTGACAGCTGCGTGTATGCTGCGCTGGGTAAATTAAAATCGGACGATTTAAATTTGAAGCCGCCACAAATTGAAGTTTTACTGGCATCGTACTGTAGTGAGCTGTCATCCGAGCTGCCATCTTTGTGTTGACGTCTGTGAAAAAAGAAGACCCATTTTGGGATGTCACCGAGGTAATCCGACTACCTACATACATCCGAGAGATGATTCATGAATTATCCGAGGTGTTCCGATTAAGTTGACCCTGAATCGAGAGTTGTTCGCAATCCAGTCAAATTTAAAAATGAGTCAAATGTGAAAACAATGTTATCCCATTATAGAAAATGGAGCAAACCGAACCGTTAGCGGCTTGCATTACAGTGACACATTAACACACAAACTATAGACGTTATACAAAATAGAGTCGATCAAACCGAACCTCAATCGTCTGTCAGCTGGCAAATAAGCATACCGGGATATCTGTCTTTTTAGCTAATCCGTCAAGATGGCGTGCAATATGTGAAATAGTTACAAAGTTCCAGCGAATATCGGGAGGATTGCAAACTTCCGGACAAGAACACGAAGCAAGTACAGTGTGACAACTTAAAGGCGTAACCTGTATCGAATGCATGGCAAGGTTTCTGTAAATTCGATGCACACTTTCTGCATAAACGTACACATTTGCCAAGTAAGACGATTTTATATACAGTTAGTACACATTGCAAAAAACAACAACAATAGGATAACGATAATGATCTCAAAAGTAAGTTGATTTTTTTCTTAGTTTAAACATAGTTGTCTTGCGGCATGGCTCAGATAGAGCTTACTTGTTTGCATTGACAAGTGGGGATATACTTGACTATGCACACGGATCAAGGGCATCAACGCAAAACATTTTTGCAGGACTTTTTCAGGTAACAATAACTTACTGGTTATTTGAGAAAACATTAAAAAGCTTTCGGGTACCGCCTTTAAATACCGACTAAGACAGTACTGATGTATAAAGAGCACAGATTCAATAACCAATGATTACATAAGGTGTGTATGTATAAGCATAAATGACTATTGCTCAATTTTATTGCTCGACCCCTTTTAAAACCTTCGAACTCCGATGTCCGATCAGGGACAGATCCAGAATTATTTTGGTGGTGAGGTGGGAGGGTGTATAAATCAAGATCCATTTAACTCTATCGTAGTATTAAATAGATTATCAAATTATAAGCTTACATGTTTGTATTTTTACAACTCTGCTCTTTTGCCTGGTTGTGTGTGTGCGTGTGTGTGTGAGAGAGAGAGAGAGAGAGAGAGAGAGAGAGTGAGAGAGAGAGAGAGAAAGAGAGAGAGAGAGAGAGAGAGAGAGAGTGAGAGAGAGTGAGAGAGAGAGAGTGAGAGAGAGAGAGAGAGAGAGAGAGTGAGAGAGAGAGAGAGAGAGAGAGAGAGTATCCCTGTTTCCGATCTCGCACCCCGATATCATGTCTATCAAGTCTAGCAAGGTGTTTTATTTGCAGTGCCGACATCTTACACTATCGAAATAGATTCGTAGAAATGTTCACATATTATTTAACATACGTATTAATAGCTGACACCTTCTTTGCATTTTCAACTTTGCAGAAACAAATTCCGAGAATTGTATTCCAGAAACCTCATTACATGTAGGAACACAATCTGCCTTCGTCTCTTAAACAGTTTTTGTGTAATTTCCTTGGACTCTTTTGAACAATAGATCTTGTTGTTTAGCCTTATGTGTAAAGCCGTTTGTTTTGGAGTACAACATTCATGTTAGATGTACTTAATACTATATCCCTAGTCCCTATTTCTAAGTTCTTACGTAAAATAATAAGTAACAAACATAATTAATGTAAGAACCATCACTGTCGCTAAGCTATTTTGAATAGATTTAATTATTTAGTGAACCCCAGAGCCCATTCTATATTAATTATTGAAAAGATGTTATTAAGAATCAATATTTTCAATAAATATTGTTATTATTCATAAGACATTTGAAACTGAAATCACAACCACTGAGTTTTACTGAGTATACAAGGCTGTATCCGACAGTTTGCCTATATTAAATACACGTACCAATATCTGACCACTGCTTTGGTGACTTTGGCCATACTTTATGCATAAACCCATACTTTAATCGATTTTGAACACTAACTATATTGTTACACCGTACTTATCGCGAAAGAAAATATGCTAAATGTTCCGTGTGTCCAACTTTACAAAATGCGCGACAGTGGTCTCTGCTAAAATAGATATCGACGTCAGAGCGGATTTCCCGCCCGCATGATTATAGAAAAGAAAGTAGTCACGTAGGTTAAAAACAAAATCTTCTGCAGCCTGGCTCGGATATAAAACACCTGTTTGCAGTGACAAGTGCTGGTTTATCTTTGACCGTTCACAAAGATGTTTGGCATCAATGAACAGAATTTTGCAAGAACAGCATTTTGCAAGACCTTTTCAGGTACCAATGACATATTTGGTTATTTGAAGAAAAAGATTTGGACCAATCTGTCTGATACCACCTTTAATTAGTGACACTATGTATTTATCTCCGTTGTGTTTCTTTCTACTATGTTTGTAAATATACTTAAGCGTAACTCACTTGAAGATTTCGTAACCTATCAGAGTATACACATTTAAATGTATTTAACTTTGTAGTGGTAGCAAAATGGTAGTAAAACTAATGTCAAAAAATATCAATGAAATTTCAATGAAAAATAACGTTTTTAATCAAGAATGAGGACTAGAATTACACGCAAGTTAGGTGCGATGACCTTTTTGCACAAGAAATGGAGCTATGACAAGATTGATGTCCAGTACATCACCTGATTTGCTATAAGCCTGTCACAGTATACCTCTCCCCCCATCGACAATCGCTAAAAACACGCCTAGAAATATCAAGATCATAATGTGTGGAGGTATAAATCATAAATCATATTTTTATTATATAAACGGAAGACAGAAGAAAAAACTTCTTTTATAACTTAACGCATAACATCTTCGTGGGAGGAGTTGGCTTATTTGAAGGATGACCCAATCTACGGTCACCAGACTATAGATGTCTAGATATAACCCCATGCACTTGACAGTGTTGAGTTCAATATGCTGAATCACGGACAGCCGTGCCTTGTTCGAGAAACAAACTGCTGTTTCATGATGTTTGTTTCTGGTGTTGTTTAAATACAGCGTCAGGGTCGTGTCTGAGTCCGTTTTGATTATACACAGCACGGCAAGTGTGTCTAGAGCTGTGCTCTTACGAAAACAAACACTTTTGGAACGACATAGAGGGCTTCTAAATGTGGTATCGGACAGTTTGCCTTTATCAAATACGTATAACAATATCAGACCCCTGTTTTGGAGATTTGGGCATAATTCCTCCAGAAACTAATACGTTAGTCTAAACAACAAGATTATGAACACTACCTTCATTACAAGACAGTAAATCTCGTTAAAATCACTTTAAATATACTCCATTCAAAATTTATAAATATGCACGATTGGGAATTTCCGTTAAAATTTAGATTAAAGTCTGAACGGATTATCCGCACGATGTTATAACAATATGATGATATAACGCCATTTCAAAAGAATGTGGTCACGTGGATATCCTTACTGTGCAGTCAGTCTCTGATAGGTTATACTTGTTTGTAAGGACAACTGGAGTGTTATGCTGCATGTTTCACATACGTTTCGTGGGGTCATTACAGGTAATTATAACTTATTTGGTTGTTTAAGGAAAAATAAATTGGTCCACACTGTCGAAACCACCGATAAGTAACATTATTCTATATCCATGTTTTGCCAATGAACGCTGTAAAATACAAACTCCCCGCAGTGATTACTTCCCTTGACAGTACATTATATTTAAGTAGCAACGCGTGACGTAATCGCTGTGAGGAGATTGAGTAAAATATTTACATCTCGGGCACAAACAAGTTAATAAGAATCCGGATGATAACGACTTATGCAAGCGCTTTACATTACGTATTGTTTATTTTCAAAGAGTACGATCCAAGATGCCCGAATAACGGAAGTGTTAGTCGGCGTGCCATTGTAAACAAAAACAAGCATCTGTCATAATGTCGTCAGCTGAAGATATAAACTGATATAGAATAAAATTATTTTATATAGGCTACATCACTGTTATTTATCAATAAAAATGTTTTAAAACGCCTGTGGAAGTATAATCAAGTTTATAATATGAAGTCCATAACAGAAAATGGATAGAGAATAAAAATGGAAATTTCGGCTCGTCATATCTGTTTTTTTTCAATCTGTGCACTTTTCCAAATATATTTCCGTATTAGACACTTCAATGTAAAATAACCTATGAATATATCAATATGATACCTAATATCGTATATGTTCATGTACGCATGCATTTTCCTTGCTCATTACATTCGTGGCAAAGGAATGCACGTAAGGCATAATTCATAACATTACAGACACTTGAACTTGTTTTGTTTTTGTTTTTGTTTGTGTGTGTGTGTGTGTGTGTGTGAGTGAGTGTGTGTGTGTGTGTGTGTGTGTGAGTGTTTGTGTGCGTGTGTGCGTGCATGTGTGCGTGCGTGCGTGCGTGCGTGTGTGTGTTTTCTAACGTTTTTTTTTCTTTTATTATTCACTGGAGCGCGCCGACTATATATGGAATGCTAAAAAAAAATTGCGCATGCGAGCGAATGTCCTCGGACATTCTCGTTCTAGCTAGAGAATGATCAAGTGAAAATGGACAAGGCGTTCCGAATTCCGGAAGTTTCGCGATTAACACATTCCTAACGTACGGGTCCTATTTCGGTAAATGACGTTCTTTTTATAGCGAGTATGCAGTATTATTATTATAAAGTTGTACTTTGTATTAATAATTATGGTTATTAAACAACGTCAAGCTATCATTTGCGGACGAATGTCTGATAACATTAATATATATTTCACATAACGTGTAATTTCCGAGCGTTTAGGGGATGATGATTTATACTAATGTCCCACGGTGTCGAGGATGAAGATTTGTACTTTTGCTCCACATTGTCAGCGATGAAGATTTGTACTAACGTCCCACGGTGTCGGGGATGAAGATTTGTACTTTTGTTCCACATTGTCAGGGACGATGATTTGTACTGTTGCCCCACGGCGTCGGGAATGAAGATATGTACTGTGTACCACAATGTCAGGGACGATGATTTGTACTGTTGCTCCACGGCGTCGGGAGTGAAGATATGTACTGTGTCCCACGATGTCAGGGATGATGATTTGTACTGTTGCCCCACGGCGTAGGGAATGAAGATATGTACTGTGTCCCACGATGTCAGGGATGATGATTTGTACTGTTGCCCCACGGCGTCGGGAATGAAGATATGTACTGTGTCCCACGATGTCAGAGATGATGGTTTGTACTGTTGCCTCACGGTTTCAGGGATGAAGATTTGTACTGTTGCCCCACGGTTTCAGGGATGAAGATTTGTACTGTTGCCTCACGGTTTCAGGGATGAAGATTTGTACTGTTGCCCCACGGTGTCAGGGATGATGATTTGTTCTGTTGCCTCACGGTTTCAGGGATGAAGATTTGTACTGTTGCCCCACGGTTTCAGGGATGATGATTTGAACTGTTGCCCCACGGTGTCAGGAATGATGATTTGTTCTGTTGGCCCACGGTGTCAAGGATGAAGATTTGTACTGTGGCCCACGATGTCAGAGATGATGGTTTGTACTGTTGCCCCACGGCGTCGGGAATGAAGATATGTACTGTGTCCCACGATGTCAGGGATGAAGATTTGTACTGTTACCCCACGGTTTCAGGGATGAAGATTTGAACTGTTGCCCCACGATGTCAGGAATGATGATTTGTTCTGTTGGCCCACGATGTCAGAGATGGTGGTTTGTTCTGTTGCCTCACGGTTTCAGGGATGATGGTTTGTTCTGTTGCCCCACGGTGTCAGGGATGATGATTTGTTCTGTTGCCCCACGGTTTCGGGGATGATGATTTGTTCTGTTGCCCCACGGTGTCAGGGATGATGATTTGTTCTGTTGGCCCACGGTGTCAGGGTTGAAGTTTTGTACTGTTGCCCCACGATGTCAGGAATGATGACTTTTACTGCTGTTCTCAGCCTGTTAACCCAGGTAACAGTTCATAAGTTACCCTTTTTCACTGAAGGCGGCCAGTTTTGATTGTTTTAAAGCGTTGCTTGAACATCTGTACAACGCCGACTCCGGCATGTGAAACTGCTCCGAGGTTATTATCACAAGCATGCCCATTAAGACGTCGCGTCAACAATTCCAAATTTTAGAAAATTTCGAATTTAAGCAGTATATGGTTTTCTCTACCATTACTGTTTTTTACATTAGAAGTATTACAACAAAATTATCATTGTAGTAGTCACAATCTTTTGTTGATTTTATCTTTTCTTTTTAATTCGTATATGGGCTTAGGAAGACTTTCACGCCCACAGTTTTGCCGAGGCGTACTTTAATTCATATGGAACGTAACTTTATAGAAAATAGTGAAAATATTGAACAAAGTAACGTTATAGGCAATGACGTTAAAGTTTTAACCAGGGATGGATCTAGGAAGGGGGGATTGTTGGGTGCCTCACCCCACCAACCAAGTTAAAGAGTTGAGTTGTGAAAACACATACATGCAAGCTGAAAAAAAAAATAATTAAAATAAAAACCCTTTTAAATAAGTTTTTGCCGTTGCCTGCTTAGGTCGAAGTAAGAATCCCGTACTCTGTGTGTGTGTGTGTGTGTGTGTGTGTGTGTGTGTATATATATATATATATATATATATATATATATATATATATATATATATATATATATATATATATATATATATATTTATATTTATATATCCAATATTGTATTTACTGCGATAAAGTTGAATAGATCATGGTTCATACCCCCCTTCCCCCTCCTATCAAAAGTTTATGGATCCGCCCCTGGTTATGACGTTATATAACATGTGTCATTTTGGTGACATGTTTATTAAAAGGAAAGCAAATGCTAAAATTAACTTTGTCATTGTGATGTAAAATTCGCCTCACAATACTCAGGTCCTTAAAACTATACATTTACAGGAGCACTTAAGTCTTAAGTTGTACAATATACAATCTGACCTCGATCTGAATCATGAACACTTGTAATTTCGTAGGTTAAAGTAGTAGATATTTGCACTTGTAAGTTTTGCACGTTATATAAACTTACTCATGGAATCGTCTAGTATGGTTTTAGCTAAAGCTCAAACAAATACCAAAGTCGATGACTGGTTGGCTCTTTATAATTTGACTGGGTGTGTCATTATGCCAGGTGTTTACGGCATGTTAGGCACGTTGTAAGCAACACAATGTATGCTTTAAAGGTGATATCTGACAGTTTGCCTATGAGATACACGTAACAACATATTTCAGTGTTCAAGGGAATTTGTGCATAATTACTGCATAAACCCACACTATAGATATTTCAGTGTTCAAAGGAATTTGTGCATAATTACTGCATAAACCCACACTATAGATTAAAACAGGCTGATTATAATACTTGCTAAATAGGTACACAGTACAGATCGTGAAATAAATCGCATTAAAATCATTCTTTCTAACTCTATAAATGACCATATTGGATTTCAGTTAAAAATTGGTATCGCCGTCAGAGCTGATTACCCGGATGATTATGTAACGTGATCTCAAAGGTAAATGGTTTTCTCATTTTAAATAGCTAACTTTGCAGCGCGGCTCGCATATGAAGTACGTTTTCGTAATGACAAGTGGAATTGTATGCTTTACTGTATATAAATGTAGGGCACCAATAAACAAAACATTTTTTAGATAACTTACTTGGTTACATGAGAGAAAAAAATGACCCGAACTGTGGGATACCACCATTACGTAGAGACCCTCCAAAAACTGAATTGTTCTTATGGGACGAAAACTCTAGCAAACAAAAAACACTTTCTAGTTAAAAAAGCACTAAGGTAGGAATTTGACAAAACGAGAAAGCATTTTTACATCGGACGGACATTTACATCGAACCGACATTTACGTCGAACCGACACATTAACGTGTAGGGTCATTTTGAAGACGGGGACATAACATTGTGGACGGTGTGAGCATTTGAGGGTGGAGGCACTGTGCTTTGAAATTGCGTTTTAGTTATTCACACATATTGAAAGTGCACTTTTTATACATGGTTAATTTAAAATATAATATTCCATTTCCGTTTAATTACTGATTATTAGATGGCATATATTTAAATGTATTTCACAATGGGCATATTCTGTCTTCTCAAAATATCATTGCTGCCACTGGTTTAATTTCATCATATACACATGTACATATAACCTGTAGCTATTTCCTTATATATTCAGTACATCAACTCGAAATTTATTTGATAAGAATATGTAACGAAGGCTTCTATTGAAACCTATTTGTTTTTAGCCGAAATTGGAAAACGCGTCCATGGTCAACGTGTACTTATCCAGATTATTATTCTGTGCTTTGGTTTGAAATACAATGTGTTCAATTAAGCTGCAATAACCTCTGTGTTAAAATATTTGCTCTTACGCTTCTGGTATTTTCCTACTTGAAGACAACATATCTGTTGAAGGACAGAATATTCGCATAAAACAAAGGATCAGTTGTTATAGCAATAATAAATTGCAGTTAAACAAAGTCTCTTAAATGACGTATTTAATTGTTTGAAAGCAATTTAAAAGCAAAACTGTCATAACAGACATTTAACGTATTTCTTATAATATCTTAAAGCATTTTAAAAATGCACGTTTTCTTCTTACATGCACTTTTATTATTACTTTTATATTGTAAAAGCCATTAAAACACAGCTAATTGTCTTTTATACATAATGTTACTATAAAATGTTACAAAGCAATTAAACAGCAAGCGGTTTATTGTAGAATATTTACTACAGGTTCATATCAAGTGAGATCTTTATGCCTTCATGAACCTGATATAAGTACAACAGTCGCCCCTTTAGCCGAATAACCGTTCCAAGGCAGTAACAATCTATTTATGCCACATCTCAATGTTTATGTCACTTTCACATTAACTTATGCCAGTTTCTTTATCTTGTGGCAGTTCTATTTGAAATGTGTGGTGATTGTCATCGGACCTTTTAATATACTCCTATTCAGTTTTCTTGGTGTCCTTGTCATGTATGCCATTGTTTTACCAGGAACTGTGCATTGCAGTTATTGTATTCACTGCGCTAGAAGTGAAAACACTGCAAGCGTTCAGAAAAAGGGAGCCGCCCTAACAAAGTTTAAGTATTTCTAACGCAACAAGAAATAGTTCTACCTATAAGTATTTCCATTGTAGGGTGTGAAAGGAAAAAAAGTCGCGCAGTTAGTATCCCGTAGGTGTATCGCCAACTGTTAACAATAGCATGCCCAGTCTGTTTAAACTAGATGTAAGATGTAAAAGTGAATATAAAATATAGCACAAAATGAGCCTCTTTATTCACAAACCCCCTTCTAGGACGCGCATTAATACATATCACATACAGAAGCATGTGAAGCATGGTACGAGCTATAATGTATGTCACCAGCATATGGCATAAAGAAATCACCTTTCTTTGTTCTCGACCCTTAACCTTCTGCTTATTACATGTCCATTACATTGAACGCGTTATTTTTCAGGAACATAGGATCATGTATACAAAGAACAATGTTTAATATTTCCTAAACTTAACCTTCTTCCCGCATTTAAAGTGAAATGTGAGAAAAAGTAAAGACAAAACGATCTAGTATGCCCTGGAACTAATGTTGTAAGAAAGCAATGTTATTACCTAAGTATGTGCCACTGTGGTTTAGAATTACACACTGAGGTGACATTAAGAATTCAACTAAACAAACTTTGCTGTCAAGTGAGAGGTAGTTATTCAATAGAGGAAAGAAGTACTACAAAAACTAATCTTATTGTCCAAGATGAATATTAATTTCTAGTATATCCGGTTGTAATAAAAGTCTTGACAAGGAATAAATCTCATGTCAGGTCTTGGGTTTGAACCCAGAACCCTCCGATCCCGAGTCCATAAACTTAACATTTGTCCGAGAGCACTTCAACTATGTTATAACTGCTTTCTTGGTGTGTTTCAAACGTTTTTTTTTGTAATGATGATTCAAATCTTAGATAAGATTTTTGTTAAACTTGTCATAACAGGTCTAAGGTTTGAATTCGGAAAGATCTGTTTCAGAGACCATAACCTTAACCTCTTGACCAAGAACAATTCAAACGTATTATAAATGTTGTTTTTGTGTGTTGAAAGTTTCGCTTATGCAAATGAATTAAACCGAATCTTTAATAAGAGCCTTTTAAAAACCTCGTCGTGACGTGCCTAGGGATTGAATTTGAAACCCTCCGATCCAGAGTCCACAAACACTTCAGAGAGGCTATAAAATCATTCTTGCACGCTGGATGCACTGGAAATTCTATTTTTTAGATTTGCGGGGACCCTACAGAAATAGTTTATGTATCCTAAAATGTTGTATATAAAGTCAGATTTTATCATGCATACTCATAGACCGTTCAGAACAAACTTCTGGCTATAGACTGTTTCGTTGCTTATAGGTAATCTTAGTTCGTTTACATGCAGTTCGAACATCAAAGGACGTACTAAAAATGATTCCTATCTACTTTAGTGATGTAAGTAAGTGCGTAGAGAGTCTTCATGTACATTTAGTTAAAGAAATAAACTAAAATCTCTAGTTTTTACCATGTTTGCATAAAGGTTACAGACATACAAAAAAAAAAAATAAAAATAAAAAAATAAATTAATAAAAATAGAACGCTGTTTACCGAATAAGGACCCGTATTTTATCAGGGTTAGAAGAGCGGTAAGCGTAAATGTGCACCGGAATTAGTACCCCTTAGATGTTGTTGTTGTTGATGATGTTTTAAGATTAATTCTTTTGACGTATTTGCTATAATGAAGATAATCTCTTGCAATTTAGTGCAAAACAAAGCTAAAACATTGTGAAGTTATAAAAAGTCAAAATAACTGTGCTCCTAGAGTCAATAATGAACTGACCCATTTAGACCGGAACTGATTATTTCACTGAAATTGTGAGGGTACACCATGCCAAAATCACTGTGTATGTTTTCAATGATGGATAAACGTTTTTGCAACACATAACTTTTTTCTCAGAGGCCCTTTAATTACTCTTTCTCAGCAGTTATAGTTTTTTGCCCTCAATCCCCCCCCCACACACACACAAATACCAAACAACAACAACAACAACAACAAACAACAAACGGTTCGTTGTTAGATTGCTTCCAAAGACGTGACATTTACTATACAGTAAAAACAAATTCATTTAATGTCGTGTAACTCTTAAAAGTCCGCAAAACAAACTTTCCCCATGTGCAAATTTCTGTGAGCATTCCATATATATAGGCGTCGCGCTCCAGCGTGTCGCCTATTATTTATTGTTTCTAAGAGTTCATATGTGAACCGTGTAAATAGAACAGATGTCTTATATTCGATTTTCTGGTATTTTTATTACATATCTAGAATCTACACAAAGCAAATGCAAACGCTAACAATTGTTATTACTTTACAATACAGACTTGTCCATATAACAAAATGACCGATGTTTACAGATATCTGAATAATCGTGCGCGTGATGTCATGTTTAGCATCTATAACGTCTTGTCGTGGGTGGCATCTAAAACGTCTTGTTGAGTGTGGCATCTATAACGTCTTGTCGTGTGTGGCATCTATAACGTCTTGTCGTGTGTGGCATCTATAACGTCTTGTCGTGTGTGGCATCTATAACGTCTTGTCGTGTGTGGCATCTATAACGTCTTGTCGTGTGTGGCATCTATAACGTCCTGTTGTGTGTGGCATCTATAACGTCTTGTTGTGTGTGGCATCTATAACGTCCTGTTGTGTGTGGCATCTATAACGTCCTGTTGTGTGTGGCATCTATAACGTCTTGTTGTGTGTGGCATCTATAACGTCCTGTTGTGTGTGGCATCTATAACGTCTTGTTGTGTGTGGCATCTATAACGTCCTGTTGTGTGTGGCATCTATAACGTCCTGTTGTGTGTGGCATCTATAACGTCTTGTTGTGTGTGGCATCTATAACGTCCTGTTGTGTGTGGCATCTATAACGTCCTGTTGTGTGTGGCATCTATAACGTCCTGTTGTGTGTGGCATCTATAACGTCCTGTTGTGTGTGGCATCTATAACGTCCTGTTGTGTGTGGCATCTATAACGTCCTGTTGTGTGTGGCATCTATAACGTCCTGTTGTGTGTGGCATCTATAACGTCCTGTTGTGTGTGGCATCTATAACGTCTTGTTGTGTGTGGCATCTATAACGTCCTGTTGTGTGTGGCATCTATAACGTCTTGTTGTGTGTGGCATCTATAACGTCCTGTTGTGTGTGGCATCTATAACGTCTTGTTGTGTGTGGCATCTATAACGTCCTGTTGTGTGTGGCATCTATAACGTCCTGTTGTGTGTGGCATCTATAACGTCCTGTTGTGTGTGGCATCTATAACGTCCTGTTGTGTGTGGCATCTATAACGTCCTGTTGTGTGTGGCATCTATAACGTCTTGTTGTGTGTGGCATCTATAACGTCCTGTTGTGTGTGGCATCTATAACGTCTTGTTGTGTGTGGCATCTATAACGTCTTGTCGTGTGTGGCATCTATAACGTCTTGTCGTGTGTGGCATCTATAACGTCTTGTTGTGTGTGGCATCTATAACGTCTTGTCGTGTGTGGCATCTATAACGTCTTGTCGTGTGTGGCATCTATAACGTCTTGTCGTGTGTGGCATCTATAACGTCCTGTTGTGTGTGGCATCTATAACGTCCTGTCGTGTGTGGCATCTATAACGTCCTGTCGTGTGTGGCATCTATAACGTCCTGTCGTGTGTGGCATTTTGTTGTGTGTGGCATCTACAGCGTCTTGTCGTGTGTGGCATCTAAAACGTCTTGTCGTGTGTGGCATCTATAACGTCTTGTCGTGTGTGGCATCTATAACGTCTTGTTGTGTGTGGCATCTATAACGTCTTGTCGTGTGTGGCATCTATAACGTCTTGTCGTGTGTGGCATCTATAACGTCTTGTCGTGTGTGGCATCTAAACGTCTTGTCGTGTGTGGCATCTATAACGTCTTGTCGTGTGTGGCATCTATAACGTCTTGTTGTGTGTGGCATCTATAACGTCTAGTCGTGTGTGGCATTTTGTCGTTTGTGGCATCTTGTTGAGTGTGGCATCTATAGCGTCTTGTCGTGTGTGGCATCTAAAACGTCTTGTCGTGTGTGGCATCTATAACGTCTTGTCGTGTGTGGCATCTATAACGTCTTGTCGTGTGTGGCATCTATAACGTCTTGTTGTGTGTGGCATCTATAACGTCTTGTCGTGTGTGGCATCTATAACGTCTTGTCGTGTGTGGCATCTATAACGTCTTGTCGTGTGTGGCATCTATAACGTCTTGTTGTGTGTGGCATCTATAACGTCTAGTCGTGTGTGGCATTTTGTCGTTTGTGGCATTTTGTTGTGTGTGGCATCTACAGCGTCTTGTCGTGTGTGGCATCTAAAACGTCTTGTCGTGTGTGGCATCTATAACGTCTTGTCGTGTGTGGCATCTATAACGTCTTGTCGTGTGTGGCATCTATAACGTCTTGTTGTGTGTGGCATCTATAACGTCTTGTCGTGTGTGGCATCTATAACGTCTTGTCGTGTGTGGCATCTATAACGTCTTGTCGTGTGTGGCATCTATAACGTCTTGTCGTGTGTGGCATCTATAACGTCTTGTTGTGTGTGGCATCTATAACGTCCTGTTGTGTGTGGCATCTTGTTGTGTGTGGCATCTATAACGTCTTGTCGTGTGTGGCATCTATAACGTCTTGTCGTGTGTGGCATCTATAACGTCTTGTTGTGTGTGGCATCTATAACGTCTAGTCGTGTGTGGCATTTTGTCGTTTGTGGCATCTTGTTGAGTGTGGCATCTACAGCGTCTTGTCGTGTGTGGCATCTAAAACGTCTTGTCGTGTGTGGCATCTATAACGTCTTGTCGTGTGTGGCATCTATAACGTCCTGTCGTGTGTGGCATCTATAACGTCTTGTCGTGTGTGGCATCTATAATGTCTTGTTGAGTGTGGCATCTAC
This sequence comes from Sinonovacula constricta, assembly GCA_007844125.1. Classification (NCBI taxonomy): domain Eukaryota; kingdom Metazoa; phylum Mollusca; class Bivalvia; order Cardiida; family Solecurtidae; genus Sinonovacula; species Sinonovacula constricta. Next base: position 51,777,077 of record CM017569.1, on the reverse strand, counting down.
AGCGTCTCGTCGTGTGTGGCATCTATAACGTCTTGTCGTGTGTGGCATCTATAACGTCTTGTCGTGTGTGACATCTATAACGTCCTGTTGAGTGTGGCATCTACAGCGTCTTGTCGTGTGTGGCATCTTTATCGTCTTGTCGTGTGTGGCATATAAAACGTCTTGTCGTGTGTGGCATCTATAACGTCTTGTCGTGTGTGGCATCTAAAACGTCTTGTCGTGTTTGGCATCTAAAACGTCTTGTCGTCTGTGGCATCTAAACGTCTTGTCGTGTGTGGCATCTAAAACGTCTTGTCGTGTGTGGCATCTATAACGTCTTGTCGTGTGTGGCATCTAAAACGTCTTGTCGTGTGTGGCATCTTGTCGTGTGTGGCATCTAAAACGCCTTGCCGTGTGTGGCATCTTTAACGTCTTGTCGTGTGTGGCATCTATAACGTCTTGTCGTGTGTGGCATCTATAACGTCTTGTCGTGTGTGGCATCTATAACGTCTTGTCGTGTGTGGCATCTATAACGTCCTGTTGTGTGTGGCATCTATAACGTCCTGTCGTGTGTGGCATCTATAACGTCTTGTCGTGTGTGGCATCTATAACGTCTTGTCGTGTGTGGCATCTATAACGTCTTGTCGTGTGTGGCATCTAAAACGTCTTGTCGTGTGTGGCATCTATAACGTCTAGTCGTGTGTGGCATCTATAACGTCTAGTCGTGTGTGGCATCTTGTCGTGGCTGGCATCTTGTCGTGTGTGGGAACTACAACGTCTTGTCGTGTGTGGCACCTTGTCGTGCGTGGCATCTTGTCGTGTGTGGCATCTTGTTATGTGTGGCATATATAACGTCTTGTCGTGTGTGGCATCTATAACGTGTTGTCGTGTGTGGCATCCATAATGTATTGTTGTGTGTGACATCTGTAATATCTTGTCGTGGGTGGCATCTATATTGTCTTGTTGTCTGTGGCATCTATACCGTCTTGTCGTGTGTGGCATCTGTAACGTTTTATTATATGTGTCATCTATAACGTCTTTGTTGTGTGTGGCATCTGCAGTGTTATCCATGACGTACAGGCAAATGAGGGGTGTAAGATTGGAATGTAATGTCGATGATATTGGAGGTCTTGGATCTGAAAATACATAAAGCAAAACATAAATATAGTCGTCTAATTAAATAGGTTGGAGGGGTGCGCGTGGTCGAGCGGTTGGAGGCGCCGACTACAAACCCCTTGCTGCCCAAGAAAACTTTTGAAATATAACAGCTAAATGGAGCCATTCGCTGTATTTCAGATGCTGCTTGAAACTTTACAATACCACTGATGAACGACTTTAATCTGATTGAAGTTGCAATTTTGCTATTATTGAATAGTTTGCTTCCAAATGTTCTATTTTGATATTTTCAAGAAAATATTTGGAATTCACGTGTTGAAAACTACCTCTTAATGCACGCCGTTTAGCATAAAACTAACCAGTCTTACAAGTGCACGTTCAATGATTATTCCTCTTTACCTACTTTATATAATATGAAAGCGTAGACCTGAATAATTTAGTAAGTAGGCCTCAAAAACGATTCCCAATGCGCTTTTTAACACAAATAGTTTAATTTCAATGCTGTTTTTTGTGGCACGAATACCTGCTTACTTGTCTTATCTGTAGCACTGGACATATGTGTGACAATAATGTTACTTGTGAAATTAAAATATAACGCATTCTGAAATGTAAAAGATAATCTCATGCAAGTGATTCTTTTAACAATTCCAGGAAGGTGGCGGTGAGAGGTGGCGGTTCCACTTTTCACGTAGATGTAATACACCAATAAATTTTCCGGTAACAGCACGTTACATTCTTTAATAAATAGGCGAACTCCATCTACATTAAGGCCCTCGACTCTTTTTTAAGGTTAACCGTCGAGACCGAATGTTTCATACTGACGATTAGGAGATTAATGTTCTTTCTCTATTCAGTAAACATTGTTTATACTGCGCATGCTCACAACGAAATTATGTGTTTCTTAAAGGTGATATCCGTCATTTGGGACAAACATTTCTCTTTTTCAATAGACATATTGACAAATATGTCATATTATATGAAAAGTTTCTGCAAAATGCTGATCATTGGTGACCTAGATCTATGTGAACAGTCAAGCATAAATCACCACTCGTCATTGTAAACAATTATTTCCTATTCGGGACACGCTGCAGAGATAGCTATTTTAAAACTTAGAAAACAACCTGACCACTTACTTTTGAAAACATGTTATATCGCCATCTGGGTTATCGATGACGTCGATATCTAGGCTATTATTAGAAGAGACCACTATCGAGTTTTTATACAGTTGGAAAGAATATACATTCCGAGTGATTTCTTCACTTTAGTGTTCAAAATCGTTTTATTAAGACAAAAATATCAATTTAAACAAAACCCATGCCTAACTTACCCAAAGCAGTGTTTCGATATTGTTATATGTATTTAATATAGGCAAACTGTTGGATACCACCGTTCAACAGCTGAACTCTATTTAATCGTCCATAAAAGGCAGAAATTTTCACGAATTGCCAGTGTTTTGTAAATCTCTTAAGAGAGGGATGGTTTATTGTTTATAACTTAAATACATATACGACTGTTGGCTACTGTCGAGTGATATTTTAAATTTAATAAATTTGCTATTTAACCATTGGTTAACTGCAATACATGTATGAGTATGATGTTTGACTGGTCTAACGCTCATTTCATCTCATTCATTTGTTTAACAAATATGTTTACTCACCATTTTTATTAGGAGTTGAAGCCGTCATCGTTGCCATAGTACATGATTGGCCCCTGTGGGTAGGTGACGTAACTAGGGTAGTGGGGGATGTAGTATGGCTGGTATGTTCTGTAGATGACGTAGGCGTGGCTAATGGCACAACAGAGCGTAGCCATGACGACCAGAATGGTGAGGAGGCGGGACATCATGGTAGAATCTGAAAAAAAGGTGTCAAGTAAAATGTTTTTGTGTGTAGTTATTTTCAAATAGAAAATGGTTAAGTTTGTTCATACTATAAAGTACACAAAATTACATATTTCTATAACCAAGCTCCTATAAATTAATTAATTTCAATTGTCCATTTATTAACTGATCATCAACAAGTTAACAGTGAACGGCCAATAAGTTGATTGGATGTGTAAATAAACTGTGTTCATTCATTTCATGACTTAAATAATAATATTAAAATGTAATGTCACAATTTTAATTAAATTGCACACACACACAAATCGCTACCCCGCTATTGCTACAAATGTTAAGTTTCCTAACTTTAAAAATGAACTCATCGTCATCATATGTAGGCCTTTAAAGATCTACAACAAATGATTTGATACGTAATTACAAATGCTGACTGAAAAAAGTCCAAAGTATCCGATCAAACGTATCCGAAATTGAGCCTGTCCGAAATTACGGAAAGTTGTCTCAAATAGCTCATACATGCAAGTACTTATAAAATGCGTATACTACCAAAAGTGATGTTAAGATTTGCTCCTGGTCTTTATTTGACAAAAAATATATTGTCGAAACTTGATCTTTGTGGTCCTTTAATTTAAAGATTTACACACTTTTATTTAAACATGAAAATAACCGTTGCTAAATACATTCCAGCAGCTAAGTAAACTTTTGGTTGATTAGCATTTATACCTTTCTATTTATTCTCTGAACATGCATACATGCAAAGTATGCATAAGTAGAAGACTTGCATGAATAGAAGTTTTCTGTATGGTACCAAGATAAAAAACCGACATCTTCCGCGTCAAAGGATGGGCTCAGGGATGGATCCAGGGGAGGGGGGGGGGCGGAGGGTGAGTGGGTGGGGTGGGGGATATGCGTCCCTCAACCAGGTGAACGAGTAAAGTTATGAAAACAAATTACATGTGAGCTTAAAAATACTAAGCTTTTAAAGTAAATTATGTTTGTTTACCCTGCTTAGGTCAAAAAGTAAGGGTCCCATAATGGATACGCCACTGAATGGGTTTGATTATTTTCTGTCAAAAGTTTGAATATTTGTTTAAACATTAGCAAAATTTCCTGAAATTGAACAGAAATTCAAAAGTGGCAAAAGACGTGTATGCTTACGGTTAATTCAATTTTCATTTGTCTTTTTGTTTTTTATTGTTGTATTGTTATCGGTCAAAAAGCAAACCGTAACAAAAATGCACCCAAATATTACTCTGAACACTAGCGTGGAGAAGAACATGTTGATCTCAGTAAAATTGTGTTGTTTTACGTTGGAAGTATCAAAACGTCTCAACGGGTTTATGTTATCAATGATTCAGTTACAATACCTCATGTGTATACGTTTGCCATAAAGAGTACAATAATTTTTTCAATAATAAGCAACTATTTAACAAATATGGTCGTGTGGTGACTGTGTCATATACATGTACCGGTTCTGTGTTATGTATTGTACCAGCAATATTAATCGATAAAGATATTGTATAAATATACGTATGCAAAGCAGTCGTTATCAAATATTAACGGTTGGTTGTATTATTTAACATTTATCTTAAAATCATGTTGATACGAACATAAACTTCTTTATAGCTTTCATTACACAACTCTTAAGATAAAACAAATGCTACTAATGGGAAAATGTTACAGGTATACAAAACATCCTCTCAATCGAATGTGTGTCTGTTTTCGTTCTTATTCATTGTTAGAGTGAAAATGTAGTATAAATATGTAATATAAATTCTTAACCAGTCTCCCGAGAGAAAAAACAACAGAAGCATGCAACTTACCTTGGAAAAATGCCTTGGATATTCAAGTTAAATGGCACTGGGACAGCCGTTAATTACTGTGTGGCTTAAACCTTGGAAGGTTTTCTTATTTATAGGGCAGAGACGGTCATGGAACATGCGTGAGGCGGTGCGCGTTTTTTTTTGTGTCCACATTAGGTATTGTGTCAATGTTCGAGTTAAAATGTCAATCGCAACAACACCAATTGCACGGTTGACCTAAAGACGGAAATTGATACGAGTGGCCGATTTGTTTGTATGTGTTTTTTCTTTGACTGACATATTTGTGCCTTCTGTTCTAAGTGACAAAACACGAGTAATACATTATATTGAGCGGGAGGGGGGTGGGGGTGGTAATGGGGTGGGGGGTATTTATGTTGTTGTTTTTAACTATGACGCTTCGTGAGGGCAAAGAGAGATGGGTTGGAAAGGGTGGAATATTGATGATTCGTTGTCAGTAGGCCTCTTTGTAAGATTGACCAAGATTGGCCAATTAGTGAATGAATCCTTATTAGTTGGAGACCTTACACTTTATCGCTTTATGTAATTATAGGATTTCCATTTTGAGGTTCAAACTGTGCAATTTTCAGAGTTTATCGCATATTGTGGAAAAAAAGATATTTATTCTTCTTAAAAACAAAAACGTACACATTCGCGGCAGTAACCAACATTTTAACCATAAAATTAGTAAAATATAATGAGTAACCGTTGTTTAAACTATCATGAAAAGTAGTTATGAACTAATGTGAATAAAAATCACCTTCACGTGTATTTCTCGGCCAATATTAGCCGGACTACGATGGGTGTCGTTATAATGACCATAAACGCATTAGTGCAATGTATTTTAAAATAATCAACAAAATAAAAGAGTTTATTTTTTGCCTGAATGTTGATCAATACTGTCTTTTCCGGAGATATATAAGTCAATTTGTCATCATAAAACTGTCCATTAACTATAATTGACGACAGGTGGAAACGACCTATCAGTTTATCGACAGCAGGTGATTCTCCCGAGTACAACCAATATACATCTAAAGTTGTTTTATTACATAACCTGCTATTTGTCAGAATATAAAAAACAACACGTTTGGCACCGACGATGATGAAAACCAAACCAAAATTGTGTACATTTGCATGGCTGATTTTAATTTACAATTTTTGCCCAGTCCTGGATAATTCTGAGGCCGAAGTCTACAGTCCAATTCACTACATTTATCATCATACACGAAAGCGTTTTAGACACATCACAAAGACACAGTTATTTTCATACTGACGACGTTCAGCTTACATTGATGGGGGTGGACACTAGACAAATGTCTGAGAAGAACCACTATCATTATAGTATGAGTGATCATTGGTAACAACACATCACATTTGAGGTTCTTTGTTTTATGATATAAAATACGAAAAGCACAAACTGAATTTTTGTAATGGAAAGTGTCGTTTTCTGTTTATCACTATAGTGGTTGATACACTGAAGGAAAGAGCAGAATTGTTAATATTGCAATCGTGCATTTCTAAAATAAATGCAGTTATCTCTCCTATTCACAAATGTAAATAATACTTTTTAAATATGGCAATAGTGAAGTCACTATAATTAAGTACTATTTTGTTTAGATTTCGGAAAGACGAGTACTTATACAATGTATCCAATATTAAAAAGTATTTCCCCCCTTGTTTTTGAAATTTGGATAAAATATTTAATTGTCAGTTGCTACTGCCACCAGCTAAGGTTAAAACATCGAAAACCACTTTTTGTAACAAAATTTTAAACTTGGAACTAACTAACTAACGAAAAACTCGCACCAATAATTTCTGTAATAACAACCAGATTAAAACAATGCAAAGTTTCAGACACATAAAGATATGCAATTAATTATTTGTATTAATTTAGTTTAATTTATTTTACAATTTTAATAATGTAATAGCTAATCAATTTTCTGTTTAATATATATGCTAATCCTGAGATATTAACTTTAATTTAAAAGTAACAGCAATAACTAGATAACTTCCCAGTTTGGGTCTTGAACTCCTTATTGCCTGAAGGCAAGCATACACATACAAGTACATATAGCTCCGATTATACAGATAATAAAGTGTTCCAGTTTTAATAATACTACATACCCGTACTTCAAATTATGTAGCAGTATTTCTAACCACTAATGTAGGACTTTCTTAAGGTAAAACAATTGATTTTAGTTTTGTTTTTTAATTTTCTGCTCAAAAATCCGAATTTTTAAAGCTTATAATAAACGTCTGAATTGTTCCCACTTTACGTCTCATTAAATGGAAATTTATTTGTTAAAAATTCCGACGCAATTGCTTTTGAAATAAAAAATTGTGATACGATAAATCCACTTTAAGGAACAATTTCTTCTCATCTTTGCGAATCATATGGATGCTTCCATTTTTTTTGTTTTTGTGTGTGATGTACTATCACGATACAGCGAATTACAATGTCATAAACAAAAAGGTCGTCAAAGAAAAAACAAACTATTTTCATTATATTAAATCAGCGTGGCGAAGGAAATATTGGCAATTTAGTGGAAAAAACCCCAACAACAATATTTTAAAATAGAACAACAACAAAACAACAACAACAACACGTTTATATAAAAACAAACTTAACGGGTACTTTAGAAAACCATAAATCTTGACGTTAATGCTATTTATTTGCGCATTTGTCCTGTCAACTTATTTCAATTTATTCTGATATTTTCTCTTTCATTTAGTTTCATTTTATTGGGCATTGTATTGGGAAAGCAAATATTCTTTTCGTATGATCGTGTAAACAACACCATGCACAAGTGCAAAAATTGACATTTACACAAAATCGTGATTGTCATACGATAATGACCGCCTTACTAATTGACGTTTCAAATACACCACTAACGTCAAGCTTAACGTGACTAACACATTAAGGGATTTCTGGACCGTTCGTATGTCACAAGGTCCGTTTTTGTTACCGGAGAGGAACAAGGTCACGATTCGCCACCTGGGTTCTTGTGACAACTTTGTGACATGTGCCCTAATCGAAGTATGATCGGGCACAAACAATATTATTATGTTTATTGTTTGTTTTGTGTTGTTATATTTCGTTTATCTTTACAGCGACACCAAATTTGGCCATACCATAGTGTAGTACCCTGATCATTTAGGTGCGGATTGTATGGTTCTTTGTGTTCCTTACCTACATAAACTAGCTTAGTCCCTTAACTGCAGCGAATGCGATGGAACACGATTTTATTTTTTGGACATATGATCAGACTGGCTCACATGACCTTTAATTGACGAAACATGTTTAATTGCTTAAACAAAACATCTGTACTGGTGCAAAAACAAATTAAATACAAATAAACACAATACCATTTGGTTGCTTCTGATGACGTTAACCTCAAAGAGAAATATTGAAAGTTTCTTAACAAGACATTACTGGCGTAAAAATACCTCAACTGAAGTGTAACACTAATCATGATAAATATTGTCAATAACCCGCCCTAAAACAATTATTTGCAAATGAAAAAGTAATAAAACAAACTTTAAGAGACATAAAAGCAAACAGTGTAGATCGGGGATGGGCGGGGGATCTGTGGCTCGAATCCCGGTATAGGCTCACCTTTTCCATCCTGTTTTACTATTGATATGCTGGCCAGTGATATCTGGTACGTGGCAAGTATTCAGTTATGCAACATCCCAGTCTTTTTAAATCTCATTCGTAATAGTACTGTACTGAATTCTGTCTTCTTAGAGTTAAAACATTACTAAGTCATTACTTAGCACAACTGATGCCTAGACCATATAGATGGATTTTGTTTGTCCATGGATTATTTCATGTACGCCAACTATGTTATAACATATTCAGATCTTCGTACATCATGTATGTTATCTTTTTTAAATATGTCTTCATATTTTTGTTGTCCGGACCATTTTTCAATACATTATGTCAACGCGTTTAATTGTTGAATAATACGTAATAAACTGTATGTTTGCGTCACAAAGCGAAATATTCTAATCGTATTAATTATCATTTAATAATTATTTAATATTCAAGACTGAATGCTTAAATGCTTAAATATTCAAGACTGAATGCTAAAATGTGGCTGGACCAGAATTCGCCAAGTTATGGAACACGTGAATTCTATCGCAAAGTAAACATACACACGTGTATTCTATGTATGTATATGTATAATCCTATTTATTTCAATAATCGTTTTTTTTTTCGTTAGAAAAGATCTCATCGAACAGATGTGAGTTCATGTAATTGCTTGCTGTATTGTCTTTTTATGACGCAGAATGTATTTTATTCAATCGGAACACCTCGGATAATTCACAAATCATCTCTCGGATATATGTAAGCAGTCGGATCATCTCGACCATTTTCCTAAATGTGACTACTTTTGTTACAGACGTCAAAACAAAGATGGCAGCTCGGAAGACAGCTCACTGCAGTGGATAAAATTGTTTTTCTACATAATGCAATTATAATACATTGATATATTGAGCTACAGAAACCCACACGTACAACCAACATTAAGGGTAGTATCTGATATATCAACCTTTTTCCAATCCAAGGCTTGTTGGCAACACGGCCAGCGTACTAGTATCTCCCCGCTCAAACACTGTCCGTAAAACTTCATTTTGTTGCGGCTTCAATTATCAACCGTTCAGTTTTAATTTACGCAGCGCAGCAGGCACACAGCTGTCAAACAATGCAATTGTTTATTTTTTGTGCGAACTACATTTTAGACATATTCTTCCTCCGATTTCCGGCAAACAGAAGGATCGTGATTTCTGTAAATATCCTTGCACCAGATACATCCGAGGAATGAATGTGACGGAATTACCCGAGGAGTTCCGATTGTATTTTATTTTGTAGATGTCTAATGAGACACAAACTCAATTAAATTAGGGAGAATTTTGACATCCTTGAACAGAAAGAATAATTATAATATACATTTTCGACGTCGTTTACTAGGTGTCGTAAAGCCGGGTTTCATTGAGCGGCGTTCATAAATTATTTTATGTATATCAAAATGGCTTTTAAAATTATTAACGAATAAATAAGGACAATATATTTATAAATTAAACTCTGTAAATATTAAAATTGTGAGAAAACACTTTTTTAGTTAATAGTTAACCGCTCAGAGTTGCAGACGTTCTGTTCTACAAGAACACCAGACAGACGATCACAGAGAGAGTTCGAGCTCCGATTGGGCCAGTGCTCTCACGTGACGAGGGTTTCTAGCTGCTCTTTGGCCTGTCACGGCTTTCTGTAAAGCTTTTTTTCTCGGGTCTTTTTTACCCTTTAATTATTTAAATACTTAAGGTTTCTTCTAAGACAATTCTTGCGAGACCTTTATCAACCAATAATTACCAGGTTTATATGTTCATGTATTTGTCAGGGAAAATAACTGTAAAATTGCGTTTGCGTTTTTGACTGTCAATACTTACTTCCCTTGTTTTGCCCCAAGGTTCATGTACATACTCTTACACAAGAAACAGCATGGATGAAAGACGCAGACACACCATCTCAAAGTAACTGAAAAACTTTTGGTTTGACTGTAAAGCCAACAAACAAATCGTATGTATTTCAATTATTACACCATTATCGAGTCAAAGGTATTGTTAACAACTGGCGTAAATGACCGCATGCGCTGTTGAGAGATATATATTAGGTTCTCAAGCTAAAACGCTAAAAAGCATCAATATTTTTTTAATATTAACTTAAGATAGGTAATGTCTTTTAAAATGAAATCCTGTTAACATTAAATTATCAAAGGAAAATTTTATTCCATTTATCAATCGAAGCTCAACAAAGCTTTTCTTTCTGAAACAAAACATCAAAATATGCACATTTACCTTTGAGGCTATGACCAAATCACTTCAAACATGTATTATACAAGCTCTAAATGAGACGATTTTTGCATTTTTTGCCTAAAATTGTTTTCAAAATCGAACCACTTGCCATAAACGCTGGTGGATAATATTCGTAATACATGTGTATTATAGTTTCGTGTGATCCCCATAGAAATGTCGAAACCTGGTTTTTCGTGTACCTTCTAACTTACAAATAGAAAATATAATGATACATGTAAACATTTTCAAGTGTTTCAACAGAATGATACCAGACATTTCAACGCCGTTCTGGTTTCCTCCCCTCCAGGGTAATTGAGGTTTAATTAGAACTGGCTTTATTTAAAGATGATTTATCAACAAAGTAATTTAGGTTCTGTAAATCATAATTGTCTGGCAAAGAGAATGTCCTATAAACGTCCCTAGTGATTAAAACAAACTTGATTGCAATAGACAACTGGCGGAAATGTAAAGCAGATATTTAGAAATGGTAATGTATTTTTCTAGACAGTTGTAAACACTCTCCACGTTAATTGCCCGTCTAGTGTACGGTAATACCTGCAAAGGAAATATAACGTTGGTCCGAAACCGAGACCAAAGAAATTTTCTTTTTGCGTTTATTATAAATATTTCATGTTTGCTTACTCGTAAGCGTAAACCAGTTTTAGTGAACTTTCACGTGTGTGAATTTTTATATTGTACAACAATAAATTCAAACCGAGCTTTCGTGGTCTAGTGGTTAAGACTTTAGACTCCGGATCGGATGGTTCCGGGTTCGAATCCCGAAACTGACCACGTGATGTTAGTCCTTGAGCAAGACTATTTACTGCACATTGCTCCAGGTATTCAGTACCTGAGTACTGGTTCTACCCAGGAAGTGGAGAGTCGAGAGGGATTAATATAAGTTAAAAGAACTTGTTTCCCAATCGACTATAAATAAATAGGTTTAAACTAAACTAAATTCAAACCGACGAGACCATTTTACGATTATACCGATTGAAAGGTACTCTATATAATTGCCTCTACAGTGGTCACGTGCTTTTGAAGGCGTTGTCGGTGGGAGAAAGTGTGATTTGTAAGTATGTTTGCTTGTTGGGTTTATTGTCCTACCAACAGTATTTCAGTTATCTGGAGACGGTGTCCACTTTAAGCAGGTACAGTGCTGCATTGACTGTGTATAGCAGATCTATCCAGCACCCGGCATGATACCACACCCAGACACATTAACCTAAACGACACAACCAGTCGTGGAACCACACTTTTATTTTCTTGAGCGTAAGCAAGTGAGCTATACCACTACCATTTTGACGACTTTGGTAGTTCTCGGTCCGGGAGCGATTCCGGTGCCTCCCGTACCTGGAGCCGACGCTCTACCGATTGCGCTAGCAGGTCCGGTCGAGTTGAAAGTACATGAAATGTGTAGACAACTGGTCGCACTGTAGAAACCTTAATACTTCAGATACCTTGATATTCTTTCTTGCTCTGGCACAACTGTTAAATTACAGAACAATGATTTATTGCGATATAATGGTCCATGGTTTAATTTCTAATACACCATTGATATGACGAGGGCGTGGTTTTAACATATAATAGTAAAGTATTACTATAGTACAGAATATTAAGCAATCAACAAGTTGAGCTTAATCAAAATTCATATGAAGACATGTAAGACAAGAAATAGGTAAAAAGAATTACAGACGCGTTCTCTTAGATCAAATTGTAAGTCTGTCCAGCGTAAGGTATACGCTAGTGCTTCTAAGGTGAAGTATAATCCACATTCATTACATTTCAGTTCATGTCAGTAATTATATATATGTACATATGAAATATCAAGGCAATTCTATCCCTAGACATTTGTCACCTAACTGCATATCATCCGTTTATATTATTTTGCCATAATACCGATGACAGGTACGTTATTTTACCTTATCCAAAACAGTTTTAAATTGTTTGTGGTTTTTAAATGGAACTTTATAAGTAATTCGTTAATACAATTGTGAAAATGTTAATATGAAAATGACAGAAAAAAAGACAAACATGACAAAAATGTACTGAAACATAAAATAAAATCTTGGGATTTGTTTTTACTTGGACCCGGAATCTCGTGGATGACAGTCCAGTCCTCTACTGACTAGGCCACTGAGTCTTAGTACATGTTTGTCTCATGAAGTTTTATTATACATTGCAATTAAAACAATGTTTTATTTAAAATTTCAACGTGACAATTTTTATGTATTGTAAGTGTTTCTACCTACGCTAAGTAAAAATCGGGGTCAATGAGGGGAGATCGCATTTGTTTTAATCATACATATCTTTGTTTTGACATTGTTTTCCCCGTATAATTTATGGTTGTTACTCTCTACTTACGTATTTCTTTTAGTAGTTTTTAGTTGTTTGTACTTGTAAATACTGATTTCAGATTTGTTTCTTTTGCTTAATGTACCTTTTGAACATTTCTTTAGTATATAAAATGTACTTTTATTTCTAGGAGTGACACATCTACTAAAATGACTTTCTTACAGATACGTGCAACACGTATTTCTATTTCCTTGACTCTCGTTCCTATTTTAAAATCCAAACTTTAAATGTGATGTTATATGGGAAAATGTAAATTACAAAAAAAAACACAATAAAAACGTTCTCCAATTTGAAACACAATTTATTTTCGTCTAGACACTAGAGTCAATGAGGTTGATTATCTATGCCTGTTTCTAAAATGACTAAATTAGCTAACTTTATTTTAAATCGGCGCCTTCAGCTTCATTTAAAAGACAATAGAATCCCCACCATGCTAGAAGCTTGCCATAGCACTGCAAAAGAAGCAACTCCTAGTTTTATATTTATACTTTTTATGTATTTAATGATGCCAAACTTAATGCAAACATTTATTCAACTTAGAACTGTTCCTATTGCCTTGTTAATCTCTACTTCATTTTTATTGACAAAGCAAAAATCGATTTCCTGACTCCTACCAGTTATAAGAATTAAAATCTATGTTAAATGAGAAAGTTTGGTTATTTACGAGGAACAATGTATTGTCTTTTTGATTATAAATGTACTTATTTTAATACACGCAGAATAAATATGCGTAAGTTGAAGTACTTAAAGCACTAAAATAACTTGAGCTTGAATATTTTACTTTAACAAGAGCTAAAACTGCAAATCCCACTCACAGGTGACTGCTTACATAATACGGTCTAATTTTCGAATAAAATCGCGAAAACGCTCTCTTTAGAGACGTGGAGACTCTTTAGCGGTGAAATTAAGCAATCAAAACACTTTCCTTTTGTCTAGACGAAAATAACACTTCAAAACAGTAATTTAACACAGGTAATAGACCAAAAACAACCAAGAGATGGGCGGTTTGAATTGTCTTGTATGTGCTTTTGTACAAACCTTTTTTTTCCAGTTGAAATAACTGTAAAGGAATATTACTTTTCTTTTCAAAACAATCGATCGGTCCGTTATTTAAGTAAAATTTCTTCCACCTATTGAATATTGAAAGTTTGTCAGTTTCAAGTCATATACAGGTCTAATGCCGGACAACAGGATAATATCAAACACAACAGTTTCTATTCATACGCAGGGCTTATGCTAGAAAACAGGATCGTATCAAACACTACAGTTTCTATTTATACGCAGGTCCAAAACCGGACAACAGGATCATATCAAATACAACAGTTTCTATTCATATGCAGGTCTAATGCCAGACAACAGGATCATATCAAACACTACAGTTTCTATTCATATGCAGGTCTAATGCCGGACAACAGGATCATATCAAACACCACAGCTTCTATTCATAAGCAAGTCGAATGCTGGTCAACAGGATCATATTAAACACTACAGTTTCTATTCATATGCAGGTCTAATGCCGGACAACAGGATCATATCAAACACTACAGTTTCTATTCATACGCAGGTCCAATACCGGACAACAGGATCATATCAAACACTACAGTTTCTATTCATACGCAGGTCTTATGCTGGACAACAGAATCATATCAAACACTACAGTTTCTATTCATATGCAGGTCTAATGCCGGACAACAGGATAATATCAAATACTACAGTTTCTATTCATATGCAGGTCTAAAGCTGGACAACAGGATCATATCAAACACTACAGTTTCTATTCATATGCAGGTCTAATACCAGACAACAGGATCATATCAAACACTACAGTTTCTATTCATATGCAGGTCTAATGCCGGACAACAGGATCATATCAAACACCACAGCTTCTATTCATAAGCAAGTCGAATGCTGGTCAACAGGATCATATTAAACACTACAGTTTCTATTCATACGCAGGTCCAATACCGGACAACAGGATCATATCAAATACAACAGTTTCTATTCATATGCAGGTCTCATACCGGACAAAGGATCATATCAAACACAACAGTTTCTATTCATATGCAGGTCTAATGCCGGACAACAGGATCATATCAAACACCACAGTTTCTATTTATACGCAGGTCCAATACCGGACAACAGGATCATATCAAACACTACAGTTTCAATTCATATACAGGGCTTATGCTGGACAACAGGTTCATATCAAACACTACAGTTTCTATTCATATGCAGGTCTAATGCCGGACAACAGGATCATATCAAACACTTCAGTTTCTATTCATATGCAGGTCTAATGCCGGACAACAGGATCATATCAAACACAACAGTATCTATTCATACGCAGGTCTAATGCCGGACAACAGGATTATATCAAACACTACAGTTTCTATTAATATGCAGGTCTAATGCCGGACAATAGGATCATATCAAACACAACAGTTTCTATTCATATGCAGGTCTAATGTCGGACAACAGGATCATATCAAACACAACAGTTTCTATTCATATGCAGGTCTAATGTCGGACAACAGGATCATATCAAACACAACAGTTTCTATTCATATGCAGGTCTAATGCCGGACAACAGGATCATATCAAACACAACAGTTTCTATTCATATGCAGGTCTAATGTCGGACAACAGGATCATATCAAACACAACAGTTTCTATTTATATGCAGGTCTAATGCCGGACAACAGGATCATATCAAACACAACAGTTTCTATTCATATGCAGGTCTAATGTCGGACAACAGGATCATATCAAACACAACAGTTTCTATTTATATGCAGGTCTAATGCCGGACAACAGGATCATATCAAACACAACAGTTTCTATTCATATGCAGGTCTAATGCCGGACAACAGGATCATATCAAACACAACAGTTTCTATTTATATGCAGGTCTAATACCGGACAACAGGATCATATCAAACACAACAGTTTCTATTCATATGCAGGTCTAATGTCGGACAACAGGATCATATCAAACACAACAGTTTCTATTTATATGCAGGTCTAATACCGGACAACAGGATCATATCAAACACAACAGTTTCTATTCATATGCAGGTCTAATGCAGGACAACAGGATCATATCAAACACCACAGTTTTGTTGAACTATGACATATTACAGTTTTGTTAAACTATGATGGATTACAGTTTTGTTGAACTATGACAGATTACAGTTTTGTTGTACTATGGCCGATTACAGTTTTGTTGTACTATGATGGATAACTGGTTTGTTGTACTATGGCCGATTACAGTTTTGTTGTACTATGATGGATAACTGGTTTGTTGTACTATGGCCGATTACAGTTTTGTTGTACTATGATGGATAACTGGTTTGTTGTACTATGGCCGATTACAGTTTTGTTAAACTAAGATGGATTACAGTTTTGTTAAACTATGATGGATTACAGTTTTGTTGTACTATGGCCGATTACAGTTTTGTTGTACTATGGCCGATTACAGTTTTGTTGTACTATGGCCGATTACAGTTTTGTTGTACTATGATGGATAACTGGTTTGTTGTACTATGGCCGATTACAGTTTTGTTGTACTATGATGGATAACTGGTTTGTTGTACTATGGCCGATTACAGTTTTGTTGTACTATGATGGATAACTGGTTTGTTGTACTATGGCCGATTACAGTTTTGTTAAACTAGGATGGATTACAGTTTTGTTAAACTATGATGGATTACAGTTTTGTTGTACTATGGCCGATTACAGTTTTGTTGTACTATGGCCGATTACAGTTTTGTTGTACTATGGCCGATTACAGTTTTGTTGTACTATGATGGATAACTGGTTTGTTGTACTATGGCCGATTACAGTTTTGTTAAACTATGATGGATTACAGTTTTGTTGAACTATGACAGATTACAGTTTTGTTGAACTATGACAGATTACAGTTTTGTTGTACTCTGGCCGATTACAGTTTTGTTGAACTATGACAGATTACAGTTTTGTTGTACAATGGCCGATTACAGTTTTGTTGAACTATGACATATTACAGTTTTGTTAAACTATGATGGATTACAGTTTTGTTGAACTATGACAGATTACAGTTTTGTTGTACTATGACCGATTACAGTTTTGTTGTACTATGATGGATTACAGTTTTGTTGTACTATGACCGATTACAGTTTTGTTGTACTATGATGGATTACAGTTTTGTTGTACTGTGACCGAATACAGTTTTGTTGAACTATGACAGATTACAGTTTTGTTGAACTATGATGGATTACTGTTTTGTTGAACTATGACCGATTACAGATTTGTTGTACTATGACCGATTACAGTTTTGTTAAACTATGATGGATTACAGTTTTGTTGTACTATGACAGATTACAGTTTTGTTGTACTATGACAGATTACAGTTTTGTTGAACTATGATGGATTACTGTTTTGTTGTACTAAGTCCGATTGCAGTTTTGTTGAACTATGACCGATTACAGCTCTTGTTGTACTATGTCCGATAACAGTTTTTTTTTGTACTTTGTCCGATTACGTTTTATTTTGTACTCTGATCGATTACAATTTTTGTTGTGGGATGGGATGGGATTAGCCGGCATTTTTGCCGATACTGCGCAGCGACATTTCTATCATTATAGCATAGGGGCACTTATGAGGTGCCCAGGGTCTGAACCCGGCCGGTCCATTATACTGACACCGACGAGTCAGGCGTAATGCTGTCCCCTTAGCCCCGAGCGTTAGGAGGAAAGCCACTTCTACCAACTTTAAAGTCTTTGGTTTGACCCGGCCGGGGTTCGAACCCACGACCTCCCGATCTTCAAGCCGACCCTCTACCACCTGAGCTATTGCACTATGACCGACTACACTTTTTGTTGTACTGTGACCGAATACAGTTTTGTTGTACTGTGACCGATTACAGTTTTGTTGTACTGTGACCGATTACAGTTTTGTTGTACCGATTACAGTTTTGTTGTACTGTGACCGATTACAGTTTTGTTGTACTGTGACCGATTGCATTTTTGTTGTACTAGTGTCATATTGTCTAGGATTTCTTGCTTACAAAAAAGAAATCCCTTTCATTTTATATAAAAGTATATAAGTATACACTGTGCTGACTGCCCCGATTTTGTATTGGCTAGTCATAAGGTTTTTTTTTGCCAGATCTTAACTATGTTTTAAGCTTTTAGTAAAATAATTGAATGCTTTGAGGCACCAACGGTTAGTTTTCGTCCATGAGTAACTACCAAATAAAACCAACGTTATTAGGATACACAATTAAGAATTGGTTAAAAAACACGGTTGAACCTTATGGGGCTCGACATTTATCAAAGCGAACTGATAGGCGCAAGTTGAAAATCCTAATTTGAAATTGAAATGAAAAAAATTGTTCTGGTCGCAATAAATTTACAAACCTATAGAAGCAAACTTGTACCAAGAACCAGTCGCGCCGTCCGCGAAGTTCAGGACAGTCAGTCAACAGGTCAAGTGTTTGATTCATACAATAAAGCATAGCGTTTTTGATTTTTGGTGAATTTATATCCGTGTCGTGTGTCGTTTTCTTCTTGAATTTACAGTTCCTAATTTTTATCGACGCGTTATATTTTAGATTTAATGTCAAACAACAGACCGTTTGAAACTAGCATACACAAGATAAAACAACGTGCCTGCAATATTGTTGCTTTAACATTTCAAGATAAATGAAAAACAACTCGATCTTTTTATTTTTAATTGTGTATAAACATTGTTTTTAGATAATCGAAGTCTGCAAAGCAAAAGCCAATCTTAGTTCATAATTTGTTGTAATAACTTAATGTATTCACTGAATGGTGTCCAGCAATTCAACTGCCACCTGCAATATTCATAATCACGTTATTTATTCATCTTCAAAGGAAAATTGGTCCAAATTGCAAGCTTTGTCACTGTCTACATAGAAACAGCGTGTCATCAATGTCACAATGAAGTCTGACTTTTATTCACTGCAATAAGTTTATGGATATTTGAGTAATCAATAATGTCATTTAAAATTAACTTTAATAATTGCTTAAATATAAATAAATAGGATTTATGCTGTGACATATATAACTTCAACACATTTTTACTTAAAAACATTACCGTAACGTCTTCAGCAAATACATTTTAGAATTTCCTTTTTTTGATAAGATAAATACTGCGGTCTTTTGTCTTTTATTTGTCGAAAATTTATTTTTATTACAAAACCTTTAAAAGTGTATTATTTTTCTGTATGCTTACCTTTGGGAAATCTCGTAAAATAAACCCGCAGCGAAGTATAAACGGTAGCGTAATCTCGTGGAGTGGTTTTATTTTGTAGCATCATTAGTTTCGACGTTCCCTTACCATTTATGTTTGAAAACTCTTTAGGCGATATAAAATTTCACATGGCTGTCTCTAATAACAATATAAAATATTGTAACATTTTGAAAATAACAAGAGGAAGTTCTCCAATTTATGATGAATAAAGTGCTTCTATAGCAATTTAGGAAATTCAAAAATGATGACATATACTTATATTTTGGATATTTTTTCATTTCATAAAAATAATTGAATATTTATACTTCCGTGCCAAGAGAAACGGATACAACTTAAAAATCACATATAACTTGTGTTCAGAACTTTTGCTCATAAGCAAAAATTGAATTATTGCCTTACAAAGCTTTGTGGTAAAACACTAAATAGAATCTGAACGGATGTTTCATGCGTTTTAATACTTAAAAAATAAATCAAATTCATGTTTTTTCTCAATTCCAGTCTTAATGAATTGTTAATAGAACGGAGCATGTTAAGAACATTTTTTTTTATTCATGTTCAGTCATGTATATTTTGAAAAGGTCGCGATGCTGCTTTTTCTCGAAAAGAAAGTGACCCAATCTTTTGAAGCTTTCCACATTTAATCTCGGGAGCCGAGGTAATGTTTTATTCTCATATTGGAAGTGGTTTAACCAAGTCATTTTTTAAACAAAAAAACTTAAGAAATAACAATTTGACAGTACTGTGACGACATTGTATTCGCACGATATCATATGTTTTGTTCTGACAAATCTACTGCAGTAAAAATTGTATTTAATAGTCCAAAATACACTTTAACATTCTTATACATGACACGAAAAGCAATTTTATGCTAAAATTTTTAAACAATCTACCTTATACAAATGCAAGAGAAACTTAAATTTTTTTAAAAAAAAATATTTGATTCTGCTGTCCACAAAAGCGGTGTACATGTATTTTGTTTTCGTTCAGACTTACAATATATTTGCTTTTTGACTGGCCTAGTATATCCCCGGTAATTATTTTCTCTTAAAATAGACGCCGATTCTTCCTTAAGCCAATCACCCTGATAAAGTACTTATCCCAGACGTTTTTGCGTTAACCCTCTCTCCATGGCAGTCAATACAGACACAGTCTAGTGCCGTTCGACGGGTCTATGCATACAAACAGTGAAGTGTCGTGCAGCGTGGATATCTTGCTGGAGAAGTGAACAATAAATGCACATTTTTATTGTGCAATGTGTGCTTCAAGGAATGCAAGGAATGCATTGTAAAACCCCAAAACACCACTTTCAGTGGTGCATCCGAGTGAAATATAAGCCAATCGCATTAATAACATTTGTCTGTATTAAGTAAATATTGTTTTACATATTGACATGCATCGGACCTGCACACAGATAGTGAAGATGATTTGACGATCCCAGACAATGTCCGGATATATGTTGAATCAGCGGAACCAGCGGATCACCGCTGGTGAGTTGCATGTTAAAGGTAACTATAACGATTAGCCATGGGCGACTTCTTTTGTCGGTGTTATGCGCTCACAACCAGAATATCGTATAAAAGCAAAACGAGCTCACACAAATATCTAAATTATCTATTGCAACTGAGTTAATCTGGAGACGTTTAAATAAACACACACATATCCTTGCCAGTCACGGGCATATCATGTCGATCTTAAGGTCAGACAATCTTTTTCTAAGAGTGACTTTGGCAGTATGTTACGCCATCTTTCATTTATAAGCCACAAACGTAAAGTCTGATATCGGTATTAAATTACTAGCATATTATATGATATGCTATTGCGCATTGCTCAGCTGGTGAACATGATGTGAAGTTCCTGGGAACAGCTAGGTGGTTGCCATTGACTAAAATGGGTTTGTAAGGCACACCAACATCATGTTTAAATAACTGTTTAATATATAAGCATGGCATATTTATCAATAAAAATTTATAAACGACTACACAGAATGTGTCGAGCCAGTAATGAAATGTCTCTCTTATTAATTATCTGATACATACTGTTGATATATAATATATAAATGTAAATATGAATAAATATAAATATGTTTAAGAATAAATAAATAAAATATACATAGTTTATATATATAAATGATTCTTGAACCTATGGGTCCATCGATAAATATGGTGTTTTATATTTTTAACGATTAACCCATAGGCAACAAGGAACATATTTTCAGATGCATTAGAAATAATATAATGCTGCATTTAGAAACTATTAATTACACAATCTTATTAAATGTTACACGAATAAAGAAACAATAACATTTAAATTTTGGCGCATAGTTTCCGAACTACGCGTATATCATCATTATAATATTAAAAAGCATAAACATCAATTAATATCTTGGTGTAAAGCTCTGGCACGTCCTAATATTTCCCGAAGAACGTGTTCATATTAGCTGCTTACCTCCCCATTGAGGCACACAGCCATAATACATGCTGTGGTTGGGTACCAATGTTAAAATTTAATAGAATCCATTTTCTTTTTATAAAGTGGCGAATATAAAAAAACGGTAAAATGTCACATGATGTTTAATGGAATTTAAACTCATTAGCCGTTAAGAACGCGTCGATTTATAAGTTACATAATGGCTATTTTAATAGCAGTTTAGTTAAAGAAGATCTCATTATGACCAGACATTCTTTGTTTCCATGACAACCATTAAATTTATGAAGATAAATCTGTATGAAAAAATGAAGTTTTACATTTTTTGAAAAAGACAAGGACAACATTAAGTAACATTAAATATTAGTTTATCGCCATATTTGTTCAAATTGAAATTATCTGACGCATTACATATCAATTAAATAAAATGATTCATTCGTATGACAAACTTATTTTTACTGCTACTTGACTAAAATAATCTAATTTCTAGTTAAAGATTTAAGTTTTTGTTTTCTGTTTCCCTGCATTCGTTAACTAAATAGTAAATCGCATTCCGTTGCTTGGGATGGGATGGGATTTGCCGGCATTTTTGCCGACATCATGATAGCACAGGGGCGCTTATGAGGTGCCCAGGGACTGAACCCGTCCGGTCATATAATGACACCGACGAGCCCCGAGCGTTACGAGGGAAGCCACTACTACCAACTTTAAAACTTTTAAATTCTGCTATTAATCACTTTCTGGGTAAAAAGAAACGTTTATATTTCGCCTTTTTAGATCTTAATTTAATGATGGTATCTATAGAAACGGGCTCTTGTATAAGCTTTTCAAATCAGGAAACAATGGAAAAGTGTTACACATTTTAAAAGACATGTATGCATCTGTACGATCTTGTGTTAAACTTTTTCGTTGTATGTCCGATTTCTATGATAGTTTTGTCGGCCTTATACAAGGGGAGACAATTTCACCAATTTTAGCATCTCTATTTTTAGAAGATCTAGAAGCATATATACTGGAGAATGGTGGTAATGGTATTAATATGCATGATTTTATGTTAACTGCAATTCAGACGATATGGTATTACTTGCGGAAACGCCTGATGATTTGCAAAAAAACAAACTCGATGTGTTTTATGACTATTGTTGTAAATGGGGACTTGAATTGAACTGTGATAAAACTAAAATCGTAGTCTTTCGGAAACGAGGCAATTTATTGGACAGTGAAACCTGGACATACAATGGTAGAGTTATTGAAAAAGTAAATGATTTTAATTATTTAGGAACTGTTTTTAACTATACAGGGTCCTTTGCATTACAAAATGAGAATATCACTGGCAAATCTTTAAAGGTGCTTGAGAACTGTTCTAGAAACACCGGTTAAATGCTATTTTAATGATGTAAAGCGTATGCAGTTAATTGTGTGTGTTTTAATGTGTATCTGCTTCTACAGATGCAGATGTGCACAAATAGGTCGAGTAACTCATCACCCAAATCATTGGTTGGTACCATCGAAACAATGAAGGGCAACTGAGATTACTTGAAACTATTTTGCCTAGAAAGGGACCGACTCGTTGTGAGTGGCAATGATTTGTATGCACAAATCATCGTCTGAAGCTTCCACTAGCGTCTCCTTTTTGTCAGCGTAAATGTGCGTATATTGGATAAGCAACTCAACGCAGAATTGTTGAAATCGCATCAAATACTAAATTTCTAGGAATTTTAGCAAAAGCAAACAGACCTCATCCATCTATCTGACAGTCACCGATATCCCTTGCTGATCTCACGGTCAGACAATCTATATCTATAACGAACTCCGACAGAACAATATGGCATCTATCATATAAAGATAAAATAGGGCTGCATGGTTGGATGAGTTAATTATGAAGTCCATTTTATTATCCATTAACCATATCAGTAAGATAACTGCTCTGTTTGTCTAGCTACGAATATTAAATTACTGATGATAATCTGTCTGCACATATAAAGCATAAAATATTTAAGAAAAAGCCTTTAAGATATCGTGACCTTTAATTGCGGAACGTATAACATATTTTCTTTTGTTGTTTCCAAATAAAATACCTGCTGAAGTACATATAGAAATTTACCGGATGAAATTCAATATAAATGAAAAAACACAACATTTGTAAAACAACTAAAGCAAAGTTAAAGTTTACAAGTAAGTGATTAATGGATTTATGGCATAACTTTAAGTATTACGATTGTAATAGACAAACACCAAAACTTGTTTTATCAATCATATACATGTACTCAAATAGTTTTATGGTTACTTAAATAGTTTTAATGTTATTTAAATTTTATTCTTTGTAAACGAGACCTTTTGATGTCACAATTTTCCAATTTAGAAGCTTAAAGTACATAAGCAGCATTCGGAACTCCTCGATATCCGCCTTTCCGATTTCACCACCACTGTCCCACAAAATTATGTGTGACTAAAACATTTATTTGCATCTAGCTAGCTTGATAGCGTCAAACGAACTTAAGAGTTTTGAAATACAATGCAGCGACTAATTATGATAATTATAGCAACGTCCAGTTTTTTTTTGGTGGAGAAAGACCCCAGACAAATGTCTGGGTAGAAACACCGGCGCACACAAGTTAGTTGGAAGATATTCCCATATTAAGTCCATCACAACGAACGGGACTCGAACCTACATGTACGCGGTGGGAGGCTAAAAAACGGAGGATATCCGTTTGTATACAATATTATGTATAAGCATTGGCGGCACGTCTTAGTTTTTATCTTTGTGTTCTCATAAAATGTTTTCTAATTGACGATGTGCTGAAGCGCGGAGTCTACTGTGATCACATATGCTGATTACCACTAGAGAGTCATGTAACCAAAATGTTTTCTGATAGGATCTAAGGGCAGTCAGAAATACGGTTCACCATCAAGCAATAATCTAAAACATGTCTTAAAAATCCAATGTCACATAAAAAAACTGTCGTGATTGTCGCAATAAAAACTGTAGTCCGATAATAATAGTCAAATATGTTTAATTTCGATTATATTCTGCTTTTGTACAATTAAACGTACTTCCTATACATTTATGTTTCTATTTACTTTTGCCATATTTCTCTTACTGGTACAATACGTACTTTTGCGCCGTCTTGGATGCTTTGCACTATTGTTCTTCTTGTCTGTATCTTTGCACCAGAACAGTGTATAATGACCCAGTAGCTTCTATCTACAAAATATCATGACCTGTTATATTCTCCTCTGTTATGAGTCGTTGGTTTTCCAAAAGGTAAAGTTTGTAGAAAACTTGACATGGTTCATTTTGTATTTGCAACTAAAAAAGCATATGCAATTTACATAGGAATTTAACTGCTTTTTAACTATCTATGGATACCATAAGTTATTGGCTAGTATTCACAAACCTTATGCGATTTATAGACAATAACTGATTTCTTTAAAAAAGTGGTACTTTATAGATAGTTTCCATGTGATGTCATAGCCACTGATAAGACAGTTTAAGGCATTTTTAAAGACAGAAGCTAATGCAGGCCGAAACGGGAAATATGTGAGTATTGAACTCACCACTGTGTTGCTATTTTTCAGTCTATTTTACTGAATTTTATAGCAAAGAGAACAGCTTTGGTGAAGTATTAAAACAATATTTTGATAGTAACAGGTATAAAAAATACAACCAAAAAGTTACACTGTTCCTTCTGTTTAAGGAGGAGCCTGTAATTTTATTTATTTCTGTGTATTTATAATTTGTGCAAATATCAAATTTAAAAATATTGTATTTTAAACATATGAATTTCAAGAGCATTCCAATGGTGTGTAGCTTTCTTTTTATTTTCGGACCACAAATAAAGAAATTTTAGGAAAATAAGATTTTACTTTTCTCTACAATTCATCTGAAAATCCCTTGTAGTTACCATAAAAGATGGCGGCCAAGATTAGGGTTTTTCACTGATTTGGAAACTATCTACTACTAAAGTAAGCGGTATTTGAACAATTCAAATTTTCCGAAACGCATTATAAGGAGGTGTCCCGTTGCGTACATGCTTTCCTTTGTTCAAACCAAATCATTTATCATTGTTGTATTTGAATACTGGTTAATCTATGTAGCAATGACAAACATACTGAATGTTTTAAAGTCTCACGTACGCCACTTTTATATGATATTTTGGTTTAGTATAACGATCAATACTATACTGCAGGTATTCAACCTCGAATTTGTTTATTGTTTGTTTGTTTATTGAGTTAATCGTCCCACCAACAGTATTTCAGTTATCTGGAGACGGCGTCCACTTAAAGCAGATATAGTGCTGCCTTCATTGTGTATTAACATGCCGTGAACACCTGGCATGATACCACACCCAGTCACATTATCCTGACACCGGGCCAACCAGTCGTGGAACTACCCTCATATTTGCTTGAGCGTTAGCAAGGAAGCTATACCACTACTATTTTTAACGACTTTGGTATGTCGCGGCCCGGGATCGAACCCGGGTCTCCCGTACCTGGAGCCGACGCTCTACCGAACGCGCTACCAGGTCCGGTTAAACCTCGAATTTGATCTCGTGACATGCGATCATTTACATGAAGTATAATCTGGCAACATGAAACTGGCGTTCATACATATTCGCATATTTTTTTTTATAAATGGTTAACTGTGTGCAAACTGGTACAAAGATATTTAGACCCACAATTTACGGCCGTTTGTTTATAAAGAAACGTAAAATCTCCGCAATTTGGCGATGACAAATTGGAAACGCCAGTTTATTGTTGCCATGCTTTACATAGTTCTTTATGTATATTGTAAGGACATAACTAACCACTAATGTGCCTTGCATTTATTTTACAAATATAGACTTGTGGGGCCAGTATACAGTTTTAAAAACCTGGGAATTAAGTTATTGACAGAGGACACCGTACGAGGTCGATATGACTATTGCAAGAAACACTATATTTTTGTCTGAAACATAAGTCACCTAACAAATTTACATGCAGAGACAATAAATGTGTTCATATGTGAATTTGTTTGTCTTCATTATGTTCGTCACCAAACTGCCGCTCCATCAATAACGTCAAAACTAAGAAGAAAACTCACTTCTTCTGATGTTAAATACAAAAACACATCGGACCTTTCAACAAAACCTGAATAAACAGCGAACACATCGCTTTTTTGTTGTGCTGTTTCTTTACAGGCAATGCAGAACTAATAGTGGTGTAATATTTTTTGAGTTGACGTC
Source organism: Sinonovacula constricta (assembly GCA_007844125.1). NCBI lineage: Eukaryota > Metazoa > Mollusca > Bivalvia > Cardiida > Solecurtidae > Sinonovacula > Sinonovacula constricta. Next base: position 51,750,213 of record CM017569.1, on the reverse strand, counting down.
ATATTTTGCACCATTCGCGCGATAATGTTCTGTTCTCATGTCATTATAAACTTTGTGAGTCAATATTGCTTGATATTTACCCACATGTGACTAACGATTGGCTATTAGACACGCTCGGTATTCATTGGGTATGTGACATAAAGTATTAGTAGTGTTTACAAAAAAAAAAAAACACGACTAAAATCACTTATCTTAATCGAACTTATAGTCAATCAATTGTTATAAATAAAGCTTTTACTTTTCGGGTGCCACTGTTTGCATTAGCCTTCCAACAATTTATTGTTTCTAAGTAATTTAAAAATATATTTACGTTCTTCAAACAACAACAACAACAACAATACACATACAAAACAAATCTTTTCACCTGTGTTTGAAAGTAACTAGCTTGATATATTTCGCATACCGTATATTTTCTTTGATCTTCCATTACTTTCTTATCTTGATCCTTGTATTTAAATAGTTCTTGCAAACGATATGCTAATAGTCTTTACATTTGGCGACGCTATGTCTTAAAATCGCTATCTGAATCTGAATCGCACATGTATCTGCGGCTAATGATATAGTTTAGTATATATCATTTAAATGATTCTTAAATATTATTATATTAGTTTGTTGCTGGATTGTTCTTTCTGTTTCACCATTTTTTCGTTTAGTAACCGTGTCATTTTATTAATAAAACTTTAATAGCGACATCGGTCGTTATACTATTGAGACTCATATAATTTTGTTTCAAACACGCGTCCCGGCGTACCAAAGCATTTACCGTGATAGTTGACTAGATCCCTTGCACACGCTTAAGCAAATGTTGAAAAGTTGTTAAACGTCTCGTCGGCCCGGTGTCAGGGCGGGTATAAGTTCGGACCATACAAAAAAGCCATACAACTGCTGGTGGGACAACCCAACAAACAAATGTCTACGTACGTTGTAGATAAACCAGCAAATCGCAGGTCAGCAGAGGGTTTTGGTTACTAATTGTGAACTTAATATTTAAGAATCATTTAAATGATATATACCTAAACTATATCATTAGCCGCAGATACATGTGCGATTCAGATTCAGATAGCGATTTTAAGACATAGCGTCGCCAAATGTAAAGATTATTAGCATATCGTTTGCAAGAACTATTTAAATACAAGGATCAAGATAAGAAAGTAATGGAAGATCAAAGAAAATATACGGTATGCGAAATATATCAAGCTAGTTACTTTCAAACACAGGTGAAAAGATTTGTTTTGTATGTGTATTGTTGTTGTTGTTGTTGTTTGAAGAACGTAAATATATTTTTAAATTACTTAGAAACAATAAATTGTTGGAAGGCTAATGCAAAAAGTGGCACCCGAAAAGTAAAAGCTTTATTTATAACAATTAAAAAAATGTACAAATATTAACATGCCGATTGACTATAAGTTCGATTAAGATAAGTGATTTTAGTCGTGTTTTTTTTTTGTAAACACTACTAATACTTTATGTCACATACCCAATGAATACCGAGCGTGTCTAATAGCCAATCGTTAGTCACATGTGGGTAAATATCAAGCAATATTGACTCACAAAGTTTATAATGACATGAGAACAGAACATTATCGCGCGAATGGTGCAAAATATGACGTCAACTCAAAAAATATTACACCACTATTAGTTCTGCATTGCCTGTAAAGAAACAGCACAACAAAAAAGCGATGTGTCATTCTATGACACATTCCGCCGTTGTAACATAACGTATTGTCTTTTTAACCATATATAGGACGACCTTTGATGCATGGCATCAATGAATGTGGTTGGTACTAACTTACGTGTATGCTTTTGTTGCAAGCACAGCAAAGACCAATAACTATGTTTCAAGACTGTAACACAGTGATCGGTATCCGTTGTGTTTATAAATATGTTCTTCCAGAGAGTATAACTAAGTTTGTCTAGACGACACGAAAGTGCTCTGTACGCATAATTTCACAGCCAGACAAACCTGAAGAGGATGCATATGCGAAAAAGGTTCATTGGATAGTTGCCTCATCAGAATTGGGCAGCAGTTAGGCATTCCCCATCCTACCAACAATCTTATGAATGGAAAATCTGCAAGCGAAATGTCAATAGATGCTCATTGAACCTGCCTGCAGGAAATTACAGCCGTCGCAGTGTTATGCTATACAAGTCTTACCCGCTGTTTATTTTCATATGTAAAATTGTAACAATAGGTAAGTATTAAAGACGTGGGACAAGTTATTCGAAAATGACTAGATAAAACATTGTATATATTTAGCACTTATAAGAGCTGTTAAACTGTTACCGTTAGAAAGGTTGGGGTTTATGTACGAACACATACAACCATGCTCAATAAAGCGTCTTACAGCTATATGTATCATTGTGTTTGGAAGCCCAGTTGCTTGTGTACACCTGTTCACCACAGGTAAGTTGAAATACAATCCGTGCACAAAAACAGTTCCCCTGTCGAGACTAGAATCCATACTGATACGAGTCCATATTGGAAATTTACTCATATACATTTACTTGACAAGTATATGAAGATTCACATAGGCTGCACATGACAAAAACGTTGTTTTTATCGGAAAAAAAAATAATAACATATTTGCTGACAAAGAAATAGCTAAACGATTATTGATTTATTCGTTCGATTGACATATATGTAAAGCGAACTTTAAACACAAGTTTAATGCTGTGGTAATACTTTATGCATATGTGTTCAGGTAGCGTTGGTTGTATGAAATATAAACTTTGCCCTGATAAATGTAACAAAGAAAAAATCCTCAGATCTCTAAACTTGCGGAAACTTGCTGAGCATAAATAGTATCTTTCTACAGAAAATCCGTATCAAATATCGCATATCTCTACATCGCAGCAATCTATTCAGGATCCTATAATATCATTTATATGTAAGTGGTTTATATACTTAGAATTGCAACAAAATAAGTGTTTCCTTTTCACATATAGTAAACTTAAGAAATATAGAAGGGGATAATTAGATAAGTCCAATTTATGTATTGTCGAGAAACATGAGACGACCGACACAGTTGCGCATATACATGTACAGCAAAGTTTTACTGAAGCAAAGAACTGATTGCGCTTTTATCATATTTTATGAAATGTTGTCAAATAAAATTACATGTATATCAAATATGCATTTAAGTTTTTCAGAAATAGTTATGCTAGCTTGGAAACTTTAGTTTATTGAAACAAACAGTTGTTCATATTTTTTCAAAAGAGTAGAATTCAATTAATAATAATTTAAAACACGAAGTATATAAATTAAATGTCAAACTGAACTAGACATGAGTAACTATAATAAACAGATTGTGGCTTCAACGTTTTGGTCGTTTGTATCAGTTCATTTATAACTCACGACATTGTGTTCTGTGATACCGACATAGCGATACATATGGTAGCAAGTGAATTAAAAAGTTGTAACATATCTCTAAGGCTTTTTTGAAAATAGTTTATACTTGCAATGATGTTTTTACGTCGCACACAAATATTGTAATTTGCAGGGTCCAATGTTTAGTTTCGTAGGAAGACCCTAGTGTAAGTTGAATCACCGGGAACACCGCAGGTGACCTTAAAGACCTCCCGATATGAAGATTCCGTCCAGCAAACCAGGACTCGAACCTAATGGTAATTTATTGTTGTTATTATGTGTAAGTTTTTGTAATAAAGAATTGTTTACACGACAATAAATAAACGTCAATTATTTCAGTAAAGCAAAATGCACATTCTATTTTCTTTGTTATCCTTGTTAGATTGAATGATATGTGTTTCATCAACAATTTCGCTGATGAATGATTATAGTTACACTTCCTTTATGCAAATGTTTGGTATCTGCGCCACTCTATGAATGCAAATTTCAACAAATCATGCGATTGGAATCAACAAAGTAATTGACAACTGCCAATATACTTAATATACTTAACGTCTAGACGAATCAATGGACAAAGTAAGAATTTAAAAATAGATATCAACTACAAGAACTACGTTAAAAGCATATTAGAAATCTGAACTGTAAGAAAAGATTAAGCCAGGAACAACTGAAAGTAAAGAGAGATTTCTTAAATGTATAACAGCATGTACCGCTGTAATTAATGTGATGTGTATTTTATTACTAAAGAGATAATTGTTTTAAAGCATGGACGTGAATTAACAGTTTCATCTTTTTTAAATTTAATTTACGTATGATACATCTAACACAAAAGTTTATTTTTAATCAGTAAATATTACAAAGTTCCGTGAGAATTGCAACATACACCTAAATTTGAAAACGGCACCGGACAAAGGTATTAACATGCAAGTCAAATGTAAAAGAAAAAAGAACATCTAGTCATGAAACAAAAATGGCAAACCCAACAGTTAACCGCCTTGGAACGGTCAGTCGGCGAAAGGTACCAACTTGGAGAGCTTATACTGGTGGTACAGAGCTCTTAGTTGCACTTGCTGAGGCGTTTCCCAAATGCAAGCAATGAAAAGAAACATCGATCTATTTTTTTATGAAAATTTTCAAGCGCTGGCGTTTTTCTTAGATAAGTTATGACGTCATCTGTGATAAGTCATGAACAAAAAGAGCAGACCCAGCAGATACCGCATTGGAACATTCAGTCGGCAAAAAGGACCGACTGGGTGCTTAAACCGCTTTTACAGATCTCTAACTAAAATGCCTAATTATTAAGTTAGTGTACATATACTGTGTCTAATAAGATAGCAAGAAAAACTTTGATTTACTTGAAAATTGTAAATTACCAGTTCTGTTTATCAGCACATTGTCAATGTAATTAAGTGGCAGACTGTCTGTACATGTAGACTTGTAAGACGGTATCACAGTGCCTCTACAGTGCCTCTACAGGCGACGAAAAAGAAATTGTCGCCGTAACTTTATGATAAGTATATTATCTGTCTGATTGACTTATTAAAGATCTTGACTGATGGTACAGAAAGCGATTATCTGAAAGGTGTGAGGTCAGTCGTATATTAGTTATATCTCTCGTGTAAACATAAATATAACAATGATATATACAGGTTGTAATTACTTTGTTTATAACGTTTTCAGACAATTTACATTGTTAAGAACTGTTCCTTTGCTAGATTTGTTTCTTTTTTGTATGGTTTGCATGTGAATACATTGTCCTGTGCCTTTTCAAATTTAGGTATATGTTGCAATGCTCATAGGACTTTGTATTATTTACTATTTAAAAATAAACGTTTTCAGACAATTTACATTGCTAAGAATTGTTCATTTGCTCTGCTGATATTTACAGCAAATATGATTGTACTGAGACAATTATTTGTAAGCGGCAAACTTATATTTATAGACAAGTGTTTAAAATGCAATTCTTTGTGTATTATCTTTCCTTATTTCCTTTGTCATAATAATACAATTCGTTCTGACACATGTACAATTAGCATTTAAACATTCGGAAGATCTAACTCGGAACATCGTTAAACGCAAATGCTCGATACTTTAATGAAGAAAAGGTTAAACACGTCATTGAGGTTGTGGGCCAACAAAATGTTATTTCAATGCATAAAACCGATACGATAATATTGATTATATTGCTCAAATGAGTGCAAAATCGATTTATTATGCGATTAAATTGAATACCGAAAATAAGCAACTGCTTGTGAATAATGAAACGTATCGTGTTTGTTTGTTTTTGTTGTTTGCTGTTGTTACCTTGTTGTTGACTTTTTTTGTTTTCAAACCCAAAAAAAAAAAAGAAATACGTAATTCTTTCCTTAAGCAATACTATTTTAAGACACTTAAAATTTAAAGGAAAATAAACAACGAAAGTTTTTTTGTAGTTTATCTGTTCTGAACGTGACATTCGCAAATTTTGCTCAAGAAGGATTTTTACGCATATTAATGTTGATTATTTGTTTACTGAATTTAAATATAGGCCAGGATTGACTAGTTCAATCAACTTCATAATGAAATGAAATTCCTCTTCGACATTTTCTTGGACAGTACCTCTTTAAAATAAAAACTTAAAAGTATAAGATTGTATTTTGTTTAGCCAATTTAGACAGGTCTCTCCGTGATATAGGCAAGACAAATCAATATCTATATTGTTAACAAGTTAACGTTTTTTTATATTTTCATACTAAATGTTCTTGACACATTGGAAATTTACAATTATTTTGACAACTCGAAAGTACTTTTTATAAAGTAGGGGGCTGCTAATATGTACCTCATGCCGTTATGAGGACATATCTCTAATACACTTGTTAGCAGTATAGAAACGGTTTTGACAGAAGATGGAAAATAAAATGCTAACAAAAGAATCTGGTGGGAATTGCGTTGTTTCTTTAGGAAATCAGGAAATTTAAGAAAGGCTTATACGGCGCCAATGATGGATTTATATTCGTTTGTTGGTGGTCTTGTTTTTAGTATTCTGGTCTCTATTTAAATCTTTTACGAACAGGCCACCCTTTTCATGAAATAATATTAGTGTGTAATAGTCTTTTATACAATACATATGAAATGCAATGCTTCTTTGGCATCGATTTATTTTCTTGCAAAGAATAAAACAGCGACAAAAAATCAATAAAAATTGATTTGGAGTTGCACTAAAGACACCGAATATGCAGGTTTCTGATCACTTGTAGTTAGCTTTTATTTGCTCTTCATGGTGTAAATCTGAACTTCTGTAACTGCCGATAAATGTAGATTCTATTACATTCCCAACCTCGCTCCCACCTTTTACCATGATAAGCAATCCGATATATTTAATTACCACAACACACTTGCAGTAAATTTGTCCAATAAACAGTAAAAGGAAACGATTAGGTCATTTTTGTAAGCCTTTACTCATCCTTTAGAACAACGAAATTTACATTTTGTTTTTGTTTTGCTTGTAGAGAGACGTTTGATGGGTTTATAATGCTTAAATGACACGAATACATGTTCGAGACCCATATTAGTACTATCGAGAATCTAATAAATAATATCGAGACTCATATAAGTACAATCGAGACCATATAATGACTATCGAGACTTATATAAGCCCTTTCAAGACTCATATAATAACTATTGTTATGTACAGTAGTACACCAGCGTTTAAGATTACCAAGATAAAGGGTTGTTTACCGTTGTAGTATTAATGATGACGTAGCATTTGCGTAACAGCTAGAAAGAAAAGGATCTTGTTAGAAAATTCATTTGTTTATTTTTAACTGGGTTTTTGTGAGTGTTCTTAAGACATCTGCGTACTAAAATTGTTTAGGTCTATATAAGGGCTTGTTAGCCGATTTAAGTTAAAGTTTGGACATAAAGTTTGGACATTAAGTTTGGAACTACTTGCAGCTTCTATATAAAACCTTCCTCTGTTGGAACATACGTGGATTTATTATATTCTACAGTGATATAAATATTAAAATGTTGGATTTGGAATTATTTTAATAATATTCGAGTATTGTTGAACCATTAGATTTTTTCAACTGTGCGTATCTACGAGGACATTTTACCGAAGACACTTCAGGATTATTCGACGTTGAAATTTTACTTGGACTATTAAAGGAACACCTCCTAAAGGGACAAACTGTAAGCTAACATTTATTTTGCATTCTTAAATTTTGTCTGATATATTTGTTATGATTTTATTACGCCATAGATTTAATTGTTTATTTAAAAATATCATTGACTAGTTTGTTGCTGGCTTGTTCTTTCTGTTACACCATTTCGTCGTTTAGTATGCGTGTCATTTTATTAATTAATCTTAAATAGCGACACCGGTCGTAATACTATTGAGATTCATATAATTTTGTTTCAAACACGCGTCCCGGCGTACCAAAGCATTTACCGTGATAGTGGACTAGATTCCTTGCACGCGCTCAAGCAAATGTTGAAAAGGTGTTAAACGTCACGTCGGTGTCTGGGTGGGTGTTCAAGGTGTACTATACACAGTGAAAGCATTACTAAAAATGCTTCAGGAGGACGCTGTCTCCAAAATAACCAACAAATGCTGGTGGATTAACCCAACAAACAAATGTCTACGTACGTTGTAGATAAACCAGCAAATCGCAGGTCAGCAGAGGGGGTTGGTTACTTATTGTGAACTTAATATTTAAAAATCATTTAAATGATTTATACCTCAACTATATCATTAGCCGTGGATACATGTGCATATAGGTGTACGGAGTTATATTTTATAACAAGATTGCGATTTTAAGACTTAGCGTCAACTTTTAAAACAACTTGTTGTCATTTAATTCATCTTATAAGGATTATTATGTGTATTTCCTTTGATGGACACTGAACTTTGGTTCTTAAATTCCATCTTCACATGAACCGGATGCTACAATCATTTATTCGTCTCTGGTCATGTTTGTTCATGATGCAGAAAGTTAATTTTATTTGTGGTCAACCATTTTTGTGTTGTTTTTCAAATCGAAATAATACCATATTCCTTTTCTGAACACTATGGAGACATTATTTTTCGATGACGTCACTACTTTCGTCATAACGTATAGAAAATATCAGCGCATGGACATTTTGTTTTCAAATAGATCGTTTTTCTTTTCGTTGCTTGCATTTGAGAAACTCGTCAGGAAGTGCGAGGTTAGAGCTCTGTAAAACCGGTTTAAGCACCCCAGTCGGTCCATATTGCCGACTGACCGTTCCAAGGCGGTAACTGTCGGGTTTGCTCTTTTCCTTAAATGACTCATAACAAATTTGTTGTTACTTTTCGCTTAGCTTGCATGTGAAATACCTTTGTTCTGTGCCTTTTCGGAGTTTGGTATATGTTGCAATACTCATAGGACTTTGTCATATATTCTTATTGTAAAAATGGTCATTCTGGAGATTAAATCAGTTTATAAAGACATTGAAATGTGGCTCTTACTTCTGCGGTAGGGATAATTTACAACAGAATTAGAGAATTTAGACATGTAAGAAACTGTAACCGGCATATGATTCAGTAAAGCTTAGCATCTCTACGATAGGAATCTTTTAAATTGTCGCCAAATGTAAAGACTAATTAGCATATCGTTTGCAAGAACTAATTAATTACAAAGAATTACATCTAGATTTGATTAGTTTGAAGGCCAAGACAATTAATAGAAAATGGTTGATTTTACAAGAGCTATTTTTTTAAATAAATATCTATGTAAAAGTGTTTAAAATGTCATTCTTTTTATTTTATTTTTCCTAATTGTCCTTTGCCATATTAATAAGTACAATTCGAACTGATACATGTTCAATTAACATTTAAACATTTGGTAGGGCTAACGTGGAACATCATTAAACGCAAATGCTCGATACTTTAAGAATAAAAAGTTAAACATGTCATTGAGGTTGTGGGCCAACGATATGTCATTTCAATGCATGAAACCGATACTGATTCTATTGATTATATTGCTCAAATGAGTACCAGATCGATATATTAGAAATTAAATTGAATACCGAAAATAAGCAACTGCTTTTGAATAAGAAAACGTTGAGTTTGTTGTTGTTATTTAGTTTGTTTACTTCTTTGTTTGTTTGTTTTTGCTGTTGTTTGGTTTGGTTTGTTTGTGTGTTTGTTTTTTATGTTGTTGTTGGGCCCTGATTGACTAATGTTATTCACCGCATAATGTACTTTCTCTACGGCATTTTCTTTGACAATACGTTCTTTAAATTCAAAACATAAAAGTATAAGATTTGTATTTTGTTTAACCAATTTGGACAGGTCTCTTCGAGATATAGGCAAGATAAGTGAGTAGAATATAATATATAAATGCTTTAAGCAAGATACATGCTCACTGTTAATAAAGATTATTCACAGCGGCTTTAAAATTAACATTATAGAACTGTTCTATTTCATTTGTTACTACGTTCGTCACTTTTATTGTCAGCTTCATAAAAATAGCAACGGCACATGCGAAGAATTATCTAATATTCTGCAAGCTTGCTAACGTATAACTCATATGATTGCCCATTTGCGACCAAATACCGATCAGTAATTCAGTATGCTGAACATTTTTTCCGACATCATTCATTAGATATACACTATATATTAATGACACAAAAGTACTCTTTAATTGACTATTACATTAGCGTCAAATCACAAAAAGCAATCACACCATTTAAAATATAGTTTCTAAAAATCAATAAGACCTGTCTCAATAATATAAAACATATACGTATATGGTGAAGACATTAAACGCTTATCACGTCCTATAAAAAGGCATAATGTACTAAACACATATCATTCAATCTGACAAGAATAACAAAGAAAATAGAATATGCATTTTGGCAAACTGAAATAATTGACGTTTATTTTTTGTCGTGTAAACAATTCTTTATTACAAAAACTCACACATAATGACAAATAAATCACCATTAGGTTCGAGTCCCGGTTTGCTGGTCGGAATCTTCATGTCGTGAGGTCTTTTAGGTCACCTGTAGTATTCCCGGTGATTCAACTTACACTAGGGACTTCCTACGCAACTAATCATTGGACCCCGACAAGTTACAATATTTCCATCACTGCGACGTAAAAAGCATCATTACACTAACAAACAAGCATATAAACAAACAAACAAAAGTTAAACAAACAGATCAAAGTAAAAACAAAACAAATCAACAACAACAAAAATCAAACAAACAAACCAAAGCCTAACAAACAAACAAAGAAATAAAATTCAAACAAAAGCAAACACAAAAAGTAAACTAACAATACATTTCTACTTTAGAAATGTGGGTTCAATCTATAAATAATCCTTTTATCCGACAGTTGCTTACGCCGAGTATTCGGTCGGGTGATCTGTTATTTATAACAAGC